>OX328123.1:101681340-102276340 GCA_946811695.1 Gonocerus acuteangulatus | reverse complement strand
AAAAACACAGATCCAAACATAGGTTATATACTAAATATTCATAAAGACTACTTAGTTGTAAACCGATTCATCAATTAGCAATCAATAGTTTTCAACAAATGTTATATACTAAATATTGATAAAAAGTATTTAATTAGAAAAAAGACAATATTCCACAAGACTTGTTTTTGGTCCATTTGTGTCTACTCCATAGACTTAATTAGGTATATTATTCTATTGTAGTTGGGCAACTAAACTTTGTTTTATTTTGTTAAATAAAGTTTTTTTTCTTGATTTGTTATTCGTCAAGACTTTTATTTGTCCTTGTGTATTAACTAGATAGGTTTTATTCGGCATATTATTCTATATAGGCTATATTAGGCAGGGTATTCTACTCAATCTTGTGTACTTCTTCTTGATCCTTCTGTACATGGGCGTATATAAAAACAATTTCGGGGGGGGGGGGCTGAGACCATTTCCAGGGTATGGAATACTAAATATTTAGAGCTTGGAATAGTTTTAGGCAACTAAAACGCTATTACACGTAAAATAAAATATGTTTTATGAACTAAGTGATCTTATTTAATTTATTTTTAAGGGTTTTACGAGAAGTTTTTATTATCAATTCAAAATTTCGGGAGGGGCTGCAGCCCCCTCAGCCCCCCCCTCATATACGCCCATGCTTCTGTATCCACTAGAAAGGCTTTATTAGGCATATTTTGTATTGATTTATAGAGCTTTGCTTTAGAATGAGAGCCAGATTCTGTAATTTCCGCTTCTGTGTATAAGTTAGCTACTGTCTGTGTCTCTGACGCCTTAATATCACTTTTATTCGAGATGTTCGAGAGGATTTTGACAATTTTCACGAGATATATAAAAAAAATAAGTTTATTTCTTTTCTAAGCTTATCAAATGGCACTAGGGACATGAACGGAACCGCGCTAAGATGCTGCAGTTTCTGCGAGTCGGACTTTTTTTTATGAGTGTCGCTCTGTATGGGTTTACATTAGAGATTAAACCAAAAATCTGTTGAAAGTGCCTTCGATATATATTTTTATGTGTGAAGGGTTTTTCCTTATGCGTTGTAAAATACGGGACAATACTGATGTTAACTAAATCATAAAACCATGGTCAATTAGAATATTTAAGTACTATTATGTCAGGGGTAGGTTCTGATGCGACTAAATATTGATAAAAAGTATTTAATTAGAAAAAAGACAATATTCCACAAGACTTGTTTTTGGTCCATTTGTGTCTACTCCATAGACTTAATTAGGTATATTATTCTATTTTAGTTGGGCAACTAAACTTTGTTTTATTTTGTTAAATAAAGTTTTTTTTCTTGACTTGTTATTCGTCAAGACTTTTATTTGTCCTTGTGTATTAACTAGATAGGTTTTATTCGGCATATTATTCTATATAGGCTATATTAGGCAGGGTATTCTTCTCAATCTTGTGTACTTCTTCTTGATCCTTCTGTACATGGGCGTATATAAAAACAATTTCGGGGGGGGGGCTGAGACCATTTCCAGGGTATGGAATACTAAATATTTAGAGCTTGGAATAGTTTTAGGCAACTAAAACGCTATTACACGTAAAATAAAATATTTTTTATGAACTAAGTGATCTTATTTAATTTATTTTTAAGGGTTTTTCGAGAAGTTTTTATCATCAATTAAAAATTTCGGGAGGGGCTGCAGCCCCCTCAGCCCCCCCCCCCTCATATACGCCCATGCTTCTGTATCCACTAGAAAGGCTTTATTAGGCATATTTTGTATTGATTTATAGACCTTTGCTTTAGAATGAGACCCAGATTCTGTAATTTCCGCTTCTGTGTAAAAGTTAGCTACTGTCGGTGTTCCTGACGCCTTAATATCACTTTTATTCGAGATGTTCGAGAGGATTTTGACAATTTTCACGAGATATATAAAAAAAATAAGTTTATTTCTTTTCTAAGCTTATCAAATGGCACTAGGGACATGAACGGAACCGCGCTAAGATGCTTCAGTTCCTGCGAGTCTGACTTTTTTTATTTCTCTTTCACTCCCTCTCCTGATTGGTAATAATTCTTTCTGTAGATAATAAATAAATCATGATAACATTCATTAAAAAAAGGGATATGTTGACACACCTTAAAGCCAACTAAAAAAAGTCCGACTCGCAGGAACTGCGTCATCTTAGCGCGGTTCCATTCATATCCCTAGTGTTATTTTGTAGACTTAGAATAGAAACAGTTATTACTTTGTTTGCATCATTCCTAATGTAAACAAATATGAAAAAAAAAAACATGACTTTCGGCTAGGGATGAAACTATCCTAAGCAGAAATTACTCTTTCTGCCGTCCCAAGTTTCGGTCTACGAAGACTCTTCTACGAATATATTTCTAATTTACTTAACTTGCAGTGCAAACATATCCATTTTACTTTTAAATGCAATTAAACAAAATAAAATTGTACATGAAAATGAGAAAGTAGTGTTATTTTTTATTGAACTACGGCCACATTCAACCACAAAATATAATTATATTTCTAGTATAGAATTTGGCTGCATGACTTCCTACAGGTAAAGGTAACTGTCAGCTGTCCTAGAACGCTTGATGAGAACAATGAATCTTGATTTATGAAGTGCAATAACAGCCTACCTGAACCGGCCTACTACCTCGACCCGGACTGACTCTACACAGAGAATATTTACGTTTTCAGTTCTGTTACAGGTTCAAAGAATTTGTATTTATTCCCCTGTTTTATTGAGAAATACATCCTCCTCCTAGAAGCAATAACAAAATAACAAGAAATAAAAACAGACAAAAAGAACCGTATAAATTACCGAAATCAATTATCGTTTATCAAACTTCTAAGTTATATGTACTTATTTCTCCGTTTGACATCGCCTAATCAAAACTTTCTTCAGAACCTGTTTTCTAGAGCATTTAGTAAGCTTTCGAATGGAAACCATCCGTTTACCAAGATTCTCAACGGTTTTCGAGATACTAACGAAAGTATAAAAGGTTACCAAAACTTTTCTTGTCTGTTAATAAAATATTTTATTCTAACCCTTCCTTTACTCCAAACCTAACTAAAATTTCAACATATTAGTGTTGATACAATTCGAACGTGCAGAAAATGTTTCAACTGAATCCCATAATTCTAAGTACCAAAATCAAAGACAAAAAGAACAGTTCGAATAAGCGAAATCAATTACTTTAAAGTTTTAAGCACTTATTTCTCCGATTGACATCGCCTAATCAAAACTTTCATCAGAACCATTTTTGAAGAGCATTAAGTGAGCTTTCTAATGGTCATCTTCCGTTTCCCATGATTCTCAACCATTTTCGAGATATTAAGGAAAGTATACAAAGTTACCAAAACTTTTTATGTCTGTTAATAAAATATTTTATTCTAACCCTTCCTAAACTCCAAACGTAACAAAAATTTCAACATATTAGTTTTAATGAAAGTAGAACATGCAGAAAATGTTTCAACTGAATCCCATGATTCTAAAGTACCCAAACCAAAAACGGTATTAAAAAACTATTTTTCCAATTTTCTCGAAAAAGGTTAAAGCTATCGCCTTCAAAATGGTTTCATTCGTTTTCCTAGCCCAAGAAGCCTATAAAACGAGTACTTACAAGCTTATGAACTCAAAAACGTAAGCGTTACGATTTTTTTTGCGCGAATTTCGCCCCAAACGCCATCTTCCAGTGGGCGGATTCTGCTGGCTAACGAACTTGACCTTTCAAATTAGACGACGGATTTTTGTACCAAATTTCATCACAATCGGACCATTCGTCTTCTACCTAGAGAGCGAACAGACAAATATATATATATATATATATATATATATATATATATATATAAATATATACATATATATATATATATATATATATATATATATATATATATATATACAGGGTGTCCCGTAAATGTCTAGTCATATTGAGAGGGGTGATAGAGGACCCTTAGGGGAACAAGAAATGTTCTATGACGATTTCCCGAATTCTCGCCCATAAGGGAGAAAACGTCGTTTTATTGTTTTTTCGAGACAAACGTACTTTTTAGAAAAATAATCGTTGTAGCTCCGTCCCAGGTGGTACTACTAAAAAGGGTGTGAAACCAATCGAAAGCTGAGTAAATTTACTATAAGACTAGTTGAGAGTAAACGTAAAAATGAATGAATGTAAGTATGTATATCTTACCAAAAGAAGGCAATTCTAAATTTCCTGACATTTTATTGATATTTCTTTCCAGCGTAACTCCTCAATAAGCAGGATCTGAGATTTCCGGGTTTCAGAAAAACTTCCTCATTTAACCAGCTTTCCATTCATGTATCACAACTCTGTGTTATTGAAGTATTTGAACGGTTTAAGTACAAAAGTTAAAAAAAAAACCATGGATCTGTGAAAAGAAAATTATATTTTTTTCTTCAGTTTATTCAAAAAGCTGAAGGGAAATAGTTATTTTTATAAATGTTTACATAAATATTAAGTAAATATTTACTTAAAACAATAAAAAAAAATTACTTCCACGAATATAAAAAAAAAATCCTAAAACAGTAAATAAATAAAATACACATTTATTTTGAATTTGTTAATTCAGGTAACTAATACTGGGTCCAGGAGGCGGCCATTAAGGAACCCCAACCATACATTAACCTCAAAAATTACTATTTTTACCTATATCACGCATTTGAACACATTTTTACAGGACTATGTACATATTATTTATAAGGGATAGAATTTTTAATTACCACAACAAAAACGCAAGGGCTCAGAATCCCAGTGAGTTTCACAAGCGTAGCCATCAGTATTAATTTAAGGTAAAACATTTGTTTTCTAAATATAAGTACCTGTAAAAATGTGTTCAAATGCGTGATCTAGGTAAAAATAATAATTTTTGAGGTTAATGTATGGTTGGTGTTCCTTAATGGCCGCCTCCTGGACCCAGTATTAGTTACCTGAATTAATAAATTCAAAATAAATGTGTATTTTATTTATTTACTGTTTTAGGATTTTTTTTTTATATTCGTGGAAGTAATTTTTTTTTATTGTTTTAAGTAAATATTTACTTAATATTTATGTAAACATTTATAAAAATAACTATTTCCCTTCAGCTTTTTGAATAAACTGAAGAAAAAAATATAATTTTCTTTTCACAGATCCATGGTTTTTTTTTTAACTTTTGTACTTAAACCGTTCAAATACTTCAATAACACAGAGTTGTGATACATGAATGGAAAGCTGGTTAAATGAGGAAGTTTTTCTGAAACCCGGAAATCTCAGATCCTGCTTATTGAGGAGTTACGCTGGAAAGAAATATCAATAAAATGTCAGGAAATTTAGAATTGCCTTCTTTTGGTAAGATATACATACTTACATTCATTCATTTTTACGTTTACTCTCAACTAGTCTTATAGTAAATTTACTCAGCTTTCGATTGGTTTCACACCCTTTTTAGTAGTACCACCTGGGACGGAGCTACAACGATTATTCTTCTAAAAAGTACGTTTGTCTCGAAAAAACAATAAAACGACGTTTTCTCCCTTATGGGCGAGAATTCGGGAAATCGTCATAGTACATTTTTTGTTCCACTAAGGGTCCTCTATCACCTCCCACAATATGACTAGACATTTACGGGACACCCTGTATATACAAATTTTAACCACCGTTATTTTCGGTTTCTAGGGGTTCTGAAACGCGAAATTTTCTAGTCGGCAGTTGCGGATTGTTTCATTGTATCAACCTTATAAGCGGGGTTCCTCCCTATGGGGGAGGGAGGAACCGCGCTAAAAAATGATATTTTTATTATTGGGTGATTATTTTTTAGAAAAAATACGGTTAGAAAATTAAAGGCCGCTGCATGTTTCTTACTATATAAACGGGGAAAGCTGGGTTTTCGAGAAATGAAAAGATATATTGTTCTAAAGAGAATTCCTGTCCCTGTGTTCTGCATGTAGGCAAGTCGTAAGAACGTTTATAATTTTCGATCTTTTGTTGTTTTTTTTATATTCAGTTTTCATGTAAAACCTACTATAATCATTAAATATCAATTTAAGCAGGAATACTTTTCATTTATTTGATGTGTTTTCTCTCTGGAATTCCAATTACATTATGAAATTGAGAGATAATCTCAGTTCTGAGTATACCGTAGGAAAGCAGATTGAATTTTACAACTTTTATGATATTTGGCAGTCGGCACGATTTTTTTTTTTTTTTAAAAAAAGAAGTGATTTTGAAAAGTTTTCGCTAACCAGAAGTTTTTATTCATTTTTACTCTTTGAATTGATATTGTGGGTTGAATGAAATTTTTGTGAACATTGAATGTGCATTAGCCTTAAAGCAAATTTAATGCTGATTTCAAAAATGTAATGAAACATAGTTATATGTTATATATGTAACTTCTTTAAAAGCTATGGGCCTCAAATTAACGTGAAATTTTGGAAATCTGGAGTGGTTCTCCTAGAAGTTTCTTCTGAAAAAGATTTTATTAATCTTAAAAATATAAAAACCTATGAGAGTTTACCGGTTGAATTTTCTCTTCACCGAACTTTAAATTTTTGTCAAGGATTCATTAGTTGTAATGAATTTAATAAGTGCTCTGAAGAGGAGCTTGTTAATGAATTGGCGAAACAAGGAGTAGTTAGGGTAAAGCGATTATATAGAAATCAAAATGGAAGGAAAATTCCAACATCTTCATATATACTCACATTTGAGAGACCCGAACTTCCAGAAAGGCTTGTCCTGGATTTTCTTGTTATTAAAGTTAGGCCTTACATCAAGCCTTTACAGTGCTATCGTTGTTATGAGTACAGACATGGGAAGGCTTCATGTAAGTCTGAAATGGCTATATGTGGTAGATGTGGGGAAGTGCACCCCGAGGAATGCAATAAAACACCTAAATGTAAAAACTGTGAGGGGTCTCATCCGGCATGGGTTGCTTCTTGTCCCGTATTTCAAAGGGAGAAAAAAATACAACATTTAAAAATCATTAATAAAATATCTTATCAGCAAGCTGAGAAACTCCTAGAACCTAGAGATGTACATAATGCTGTTCCAAGCACATCTTCAAGTTATTCTCAAGTCACATCTAGCTTGCCTTCCACTAATGCATTATTAGAAAGGGTTGAAAAATTGACATCAGTAGTAGAAGTGCTTTTCTCTAAAATCACCGCTTTAGAATCAACAATACTAGCTAAAAATACAGCGAGTGACTATATTCAATCCCCCAGTAGTAATAAAAAAGAAACTTCAGCAAGTGACAAAGTTAAATCTCCTAGTAGTAATAAAAAAAAAGAAACAATTATTCAATCACAGAATAATATTATATCTGATATCCCTGAAAATGGCTCACCACCTAAGAAAATAGATGAGTCTAATAAAGGTTATAAAGGGAATCGCTCTGCTTTACAAAAGTCTGTATCACCAAATTCTGGAGTAGATTCTTCTAGCAATATCAGTAATACAACACGCCCTCCGCGGGGTAAAAAAAAAATAATATAAGATGATAGCCGCTAACATTGTAAGATATCTCATGAAAGAACTGTTAATTCTGAATCACTGCACCTTCCATGCAAAAGCCGGTATTAAGAGCATTTCATTCATATCACATCATGATACATATGCCTATTCAATAATATTCAAACTTTTTATCAACATAAGTTCAATTATAAATTCTGTTTTTCTGAATTGTAATACTGATAAAACTATTTCTGTACCTCTTGGACTAATAATACATTTCATTTATCCACCCTTTAAAATTAATTATCTAATGCTAGTTTACAACAAATATCGATCATTTTGTCTTTATGGTTTTCGATCAACATTAATTGCAATAACATCTGAGCCTCAAAAAACTAAACTACACGAAAGGCAAGACCGATCTCTTTTTTATTTTTCAAGAAATATCTTTTTGTGTGAGAAAATACTGATTTTGCTTCCTGCGTTGTTCAATAATTCTAATGCGGGTCATGAAATTGCAATAATCATTAATATCTCTATTTACTATCAACATAAGTCAAACCATTACCATGATAATTGCTCAATGGAATATCAATGGATTAATCGTTCACAAAACTGACCTTTTACTATTCTTAAAGGATACAGGAAGTAAGATAATCTGTATCCAGGAGACTCATTTTAAAGAATCCAGTACTGTCAGGCTTACCGGCTTTAACATTTTCAGAAAAGATTTTTTGGATGGTGTCATTGCATGTTGAGGGGTGTGTATAATTACTTCTGATAACCTGCCATGCACACACATTCCACTAAGAACAAATTTACAAGCAGTTGCTATACAAATCTACAAACCCTTTAAACTCACAATATGCTCAATATATTTACCTCCAGGCCATCCATTCACTACTTCCCAGCTGAATGACCTCTATGCACAGTTACCTCCTCCTGTACTCCTTATGGGAGACTATAATAGTCACAATAGTCTGTGGCATTCACCCACTACAGATAGAAGAGGGCAAATGCTAGAAGCGTTTATTAATATCAATCAGTTATGCATCCTGAATGATGATTCGCCAACGCATCTCAATGCTCGAACAGGATTAGAGTCAATCATAGATCTCTCCATAGGCAGTCCTATTCTTGCACCTCGTTGCACTTGGCGTGCTCATGGAGACCTCTATGGCTCAGACCATTACCCTTTGGTAATTACCTTTGAAGAAACCGTACCTGAATCGTGTGGTTTATCCAAATGGAAAATAAAAGATGCTTCCTGGAGTAAATACCAAGACCTTGCCCAACTAAAACACATTGACACGGAAACTACTGATGTTGACCAAATTATTCAATGTCTCAATTCTTCAATTTTACAGGCGGCTGAACAGTCAATACCAAAAAGCAAAAATATTAGTAGGAGAACCTTAGTGCCCTGGTGGGATAAACAATGTGAAGAGGCAATCAAGAATAGAAAAAGAGCATTAAGAAAATTTCAAAGACATCCCTGCTCTGAGCATTTAAACATATATATGATCGCTAGGAGAGAAGCAAGAAAAACCATAAACATCGCGAAAAGAAAATCTTGGCGGGAGTATGTCAGTCAAATCAACTGCCATACTCCTACAAGCGATATATGGCACATTGTAAAGAAAATTATAGGCCGTAAAGGAACAAACACTATAAATCTACTTAAATCTGGACTATCAGTAATTACGAGCCCTACAGATATTGCGAATCTTCTTGCAGAACATTTTAAAAACATTTCATCTAACTCTAACTACTGCCCTGAATTCTTAGTAACGAAACATCTGGTAGAATCACAACCAATAGAAATAAATAGAGATCCCATTAATCCACTAAATTTACCATTTACTTATTTAGAATTAACTCTAGCTCTGGAATCTCGCAAGGACACCTCTCCTGGTCCAGACAACATTACTATATCAATGATAAAAAACCTTTCAATAGATAATAAACAAATCCTCTTAAAGGTATTCAACAAAATTTTCGTCTCTTCGCATTTCCCTAACATTTGGAGAAAATCGGTGTGCATACCTATACTTAAAAATGGCAAACCACAAGATGAAACTGCAAGTTATCGTATCATCTCCTTGACCTGTTCACTCTGTAAATTAATGGAAAGGATGATAATGAAAAGGCTACATTGGTACATGGAGAAAAATAATCTTTACACTAATTGGCAGTGTGGATTTAGGCCAGGACGCAGTACTAGAGATAATCTAGTAAGGTTAGAGACAGATATTACCTCTGCTTTTAATTCTAATGAAAAAGTTCTAGCCGTATTCATTGACATCAAAAATGCATTCGATTGTGTCTGGAGGAGGCTTATACTTGACAAACTCATTCAAATCGGAGTAAACGGTCATATACTTAATTTTATTCAACATTTTTTGACAAATCGAAAATTTTGTATTCGAAATGGTACTCAGCTCTCGGCAGAGGCACTTCAAGAAAATGGGGTCCCACAGGGAAGTGTGATCAGTGCCTTTCTGTTTTCCATTGCAATAAATGATTTACTTAATCACTTTGAAGAACCTGTCAAGGCAATGCTGTACGCTGATGATATAGTCATTTATTGTAACGGAAAAGTAATCCAAAATGTGCACCACAACATACAACTATCTCTAGACAGAATTAATGATTGGTTAAAAAATCAAGGCTTCACCATTTCTAATATTAAACCTGAATGTATATATTTTGCTAAAAAGAAAGTAGAAAACCCAATCCCGTTATTTGTAAATGGAGCTTGTATAAAGTTTTCATACATATTTTCACTGACAGTTCTAAGGATATCGATGGAGTTGGTGCTGCTACACTCTCCAATGCCACAAAGAATCTGTTCACCCTCAGCAATATGTGAAGCATTTTCACTGCCGAACTGTTGGCCATAACGAAAGCCTTAAATATAAATACTAACAATAATTATCTTGTAATTTTTACAGATTCGTTGTCTGCACTTCTTGCTTTAAGGAATCCATTCTCAGATCATCCATTAATCACACTTACTCATGAAACCATAGCAGAACTTCACAGTAAAACAGTTCTTTTCGTATGGGTCCCCGGCCACTCTGGAATTAAAGAGAACGAGGAGGTTGATACCTTAGCGAAAAGAGCTGTAAATGAAGGAATCCCCTATCACAATGTTCCAAAGAATGATATCATTAATTACCTCAAGCAAATAGTCTGGCAAAACTGGCAATCTACATGGCAGATAATAGAGGACAATAAATTAAGAGAAATAAAATCGACAGTTAAAGCTTGGAAGACCCCACCCAGCATCAATAGAAAACATGAAGTTGCCTTAAGTCGATTGCGGATTGGGCATACAAGATTAACGCATTCATTCCTTTTTTCTAAAGAACCGCCTCCAATCTGTGAATCATGCAACGTTCAAGTAACAGTAAACACTTACTTACAGAATGCCGAATATATCAATCAATTAGAGAAGAGCTAATGTTATCCGACGTCATGGATGAAATCCTTGGAGATGATGCTGATAACGTTAGAAAGCTATTAAACTTTATAGACAAAACGGAACTAATTAATAAAATCTAAAGCATTCAATTGAACAGATAGTGAATGGTGAGTGTGTTTAATGTTTGTGAGTAAGGCTGAATGGAACTGGGTTTGTGTATGTGCGTAGGTGTGTCCATGTGTATATGTGTACATTTTGAGTATGTTTGTATCTATATTTGCCAATGAAAATGACATTGCAAGTAATCTCAGTAAGCAAAATAAACCAGAATCAATAATAAATAATTAAATAAAATTCAAAAGCTGATCTAACCATTTAATAAATTCAAAAGTAATAAGAAAATATTTCACCACAAAATATAAAACATTCACTCTATGGCGTTAATGACCCTAAGGTTGACACGCCTTAAAAAAAAAAAAAGAAAAAAAAAAAAAAAAAAAAAAAAAAAAAAAAAAAAAAAAAAAAAAAAAAAAAAAAAAAAATTGGTGTACAAGGATACAAGTGTCACTTGTATCCCTTGGCTTCCAAACAAATCTGCTCATTTTTGAAGAACTTGATTTTGTTTTTGCTATTTCTCAGCAAATACCAGGCATTTACTTATATCCCTTTGCCACCAATATTTCGTATGTATTAACTATCCAGAACTGCACTTAACTCGATTTTTTAAAAAATTTCACTTGTACCCCTGGGCTTCCAAACAAATCTGCTCATTTTTGAAGAACTTGATTTTGTTTCCGCTATTTCTCAGCAAATACCAGACATTTACTTATATCCCTTTGCCAACAACATTTCGTATGTATTAACTATCCAGAACTGCACTTAACTAGATTTTTTGGAAAATTTCACTTGTACCCTTTGGCTTCTCAACCCGTCATATGTTCTATGATAAATTATTAGATAATTAAAATCAATTGTGAATTATGTATCGATATTCGTTATTAATAAGAGTGTAGTTAGTAATATCGGTAAAAATGCAGTTTCCAGCCCACCAAACCGATTTCTTTCAAATTTTGCACAATAACGTATTTTGATGCACTAAAGACGAATACGATAAAAAAAAAACTTCGGATTTAACTAGGAAAGAAGTTATTAAGCACTAAAGTTCACTGTTAAGCAGGTTATGAGAGCTAATGTAAACAACTAAATTTGTGACGACTTTAAGGCATAAATGACGACTTTAAGGCATACATGCTATGCGTTTCCGCTCGCTCAAGAAGATAACAAAACCCCAGTCAATCCAACTCGCTAAAATTAATAGAATATAATATTAAGCACTAAAGTGAGGAAGGTTATAAAACTAGGCGTCATCAGCGTATTTGTAAACACGCGCATGCGCAGATATGTAACATTGGGAAATAGAGAACTCTCATTTGAAATGTTCAGAAACTCGTAAACTCTATGAGGGACAAAATCAAAGTTTATTTTTAGTAATTCAAGTTATGCCATCATAGTTGAAATTAACGTCAATTAAAAATAATACTGTGAAATAGATACAGCACGGTAACAGCTGTTCTGTTATCTTCCTAGCAGCGCATGCTGCCTTGGCTTGCCTGCTCTAACCAGCTAAAACATTAAACCCCTCTAAAAATACTTAAAAATTCGAATACCAAAAAATCCTTTCTTAGCGAGTGTCTAGGTTCTATAGGGATTGTCCATGCAAAATTTCAAGTTTTTCTGTCAAGTGGTTTGGGCTGGGCGATGATAGGTCAGTGAGACATTGAGTGGTATTTGACAAATATATAGTATATTGTAATGATATATTACATTCACAAAAATATTTTTAAAATTCAAATAACCATCGATATTTTGAAAAGCCCGCGCAAATCACAAACCATATATACAAATAACATCATATTATATACGATCAAAATTAATAATATTTTTGGACAATACTGGTATACAATATATCCATATTAAATTTACATTCAGATAACAATAAATTAATTATTTGGTATTACAAAAAACATAATTATTATCTTTATATATAATCCGGCAAACTGCGGAAGTTGGAAAAAGGGAAGCCAAAGTTTCCCTCTCGAATGGCGTCAGTCGATTCCCAGCATTCATGGAATGAGGGGCTGGGGTCTGTCCTCAGTAAATTACAGAAGTCAGTTGATCCCCAGCAGCCCTGAATTGAGGATCGTGAGTGGATTCTCAGCAGCGATAGAGAGAAGTTAGTTGATTCTCAGCGTTGGTCGAATGCGGAGCTCTCCTCCAAGGAGTACGGAGTGTATTGAAGCCTTGTTGGAAGCGGATTGATTTAGAGGTAAAAATTGTTTTTTTTGTAGTTGTCGATTATTTTATTATTGTTTGTGTGTATTTTAATATTGTTTTGTATTTCGGAATTGTCTAAGAATCAATATTATATTCTTTATTCACTCGGAACTTTTATCCCTGAGATTAATTTAAATTCATATAATAAAAGTAATTACAATTGTTTCATTCTTTTTATTAAAATAATTAATCATTACAGTTATTGGCGACCCAACGAGGTGCAATCATTTTATAATAATTAATCATTACATTTAATGGCGCCCAACGTAGACGGCCGAGTGAATTGAAGTTAAAAACGTTAAATAAATATCTTAATAACAAGAAATTTTAAATAAAATAGTAAAAGTAAATAATGGATGATGCAATTGAAAATCGATTATATAGAAATGGCGGCAGCTCGTTCCAGGATCTGCTACGCGTCACTAGGATATCATTAGATAACGGGAATTGAACTCAGGAAATGGATAATGAGATGCATCCTCAAGGCCTAGAACATTTGATGAGGCTATTATTGGAACAAAGTAAAAAATTAGAAAATAAAATTGATGCAAATAGGATCGAACAAAATGAACTAAAGTTCGAATTAAGTAAAAATAATAAAATATTGGAAAATAAAATAGATGCAAATAGAATAGAACAAAATAAAAAATTGGACGATTTATGTAATGCTTTAAATAATATAGGTAAAAATCAGAATGAAGAGACGATAGAGTTGGAAAATCGAATAATAACCTTTTTAATAAAAATAATATAAGTAGTGAAGAAATTATTGAGATTAATGAAAATAATAATGAAAATTTAATTAAAAATACCGGAAATTACGATACATTAATAATTAATGACAATTTAAATGAAACTATAAAATACAGTTTAGATATTAATGATGGTAGAAATGACCAAATATTAGAAGATAAAATATTGATTAAAAATAAAAATGACTATAATTGTTTAATAAATGAAGATAATACAATTCAAGAATTATTAAGTGAATTAAATAATGAAAATGAGGTTAAGAATACTAAAATAAATAATAAGCTAATAAATGGTAATTTCAAAAATACAATAAGAACAAAATTTATAAACAAAATGATGAAACAAAATAAAATTGAAAAATTATCTGATAACTATAAATTCAAAATAAATGAAAAGAGTTATAATAAAAGAAGTGGAAATATACCAATGAAGAAACTGAATAGAACTATTAATAATGATAATAATTTAAAGATTTTGAATGTCAAATTTGGAAATAAAATAAAAAGTCTTCATAAATATAAAAGACAACTTGGAATAGAAAAAATTTCAAAGCTAAATCGGCCTCCAAGGAAAAGAATAAAACACTTTTATAGAAAGAAATTGGACTGCTGCAAAGAAAATATTAACGACCAGGAATAAATTCATGAAAAAATTTAAAATTAATATCTATTAGTTTAGTGTGTTTTTATAAAATTTATTAGTTTAGCATTTTTTTTAAGAAAATAAGATTTATATTAATATAAGATTTAATTGATAATAATAATATTTAAAAATTTATCATAAATTTAATAATCATATTAGTTTAGGATAAGATAGTTTTGATAATGATAATGTTTAAAAATGAACAATGAAAAATGATAATGAATAAAAATTATGTAACGAAATAAGTTATTGAAAATTTGAATAAATAACAGGCTGACCAATCTAAATAATAGTTCTGTATCCCGAAACTCCAAATTAAAAAATTCAATTTTAAATTTATCTTTTATGCCGGACTAAAAACATTTTTTTTTTAAATTTTTTTTTTAGACAGGAGTGCAAATGTAATGATATATTACATTCACAAAAATATTTTTAAAATTCAAATAACCATCGATATTTTGAAAAGCCCACGCAAATCACAAACCATATATACAAATAACATCGTATTATATACGATCAAAATTAATAATATTTTTGGACAATACTGGTATACAATATATCCATATTAAATTTACATTCAGATAACAATAAATTAATTATTTGGTATTACAAAAAACATAATTATTATCTTTATATATAATCCGGCAAACTGCGGAAGTTGGAAAAAGGGAAGCCAAAGTTTCCCTCTCGAATGGCGTCAGTCGATTCCCAGCATTCATGGAATGAGGAGCTGGGGTCTGTCCTCAGTAAATTACAGAAGTCAGTTGATCCCCAGCAGCCCTGAATTGAGGATCGTGAGTGGATTCTCAGCAGCGATAGAGAGAAGTTAGTTGATTCTCAGCGTTGGTCGAATGCGGAGCTCTCCTCCAAGGAGTACGGAGTGTATTGAAGCCTTGTTGGAAGCGGATTGATTTAGAGGTAAAAATTGTTTTTTTTGTAGTTGTCGATTATTTTATTATTGTTTGTGTGTATTTTAATATTGTTTTGTATTTCGGAATTGTCTAAGAATCAATATTATATTCTTTATTCACTCGGAACTTTTATCCCTGAGATTAATTTAAATTCATATAATAAAAGTAATTACAATTGTTTCATTCTTTTTATTAAAATAATTAATCATTACAGTTATTGGCGACCCAACGAGGTGCAATCATTTTATAATAATTAATCATTACAATATATTGTAATAATTAATTATTATAAAATGAATGATTGCGCCACGTTGGGTCGCCAATAATTGTTAAGATTAATTATTTTAATAAAAAGAATGAAACAATTGTAATTACTTTTATTATATGAATTTAAATTAATCTCAGGGATAAAAGTTCCGAGTGAATGAAGAATATAATATTGATTCTTAGACAATTCCGAAATACAAAACAATATTAAAATACATACAAATAATAATAAAAGAATCAACAACTACAAAAAAAACAATTTTTACCTCTAAATCAATCCGCTTCCAACAAAACCTCAATACACTCCATATTCCTTGGAGGAGTGCTCCGCATTCGACCACTGCTGAGAATAGAGAGACGCTCCGTATTCCAGGGCTGCTGGGAATCAACTCACGATCCTCAATCCAGGGCTGCTGGGGATCAACTGACGCTTCGTTCGAGCGAGCGGGAAAGTTTGGCGTCCTTTATTTCTAACTTCCACATTTTGTTGGTTTATATATGAAAGTAAAAATTATATTTTTGCAACTTCAAATGATTAATTTATTGTTATCTGAATGTACATTTAATATGTGCATATTGTACATCAGTATTGTCCAAAAATATTATTAATTTTGATCGTATATAATACGATGTTAATTGTATACATGGTTTGTGATTTGCGCGGGCTTTTCAAAGTATTGATGGTTATTTGAATTTAAAAATATTTTTGTGAATGTAATATATCATTACATTTGCACTCCTGTCTAAAAAAAAAAAATTAAAAAAAAATGTTTTTAGTCCGGTATAAAAGATAAATTTAAAATTGAATTTTTTAATTTGGAGTTTCGGGATACAGAGTTCAGAATAATAGCAAATGTATTATATTATTTTTAAATTTTGATAGCTTACTTCGTCTCATAATTTTTAATTATTTTGATTATATGAATATAGTATTTTATTAATATACTTATTTTAATATATTTTTATGATTATCAAATTTATTTTAGGCTAAACTAATGATCTTTATTGAAATAAGTTTATTTTAATATACAAAAACCATTATTATTAAATTTATTAATTTTACATAATATCAAAATTTTCTTATCCTAAACTAATGCGATTTCAACATTTATATTAATTTTTAATTATAATTTTTATCAGTTTGATTTAATTCTAAAATAAATCTCATTTTATTAAAAAAATGCTAAACTAATACTTATTTTATACAAACACACTAATCTAAAACTAAGTTTAACAATTGCCTTGAATTTATGCCTGGTCCTTAATACTTTATTTTGCAGTTGTCCAATTTCTTTCTATAAAAGTGTTTTATTCTTTTCCTTGGAGGCCGATTTAGCTTTGAATTTTTTTCTATTCCAAGTTGTCTTTTATATTTATAAAGAGTTTTTATTTTATTTTCACATTTGACATTCAAAATCTTTAAATGATTATCTTTATTAACATTTTTATTCAGCTTCTTCTTTGGAATATTTTAATTTCGTGTATTATAGCCTCTTATGTTTATAATAAATTTGTAGTCATCCGTTAATTTTTTAATGTTATTTTGTTTCACAATCTTATTTATAACTTCTGTCCTTATTATATTTCTGAAATTATCATTAATTATCTTATTATTAATTATTTCATTTGTACCCTCATTATTATTATTTAATTCACTTAATAATTCTTGAATTGTATTATCTTCATTTATTAAACAATTATAGTCATTTTTATTTTTAATCAACATTTTATCATCTTCAAATATCTGGTCATTACAACCATCACTACTATCTAAATTGTCCTTTATTGTTTCATCCAAATCGTCATTATGTATTAATGTATCGTCATTTTCGGCATTTTTAATTAAATTTTCATTATTATTTTCATTTATCTCAATGACCTCTTCACTACTTATATTATTTTTATTAAAAAGGTTATTATTCGATTTTTCCAACTCTATCGTCTCTTCATTCTGATTTTTACCCATATTATTTAAAGCATTACATAAATCGTCCAATTTTTTATTATTTTTACTTAATTCGAACTTAAGTTCTTTATCTTGTTCGATCCTATTTGCGTCAATTTTACTTAATTCGATCTTTAGTTCGATCCTATTTGCGTCAATTTTATTTTCCAATTTTTTATTTTGTTCCAATAATAGCCTCATCAAATGTTCTAGGCTTTGAGGATGCATCTCATTATTTTTACTTAAATTGTCATTGCTTTTTTTTTTTTTTTTTTTTTTTTTTTTTTTTTTTTTTTTTTTTTTTTTTTTTTTTTACGGCGCATCGACATAAAGCTTGGCCATTAGCGCCGACGTCCAGGGTGCAGCCAGGAATTTTCTCAGCGAGCCCTGAGATGAGAAAATTTCTGGCGCCGGTGGGGATTGAACCCACCATCTCCCGCTTATGAATCTAGCGCAAGCATCTTTTCTCATTTTTTATTATATTTTCCCCCATTTTGTTATTCAATTCTGATATCAACATATAGTTTCCTAAAAACGCGGATGTATCTCATCCATTTCCTGAATTCAATTCCCGTTATCTAATATGATATCCTAGTGACGCGTAGCAGATCCTGGAACGAACTGCCGCCATTTCTATATAATCGATTTTCAATTGCATCATCCATTATTTGCTTTTATAATTTTATTTAAAATTTCTTGTTACTAAGATATTTATTTAACGTTTTTAACTTCAATTCACTCGGCCGTCTACGTTGGGCGCCATTAAATGTTAAGATTTTATTTTTTATAAAATGATTGCGCCACGTTGGGTCGCCATTAAATGTTATGATTAATTTTTTATAAAAAGAATGAAAAATGTTTTTAATTACTTGAGTAAGTTTTATTATATGAATTTAAATTAATCTCAGGGATAAAAGTTCCGAGTGAATGAAGAATATAATATTGATTCTTAGACAATTCCGAAATACAAAACAATATTAAAATACATACAAATAATAATAAAAGAATCAACAACTACAAAAAAAACAATTTTTACCTCTAAATCAATCCGCTTCCAACAAAACCTCAATACACTCCGTATTCCTTGGAGGAGTGCTCCGCATTCGACCACTGCTGAGAATAGAGAGACGCTCCGTATTCCAGGGCTGCTGGGAATCAACTCACGATCCTCAATCCAGGGCTGCTGGGGATCAACTGACGCTTCGTTCGAGCGAGCGGGAAAGTTTGGCGTCCTTTATTTCTAACTTCCGCATTTTGTTGGTTTATATATGAAAGTAAAAATTATATTTTTGCAACTTCAAATGATTAATTTATTGTTATCTGAATGTACATTTAATATGTGCATATTGTACAACAGTATTGTCCAAAAATATTATTAATTTTGATCGTATATAATACGATGTTAATTGTATACATGGTTTGTGATTTGCGCGGGCTTTTCAAAGTATTGATGGTTATTTGAATTTAAAAATATTTTTGTGAATGTAATATATCATTAATATATATATATATATATATATATATATATATAATTAGTGAAAAAACCTTTACACGTTATACCATTGTACTACAGAAAGAAAACTTATTTCCCTTGAAACATGGCTTGGGCCTGGCTGCTGGAGAAGCCCACCATCCAGAAAGGGTTAAATTCTATTATTTACAATTTGTTTCATAAAAAGCCTTAGATTCTTTTCTCTTGTACAAAGAAAATTTGCATTGCTTGAAATTTTTTATCTTCTTTGAAATTAGATTCTAGAATAGTTATTGTAAACTTATATAACAATATATAGTGAAGTTTTGGCAAGGGAGCTCCACAGATTTTAAATTTAGCTAGTTTGCTGCTGAGACTGGAGGCAAAAACACCTCCAGAAGATAAGCTCCTTAAGAGGTGCAAGAAAAAGAATAAAACAAGTCGGGCAAATAAAAGAGATGGATGTGAAAATGGAGTGTTTTTATTTGATCGCTTGCCAAAACTACACAATGTGAGTGAATTGGGTCATTTTATCAAGACATAATTTAACTTTATTGAATTAGAATATCATTATTGTATTTACTATATAATATAACCATCTTATTTGACCATTTACAGCAAACACCATTGTGCAATAAGCTAGTGAACAATTTCCGTTGTCATATAATTTTTTCTTTTCTTTAGGAATATATGTATGTAATCAATACATAAATAAAAGTGACAAAACTGACAATGTATATCAAAATTCCACACTCTTGATTGTAACTCAAAAAAAGCAATTTAAAAATTAATTTAATTTCTTGATATCTTTAGTCCCATTACTTATTGTCCAAGATTCAGAAGAATTTAAAAATAAACAAATACAAATGAATAAAATGCATTCTTAACATCTCCTTTTTCACAAAGCGTTGGTTTTTATGTCAGGTCCATGCATTTATATACATGTTGTTTGTTCTGGTGCATTTTGCTTTCTTTTACCATATCTGTTAATTATGGTAAGTAGATATGCATATAAATAACAATTATAGACAGTCCCACAGCATTAATAGTTATGAAACAGTGAATAAATATATATGAATAATTAAAAAGTTAACATACAACCATCAGGAATCAATACCCATTAAAATCACAGCCAAAGCATAAAATTTTCAAATCACAGTTTTACAGATCTGCAAGATTGAAAAATAATATTACAGTTCCCCTGGCATATGCCTTTTCTTCTTTGGAGAACAGTAACAAGCCTCCTTCTGACTGTCTTGATAAAACTTACAGCCTAAAGCAGTGGTACTCGTATAAAGAATTTTTGCTGATGCTTTACAACCTGGAAAAAAAAAAAAATATTCTTCAATTTAATGTAAGCAGGAACTTAAGGGGATGCATTATCGATAAAATGATTTAAACCTCCACGTTGTTAAATATGTATATGTTAATAAACATAATTTTATATTTTTTTATCCTCAAAGAAGGAAAAACAAAATGCAGTTTGTCAGAATAGAAGACTAATGAAAACCTTATTAATAGAAATTTATGTATTTCAATAAACATTGAATATTTTTTTTTGTAAGGCCTAAATTCATTAAATAAAATGTCTCAATCGCTGGTTCCAATCTTATATTTTTATTCATCATATCAGCTGTCCTATAAGCGTATCTATACATTACACAGGAAACAGCATTATCTTAGCTCATCTCCAAGTTACTAAGTTATAAACATTTAACACTAAAAATGTCAATAATAAGAGTTTTTTAGCGCGGTTCCTCCCTCCCCCAAAGGGAGGAACCCCGCTTATAAGGTTGATACAATGAAACAATCCGGAAGTGCCGAATAGAAAATTTCGCGTTTCAGAACCCCTAGAGACCGAAAATAACAGTGGTTCAAATTTGTATATATATATATATATATATATATATATATATATATATATATATATATATATATATATATATATAAATATAAATATATATACATATAAATTTGTCTGTTCGCTCTGTAGCTCCCAGACGAATGGTCCGATTTTGATGAAATTTGGTACAAAAATCTTTCGCCTAATTTGAAAGGTCAAGTTCGTTAACCAGCAAAATCCGCCTACTGGAAGATGGCGTTTGGGGCGAAATTCGTGCAAAAAAAATCGTAACGCTTACGTTTTTGATTTCATAAGCTTGTAAGTACTCGTTTTATATGCTTCTTGGGCTAGGAAAACGAATGAAACCATTTTCAAGGCGATAGCTTTAACCGTTTTCGAGAAAATTGGAAAAATAGTTTTTGAATACCGTTTTTGGTTCGGGTACTTAGAATCATGGGATTCAGTTGAAACATTTTATGCATGTTCTATTTTCATTAAAGCTAATATGTTGAAATTTTGGTTACGTTTGGAGTTAAGGAAGGGTTAGAATAAAATATTTTATTAACAGACATAAAAAGTTTTGGTAACTTTGTTTACTTTCTTAATATCTCGAAAACCGTTGACAATCTTGTGAAGCGGATGATTACCATTCGAAAGCTTACTAAATGCTCTACAAAAAAGGTTCTGAAGAAAGTTTTAATTAGGCGATTTCAATCGGAGAAATGAGTGCTTAAAACTTTAAATTAATTGATTTCGTTTATTCGAACGGTTCTTTTTGTTTGTTTTACTCCTTGTTATTTTTTAATTGCTTATAGTTGGATAATGTATTTGACAATAAAACAGGTTAAGAAAAATAAGAAAAACAATTTAATGTTAGTGATATGGATTTCCAAGATATAGCTTTTCAACTGCCTAGCGTCCTTCCTAGGGAGGGTTGTTTGTCTTTGATTTTGGTACTTAGAATTATGGGATACAGTTGAAACATTTTCTGCATGTTCGAATTTCATCAACACTAATATGTTGAAATTTTTGTTAAGTTTAGAGTAAAGGAAGGGTTAGAATAAAATATTTTATTAACAGACAAAAAAAGTTTTGGTAACTTTGTATACTTTCGTTAGTATCTCGAAAACCGTTGACAATCTTGTGAAGCGGATGATTACCATTCGAAAGCTTACTAAATGCTCTACAAAAAAGGTTCTGAAGAAAGTTTTAATTAGGTGATGTCAATCGGAGAAAAAAGTGCTTAAAACTTTAAATTAATTGATTTCGTTTATTCGAACGGTTCTTTTTGTTTGTTTTACTCCTTGTTACTTTTTAATTGCTTATAGTTGGATAATGTATTTGACAATAAAACTGGTTAAGTAAAATAACTAAAACAATTTATTGTTAGGAATATAGATTTCCAAGATTCCAAGACCTTTTAACTAGCGGGACCTAGTGTTAGCCGACCCTTCCAGGTAAGATCATATATCATGACCTTTCAAGACTTTACTACACACAGGAATGGCGTTAGTGACCTTAAGGGTTGACACGCCATTATAATAATTAATTTAAAAAAAAAAGACTGGTGGAACCAAAATAATAACTGCTTCTATTTTAATCTTTCCAAATTAGACTAGGGATATGAACGGAACCGCGCTAAGGTGATGCAGTTCCTGCGAGACGGTCTTTTTTTTTGTGATTATGGCCAAAAAGAAGATATGCCATTAAAAAAAAAGAAGTTTTTTTCTTCAAACAGTTGTCAATTGTACAACAATAGTTCTTATGTAGGTAATAATATAAAGAAAATTTGTTTTAAATTTTAACAAAATCAGTTGAGTCGATTTTGAGGTATCTTTTACAACAGTTTGGGAAAAATAGTTCTAAGAATATATTTTAAACATGTTTTAACATTTTCCCGTTTTCCTCCAAATACCCTTTGGACAACCTATAATTTGAATTGTTTTCAGTCTTAGCTTTGGCTAAACGTGATGATAATCATAATAATACTATCTCCCAGCCACGATTTGTTGATGCGCCATAAAAAAAAAAATAATAAATAATACTATCTCCCATGCATGACTTTTCATAGCTTTCCCTGCTTCTAAATGAGACTTAATTAATTTGTATAGTACTTTGCAAAATGTTTTGTTCATTAAAAGACACTGCAAATAGCCAAGGAAAACTTCATCAGGTCTCATAATGTGCAATGGAACTATCCTGTCTATCAGAATGGACAGTACATTTGCTTATAGTTAGGAAAAGTCAGACTAAATGGAAACACTCTACTGCCAAAAATAATGTGTTCATTTCATTTATTTCTCCTGCAGGTTTCTTTGGAGTCACTTATTTATCAGCTTTTGATAGTTGCGCAGGTTATTTAATTTTGATATAATTTTTTACAATAAGATTTGTTTTATAGTAAAATGAGTTTATTAATATAGTAAAGGTGGAGGAAGCTGTTGCTATTTCAAATCAAACTATTACTTAGGAGTCTCTGTTTTAAGCTTTTCAAATAACAACACCAACCAAGATGGAGTAGTTCTTGCGAGTCGGAGTTTTTAAAATCACATTGTTTACATCTAAAACACTGAATTTTCGAGCAAACATAAGAGCTACAATTTCCATAGTAATTAATTTTTTTTTTTTTATACCTTTTAATTTAAATTTAAATTTTAACGTCCATTTATTATTAACTAGGAATTTTAGGACGGGTTATCTAGTATACCTTTTAAACTGATTAAATCTTCTCCTGGAATTGCTTCACAGATCTTGTACAGACACTTCTTGAAGTACAGGTCACAAGCATCCTTATCTTTATTACATGTGGAATAGCATATGTCATGTTCATTGCAACACTTATTCATTTCAGCATAGGGAACCTCAATCTTAACAAAGAGTGTTTTTTTAATGACACAAAAAACAAACAGAATCAGGAATACATATTACTAAATTAACCTTACCTCCATGTCTACAGGTCCACAGCCATTAAATGATGGTTTGTGGTATTTATTTGGAACTGCTTTTCCGCCTAAAAAAGAACAACAGTGGTGTAATTAAATTACAAATAATAAAAATGAACATCACTAAAGCATATTTATGCTAAAACTTGACATTTATATTTACGGTGCATTCACAACCACAACACACAACCTTAGGCACCTAAGGTCCTTAGGGACCTTTGGTTGATGCCCACTTCGAAGAATATATGACTAGAGCTAATGAACCTAACTCTGAATTTCTTGTGTGGGTAGACTGTTAATAAATCATAATTAATTAGTATCATAATTAATTAATATTTATTATTTTATGTTTTTACAATACAATTTTTAATATTGTTATACTGCATCAAATAAAATTACAATAAGTAAAGTTACCCTAAAATACTATTTCCCCACTAAACTTTGAAAATACATGTATGTTCATGAAAAAAACATTTTTTCTAGCCGTCTAAGATCCCAATCTTATTATTATGATAAAAATAAACATTAAAACATTTCAATAAGCATTAAGTATGAACCAACTAATTGATTTCGTTTAGGACTGTTGGTGACAAGTCTATGAAAGTTGGGAAGTAAAGACGCAATTTATGCTATCAAGCATGTTTCGATAAAAATACAGGAACTTGTAACAACCTGTTTACAAGTTTGAGTACAAGTGCACAGCAAGGGAAATGCAAACAAAAAAATGTATACAAGTTCTTGTGTGCTCAAAATTAAATCTTTAGAAGGCAGAGATAGCTCTTCTAATCCCTTAGATTTGCCACTGATATATACTCGCACATAACTGATAAAGTAAAGTAGTATTATAGCCATTAGTTTAATAACTTTCTATAAATTGGTAAATTATGAATTCCAAAATGTCTGAAATTAAGAAAAAATGTTGGCAGTTCAACATTGAGTACCTATTTGAAATATGGATTTACGTAATCTCTAACAAATGAATTATTACCTATGAATGTCTTTAGTTGGCCAAAAAGTATTTTCAAATGAGGCCATGAAGCCTTCATGTAGCCTGAAGGCTACAAGAGAATCTGAATAAAATACACTGTGATAAAAATGACAATGATTTATCCCTAGGACTTGAAAAGACATATTTAAAACAACCAACTAAATCAAACCTTTTTGCATCATGTCCTGAACAAGAAGATGATGTACTACAAACTTCATATAATGTATTATTATTATTAATCATAAAACTGGGAAAACCACACACAATTGATGAGGAATTAATTATGCTGCCAGTCTAAGAGGTAATTTAATCTGTTCTTCATCATAACACCCCATCAAATATTATCAAAACAATTTCTTAGAGTAATAATATAGTGCAAAGAAGAATCAAGGAAATGACTAAAGACACTGAACTATCATTATGTGATTACTTAAAGACTTCCAAATTTTCCATTCAACTTGATGTATCAACTTTACCAAATAAAAAAAGTTTTACTGTTGGCTTACATCCCATTCATAAAAGAAGAAAAGATCAAGAGCTATTATTTGCAAAAAATGTGGATACCGATACAAAGAGAGAATACCATATTTAATACCAAGTATGTTTTGTTGTCAACAGAAAGAAATTCCTATTTGAAATATTTGGTCACTTACTATAGATGGTGCTCGAGCAATAACAAGACATTATAAGGTTTTCAATGGGCATTTACTCTCAGTACAAAGTACTCTCTGTACAAAGTGTTATTCATAGTCAGAAATTGGTAGTGCAAAAAAATCATAATGAACACCTGCGCTCCATTACGTTAATAGAGCAGTCAACAAGATAAGAAGCAATTCATTAAATGACAGATTATTTGGGCAACATTGCAGTGAGAATTATGGACTATAATTGCTTGCTGCTGCATGCAGAAGTAAGGTGGTTCTAAATTGCGTCCAAAAATTACTTAGCTTATTTGAGAAATGTTTTTGAAATATTTATTGACTTTAAATTACAATTGAGATGAGGAGTTAAATTTAATAAAAACATTATAGCTGCTTTTGTGAGAAAACTTATTCAATTCAATTAAAATCTAGGAAGAGGTGAATACAGTAACTTTCGGACAATATTGGCTTTATCATCAAAACAGGAAGATTTACTGAGTTACTGCCAACACCTGGACGCTCTTCATGATGATTTTACAGAGCGATATCAGGATATTTTATATATTAATATACCAAGCTGTGTTTTCGACTCTTCCACATACCAGATTCAGCAGAATAATCAAAGTAAGAAAAATAACTCACAACCAGGTTGTAAAAAAATCAGGATTTTTTTAAAAAAATCGGATTTATTTGATTTAAATCAGATTTTTTTGATTTAAATCGGATTTTTTTGATTTTTTTACTAAAAATGGATTTAAAAAAGAAATCAAACTTTTTAAATGTATCTAGTCTACATAGAGAGCTGGTTATTACCTAGTTTTTCATTATATAAACCTGTAACTAAAATATTTGTTTATTTACAATGGAAATAATGAAATAACTATTCTAAAGTTTTTTGTCTTAATGGATAATTTCGGGAGCACAGTAGTATTGACAGATCATATATACAGGGGTTGAAGTTGTCCTATATTTTAAGACCGGAATTTCTGTAAATTTAAAGACTTAAATAGACGAAAATCTTTAATTTTCAGCGATTAAAGACATTAAATTTAACTGTACAGAAACTCTAGTCTCAAAATATAGGACAATTTCGACCCCAGTATATATTCAAATTAACTTAATTTTCAAATTTTAGAACAAAGACTTTAGAAATGAAGCTTTACAGAAATATTAATCGCTAGGGAAAATATGTTATTATATTTATATATTTTTTGTGATTTGTAAATCTTAAGTATTGATGTAAATCTTCAAAACTACATATTTTTACATATTCTGCTATAAATATATATGTTTGCTACATATTTTAATATTCTTTTTATTTTGCAACCTCCCAGCACCAAATTTAAAGCTTAATAACACAAACATTAAACACAGCGACACATTAAAATTCCTTGGAATGACATTAGACCAAAAACTAACATGGGGACCCCATATCAAAAGTATTCTTAACAAATGTAATAAATCGCTGAATTTCTTAAGAATTCTTTGCAATACTAAATGAGGAGCTGACAAATGTACCATGCTGAAGTGTTACAGAGCCTTCACCATTTGCTGGATTACAGCTGCATAGCATATTCATCTGCCAGTTTGAAAACACTAAAAGCATTAGACACAATACATAACACAGGTATAAGACATGCAACAGGAGCTTTTAGGTCGAGTCCAATAAGTAGCTTTTATTCAGAATCTGGAGAACCGTAATTGGATTATCGACGTTGGATAATATGTCTTAAATTTATCGTGAGATCGAAAACTTCGAACACCTGTTCCGTCAACACGTTTTTAAACAACCCTTACATGAACAAATATATACAGGAACAACCAAGGCAAAAACCACTCCTAATCCGATTCCACGAAAACACAGAAAATGCTACATTGATCAATACACCTACATATCCTTACAGAAACCTCTCAATCCCACCTTGAGAGTAAACAACCTAAGAATCGACTTGACTATGACAAAATTTAAAAAAGCCAACGCATCATCTCAAAATTACTACAGGGCTTCATTTAACAACTTGACAAGTTCTAATGGAAATACTCCAATAATATACACGGATGGGTCCAAAACAGCAAGTGGCATGAGTGCAGCTGCTGTTTTAGGAGAAAGTATATACAACATCAGCCTCCCAGTAGATGCAAGTATATATACAGCAGAGCTGCATGGCATACTTTTGGGCCTGTCCAACGTACAGACTACAATACCACACATAATACTGGGTACAGACTCCTTAAGTTTTTTACTCTCCTTAAAGAACATCTACACCACCAACCCGATCCTTGTTAATATATTACAAGAACTATCGAGACTAAAAGACTTACACACAATGGCAACAATGGTGTGGGTTCCAGGTCATCAGAACCTTGGAGAGACTTCAAAAGCAGACGAACAAGCAAAACTTGCTGCAACTAGTCGCCCGCATGACCAGCACTTACTTACATCACAAGACTTACAAACAAAAATAACACACACTATACTGAATAGATGTCAAGCAACGTGGCACTGCACACAAGATATCCACCGCAGGAAAATAAAGTGCAGTATACAGCCATATTCGTCAGGAGAACTAAGGACGAGACGAGACGAAGTAATACTAACTGTGAGGAAAATCATGGAAAAGAAAGGAACCCAGACCCTAGCAATATTGAACATATAATATTGAACATCAGCAGCTAGAGACCTGCATTGCTCCATAATTCCCCAATCCTACCTGCCTGTTTAGGGGGGGCTAAATCCTAGCCCCCCCTCACTCTTCACGACTCTCTACTAGACTCCACGCTCGTCACTGTCCACTCTTCTCTATCACTCATCCCGTCCAGGCCAGTTGTCCTATCAATATACGCTACCACTTACACGCTGACTTTCATTCAGAGCCCTGGAATCTCCATCACACTAACACGACAGGATTGGACATACACGACTCAACCTTTCGTACCTCTTAAAAAGACAAGACAAACCACTATGTGAGGCATGCAACGTACTTTTAACTGTAAAACACTTACTAACAGACTGCCTTAAAAGAGGAAACTTACTGTTATCTGATAGGAGCCCACATATTGATACCATACTGACATACTTAAAGACGACAGACATATAATAAAATATAGTTATACCACACATAACTCCCAAGTCAAAGTTTCTTATTTCAGGATAATATACCTCAAATTTCAACTCTACAAATATAATTATGGTTACTATTTATTATTACCATTAAAATTATAAATTTAATTCTGTATTTATTTATTTTATTAATTGCTTATATATTTCTTTATTTTTTTATTTTTTATTTTTTTTTTTTTACGGTGCATCGACAAATCTTGGCCATTAGCGCCGGGCCTCCAGGGTGCAACCAGGAATTTTCTCAGCGAGCCCTGAGATGCGAAAATTCCTGTCGCCGGTGGGGATCGAACCCACCATCTCCCGCTTATGAATCCAGCGCGCTAGCCACTAGACCACGGGAGACCCCATATTTCTTTATTATTTTTTTTATTATTATTCTTTTCTTTATTTTTATTTTATTATTCATTCTCCATATCCTTTATTTTTTAACTTTGTTACTGATCCTTGGCTTATAATTTATTATTTTATTTATTATATTTTATATAAATTCGTTTAGGGCAGATCACAATTGCTGTGCAGCTCTTAAAGTAAAATAAATAAATTTAAAAAAAAATTGTAATTGAAGAAATAAAAGAAAACCGAGAAAGGAAATAAAACTTTACACATTGAGTCTAGGTGACTGTGTCTTTTCTAATTCCAAGGAGGTGGCTATATATATACTATGTTAATACTAGATGAAATAGGCATGTTGTTAGTGGATAGCATTAGAATCATACGAGAGTAATAGAGAAAATCCAGGTTTTAGAAGGAGATACTGGGAATCGATTAAAAATAAAGTGAAAAGACAGTCCAGAAAAAAACCCTGGGTGGAAAAATATCCACATTATTGGGTATATCCATAGCGGCAAAACGATTAACAGTTTAGTTGAATCCCACTCTTCAGAGCAGTTGATTGTAGTCTTAAAATACACACCAGTGACTTAGTAGATATTGAAGGATAATTCAGACGCTTCAAAAGTATACTCAGATCAGACCGGCAACATTTCACGTTTGAAAATTTCAAAATAATGTTCATCTGTAGACATTTTCAACTTTTTCCCCTTTTTGTAATGAATTCCTAATATTTATTTTTGCTTTATTTTTCAATATGCTAAACAGTTTTTAGTAATTTTGTTCTAGACTTTTGTTCTTTCCATTAATAATAACAGAGTTCCTACTTATTATTTATGCTTTTCTTTTCAATATTTTATAGTGTTTATGGTATTTGTTTACTAAATATTTTCAATTTTTTATTACAAGTAGTTAAATATATATGTAGATATTTTGAATTTTATATTACATGACCATCCGTTCCCTATTAATCACGTATAATAACAGTAATATTATTTATTTAAAGCTTTGAACAAAAATGCCAGTTTTTTCAGCCTTTTCACATCTAAATAGGTAGTTTCTCGTTTGACTATGAACAAAACCAAAGGTTGAAAACATTCTGTCATCCCCTGCAGAAGTTGCCTTTCCAATCATAAGCTGCTCTATTATTAACAGTTCTTTTGAGGAAATACAATATTGTAACGCAGACGAAGTCTTCCACCAATTTAAAGCATTCACTTCGCTCACTACCTGCCAATCTGTTTTATCTTAACGTTAAAAGGAGATTTATTTGCAGAATTAAAAACAAAGAAAGGATCATAAAAGATACAGACTTTGAATAGATAAGAACGGTCAAGTTAGGGTAGGCTCAGGGACAAAAATAAAGACAAAATGTTGAAATGGCTGAAAAAAAGGCAGAACTAGTTAGATTTAAGATAAAAAATAAACTAAAGTTAAAAAATATATAATAATAATTTTTTTAATAGAATCAATTGGTTTAAATCATTTTTTTTTTTTTTTTTTTTTTATGAAATCATTGATTTAAATCAATGATTTTTTTAAAAAAATCAAATGATTTTAATCATGATTTAAATCACTGATTTAAATCAATTGATTTAAATCGTTGACACCCTGCTCACAACTAAGAATTAAAAGTAACATTTAGAAATGGATACCAAGAATTCTAGCCCCAAAAAAATCAATATCTCCTCTCCACCCTGGAATTTGCGAAATAATACAGAAATTTGTAATGACGTTTCCTTCATCATATTTGGCTAGGCATTGGTTTAGTGCAGTAGCTAATTTACTACTGAAAAGGAATAGACTGCATATCACCAATTATAAATTTCTTAATAACACTTTGTATTGTCTGAATTACATTTCTTATATTATAAGAAATATTACATTATTATTTTGTATTTTTAAATAATTAATAATCACGACTCTCAGCCATGACCATGAGTAGCATGATTACAGAGAAAAAGAGAGAATGACTTTTTAATAGACAATAGACAGACATATAAAATTTATATACTTAACTATTATGCAAAGGGGGTGTTGGCCTTTTTTTATTTTCTTTTAAAGAGGTGGTAGTCTAGTAAAGGGTTGGGAACCTATGATCTTTGAGGGTTAGATTAGCCATCAACTATACTGTTGTCATACATATGGGGTATGAGTTATCTCTGGTGCCCGTTGGACTATTGCAATACTTTTGAGAGAAGAGTTTCACCTTCAAGCCACTGTTGAAAAAGTACTGTGTTTAGTCGTGTAATGTTCAGGTACATATTCATGTGGCAAGGTAGCCAATACACTAATTGTATATTTTTTGCTCTAAAAACCACGATGAGAACATAAAAAATTACTTTACTTTTTCAAGGCGAAAAAAAAATTGCTTTTTAGCTTAAACATCTTCATTTACTTGGTTTTTGTCAGCAATGGTAGTTTTCATTTTACTCATTTTCTTCTGCATTGCAACAGTTTTCTCAACACTTTGTGAAGGTAGATGTCTTCCCATTTTTTATGTTCCTCTATAGGTGATCAATCCTTTGATCTTCACCTATGTATTTTTAACTAGTTAAAAAAACATTAGACAGCTTATGATAACATAATTAAAATACTAGGACAGGCAAGTCCTAATGACCTAATGAAATGGGGAACTCCTCTTACTAACAGGCTCCCTCATTCTAAGTAAATGTAAAATGAACAGCAGTTCAATAAACCAAATCTCCATGAAGTAGACTTGCTGAAATAGAGAGACCAACTCATAAAATTAAAACTGCCACTATTCGTACAAAACACCAAGGGGATTAAGGAATTCAAGCCCAAACTGTAGGAAGTAAAAACTCATTTCACAAGATGAATGAGATGGGCTATTTCCTCAAGGTATTGGCAAGAAATCTCTTTGAAAGTTATTTAAAGACAGTTAATGCCTCTGTTTGAACATATTTCTGAACCCTTCCCATCCAGTAAACGTTTTTCAATTAACAGCAATAATACATTTTTCAACTCTGTGCCTAGGTTCATGGTTTCAATTCCTAATGGGGATGGTGGCTATTCTTTTGAGAAAGAAAAAAAAAAAATACATCAGTCCTAGCCTGGCTAGAAATGACTGTATATTTCATATAGCCTGTCCTGAAAATCTGGGTAATAGATTAAAAAAAAAAAAAAAATCAGTCCGGTAACAGGCCACAAGGGCCCTGAGCGGCAGATACTAAAGAGGTATCTGATTCATGACCACACGGCCCATTAGGGAGATAGTGTGGTCAGTAATATGCTCCGCCCGCCTGATTTTCCCCTATACTGCTTCAACTGCAAAAGTCATTAGCACCAAGGTACCCATTAATAAATTAATTAAAGGCTAGGTTGGCCTAGGGACTGTCAGAATGGCCGAATCTAACCCAGGAACGAAGACACTAGAAGATAAAAATCTTTAGTGCTTGCTTGGGATTTGAGCTCAGGTCCTCCAGCATATTAGTCCAGTGCTCTACCACTGAGCTAACCTCGCCCTCGGGTTATAAATAAGTGGGGGTTAAAAATTGAATAAATTAATATATGCTCCTATCATGTCCAATAAGAGCACAACAGAATCATTGATATTAATAAAAATGAGAAAATATTAATTGTTTTCAATCAATATTTAAATCAAAATTGTTTTCATTATTATCCTAAAATATTTTTCAGTCCTTCTGCATTAAAAAGTTTAGTTTTATATCAAACAACATACCTTCGGGACAGGAGAAAATACATTCTTCTTCAACTGATAAATCTAAAGTGTCATGAACTGACTTCACTTTATGAGCAACATCAATGGCTTTTACCATTATGTCTTTAAAAACTTTTTCTGCCATCACAACTGCATCTCGTAGATGTGCTAGGACATTTGATCCATATCCACTCCAGGCATAACCAACAAACGTCAAAACATAAATTAATATTTTTGTTTTAGGTATATCCATTATTACAAACAAAAATTAAAGAGAGTCCTTAATGAGTAATTTTAAGGTACATTCATTATAATGAAGAATCACAAAATGTTATAAATATCTCCGGTAGGTAGTAAAACTGTTATTCCTTCCAAGGGCAATAAAAGAACTGTACTACAAGTAGCAATAATTACCATTTTGAAACAATATGAACATAACTATTAGCAACATCCTAGAAAACGGTAGATATTAAATAATTATTTATAAATCAAATTACTTTTAAACAATCGAACATAAGGTAAACATAACCTTTGTGTGATAACGTGATAAGGACTGAGAGCAAGAAAAATCCATAGCACCACTCACAGATCTTCACAAACCTATGACGTAACTTACATACGTGATAATTCGAATAAAGCGAGTGCTCATAAATTTTAAAAAATAATAAAAAAATGTTCGGAATAACTGAAATCGATTAAAAAGCATTAGAAGAACCTTTTTAATTAACCTATTCTTCGTTTGAAAGAAAAACCGCCTCCCCTTGTGGGAATCAAAATCACGGCCTCAGGCACTTGCTTGTTACCATCACTTCACGCATGGTGGCTGGATTGCAGACATTTGGGCCATTAGTGCCAGTTTCTTTCATTTCTCTCAATTTGTTATCTTGTGTGTTGGTGTTTTTATGTTCATTACAATGTCCCGAATAAGCTCTTCAATGTCTCCTGTACATTTTGTCATAGCTTGTTTAGCATATAAGTCGGCTTTTGTGTTTCCTGTGATCAGGGCCTCCGAGAGGAATAATGGACCCTTGTCCAAACAACTTCACGGGCCCATGGGCGTATATAAGGGGGGGGGGGCTGAGGGAGCTGCAGCCCCCTCCTCCGAAATTGCGAGTTGATCGGTAAAAATTTCATAAAATCCTTAAAAATAAATTAAATAAGATCATTTAGTTTATTCCATTTTGGGCGTAATAGCGTTTTAGTTGGCTAAAACTCTTCCAAGATCTAAATTGTTAGTATCCCATATACCGGAAATGGTCTCAGCCCCCCCCCCCGAAATTTTCCCAGCCCCCTCTGCAATTATTTTCTATATACGCCCATGCACGGGCCCCTTACCCCCTCCCCCCCATTAACACAACCAATGATTACATGCGGCCGTAGCCACGTTGAATACACCGGTTCCCGTAGATCACCGAAGTTAAGCAATGTCGGGCGTGGTCAGTACCTGAATGGGTGACCGACCACGTGCTGTTGGCATTATAAAAGGGTGGTAACCTGTAGATAGCCCGGCGCTAATGGCCAAGTTGTAGATACGCCGTTTAAAAAAAAAAAAAAAAAAAAAAAAAAAAAAAAGAAAAAAAAAATGATTACATTTTTAATTGTAATTCAAAAGTCTGAAAATATCAATTACAGTAATTAAAAAATAATTCAATTTGGATTAACGGTATTTCAATTACATAGAACTCAAGTATTTGAATTACATAGTTATTTGAAATAAGTGTTGAGTAGATTTGAATTACAATGTAATTCAAATGGTATTTGAATTATGAATTACAATTTTTTATCGTAATTGAAAAGGCTGAAAACATCAATTACAGGTACTAATGACCCTAGCAGTCTTAAATGTTTACACTTGATGAAATTCTAATTCATGAACTACAAATACAATGTAATCATAATTCTTAATTGAATTACAATATGCCCTACACTGTCTCACTTGCATTTTTTTTTAACATAAATATACTTACGAAAAAGAAGACTGTATGTTATACAGTACATTACATAGGTTTTTTCGTGTGAACCTAAAGCATATTTATGTTCCTGAATTCGAGCAGAAGGCTCTAATTTTTTTACATATTTAAAATTAAATAAAAATACATAAATAGTGCACATACAGATAGCTTCACTTTTTTAATGATTCTATAATACAAGATAAACAAGATTGGGCCATTCCATGTCAACTCAATAAAATTGGTATGAAGAAAGGCGATGGGAGCTTAGGTAGGTGTAGCTTGTTTACAATTCTTAATCCTATGGCTGAGAAGATAATTCAATTAGTGTCCATTCATGGGCGTATGTAGGGAGGGGGGACTGCAGCCCCCCAAAATGTTGATGTAATCGAAAAAAAATGTCATAAAAACCTTAAAAATAAATTAAATAAAATCACTTAGTTATAGCGTTTTAGTTGGCTAACTATTCCAAGTCATAGGTTGTTAGTATTCCATACCCCCCCCCCCCCCCCCCCCCCCGAAATTATTTCCTACATACACCCTGCTTGATAGTGTCTCTGGAAAGTAATTGGAAAAACTAGTTTTGGTATTTTTTCAAATTTCTTAATATAATTGTGGCTAAAAAAAAAACAAAAACTATTAAATATAATCTAATTGAAATTGATTCAGAAGAGGATTTGTTCCAAGAGACTTTAAAGAGCTGCTCACAAATTATTTGCCAATCTTTGTAGAATTGTTTTCTTCAATATAGTCCCTTAAAAGTGTAATTGGAATTTCTCAAATACCATTTTTAATATGATTAAATTTTTCCAACTTTATGAATTGTCATTTATTATGTTCAATTATATAACAAACAAAACCACTTCATTATTCCATTACTGATCTAACATAAGTAGATTAGACACTTTGGGGTGGGGATTAGATAGGCAAATTTTTATTAAATATAAGTATTAATAGATACAATCCTCAGATGTCAGTAATTCTTATGACTGATGCACTATTGTCTCTACTTCAATGATTTTTCCTGTGAAATTTTCTGTTTATGATCCCAATTTAAATAATCTGTTACTGAATGCATTTTTATTTTTTAAAAATTAACAAAATTATATTAGAAACCATAACCTATCTAATTCAATACAATTCTTATTAAATAATTTAATTATTCTTATTTACTAAGAAATTAATTATGGGAAACGATTGGTGTAAGCATTTTTTGGAGTTTGCCACTATCATATAGACCTCTGATTTCTGATGCACCTCCAACAAATTCCCCATTAATAAACACCCGAGGAACCTGGAACAAATAAACAAATATATTATTTATTTATTTGCGATGTAAAGAAAATAACATCGTAAATAAATTAATTAGTTATTTATTCCAAATTGTAAATTTAATTCTCACCAAGGGTTGTAGGTTTTTGTTTGAAAATATTAAAGGCATTGCAGAGGCCCGGTGGCCAGGAGTGCTAAGGTGTATGCACTCCTTGATTAAGGTCATGGGTTCTAGGGGTGGTGACTTTTTATTCAAAAAAAGAAAAGGCATCAGCCCTTTCCTGGTTAGAAAAGTGTGGTAACCTGTAGATAACCCGTCCCCAAAATCTGTGTTTTGTTCAAATAAATGATACATTTTAAATTAAATAAAATAATGTTTAGGTTAAATTTAACTCTTTAAGCAAAAAAAAAAAAAAAAAAAAAAAAAAAAAAGGGCACCAGTTGTACAGCTTTTATAAAACAAATTTTCTGAGCTATCACACAATGATTCTTCCCTTTCTTGAAATAAATAAGCTTGTTCTCTTTGGTCTACCATTGTCAAGCTAGCACAGGAAAACAATTTGCTGATTGGAATTAAATGATTTTAAAATCATTATCGTTTCTTACAAAAGAAATTTTTATTTTACTTATTGAGCAAAAATAAACAGCCTTACTGAAATTTTTAGAATAAAGGTCTAAGCCCAGAACTTCTGAGAAGGATGACAGTATTCCTGTCAACTCAATGCATCATAACATCTACTGGAAGGACTTTCCTATGTCCTTTCTAGAGACAATGAAAAAAACTGTCATCCTACTTTCAAAAGTTTTTCTTTGATTGACCAGAATTCTTATCATACAAGCTTGGTAGGAACGGTACTGTAGAACGCCGCTCCAAACGTTGGCCTAGTGGCGCCATCTCTTGGTCAGGCCGGAAACTTTTTACCCCACCCTCGTTTAAGAGATGCTATAAGTTGTGACTTGAAAGCAAATAATAAATTGAAATTGAATTGAATTCATTAAATGTCTTTTTTGTAGCAGTGAGCAGAATTTTTCATTATAATTAGACATCAATAAAAAGAAAGAAGTTGTATCTCTGTGTTTTTAATAGCCCCTTCCTTATAACTTTGTTTTGGTCAATATCTTGTTTTTATTGAAAATTTTATTCCAGGAGGTAAATTTATTTAAAAGTGAAATTATTTTTTAAATTTAACTCTCCAATAAAAATGTGAAAATGGAATTATAAGTTTCTCTTCTAAGCTTTCCAAATTATATCATAAATGTATTATATGGTAACAACTAAGATTAAACAGTTCCTGCGAAATTTGGTAGCACTAAAATCCTATTCTCTCTTTTGTTAGAGAGCATTCTCCATATTGTCTGAAGGATCCCAGCAAAACATCACATCAAGATATGTTTATCTCAGGGGAAAGAAAATTATTTAGCCCAGTGAATATATATATATATATAGGGGAAGGTGTTGTACCTTTGACCACTTTGCACAATTGAATTTTTTTTAGCTTGAATATTAAGGCTAAATTCATTTTTTTTATATCATTGTAATTAGTATTCTATAGTTTATCATATTTAATTTTTTCAAGGTTCTAACTTTACATTTAATATTTTTTATTAATTTTTAAAAAAATAATCGTACAGTGGTCAAAGGTACAACATGTAGTTGTACCTTTGACCATGGGGTGTTGTACCTCTGACCAGGTAAAAACAACACAGCAGTGTAGAAAAGAAATTGTATTGAGCAATATTATAATTAATTGTAAGTTTAATAAATACAGGACATGGATGTAAGCATAATAAAAAGCTATTATTGATATTATGTTATGCTTAATATGCTGAAAAATCCAGTCCAATCGTAAACGATTTAACTGTCAAGCAGATCCACTAGCAATAGTAGGGTATGAGAGTTTAGCCACAATGTCTTCAACATCAATATTTTACAAATTTTCATCTTCTCTCGTAAACTTGTCACTTAAAGTTTGTTTTTTCAAATATTGGATCATATATTGGACATTTAATACCACAGATCTCTGCGACTAAATATGTAATAGTATTTTTACTTTTATTTTTATCAAGTATAAAATTTCCTTTTTCCAAATCATATTTTTCAAATTGTTGCTGGTTATCGACTTAACTCACGACATTTATCAGACAGATCAACGTCACTTTCTCCTGAAGAAATTTCCGTGTCAGTATCAGAATCTGAACTGTCATTAGAATAATTTTCTTTTTATTTACCACTTTTTTAGGAAGGGGGTTATTTGTATGTGGTGTCTTACGTTTAGGGGGGTACTTTCGTTTTTTTTTTCACCTTCAATAATTAGCTTTTCAGGAATATCTGTCAGGATACGAGGTTTCCCTTTAGGCCGGCCTCTTTTTGACATTTTCCTTGCCTCCGCTTTTCTATGAGGCCTTACAACTTTAGGTCGAACGATAAGGGGCAATAGGTTCGAAATGCTACACTGAGAATTAATAAAGTCGGCTTGAACTTATTTAATTTATTATTTTTTAAATTCTTTGAACAATTGAAGAAACCAATATTAATTTTTTTTAAAAAAAATTTGTAGCAGAAGAACATAAAAGTTGAATTCTGTAAAAATTACTCAGGTGTGTTGTACCTTTGACCTGGTCAAAGGTACAACAACTAGTCGTGTTCAGAGGTACAGCACCCTGGTAGTGTAATTTAAAATGCATGCTAAAAATTTTAGGGTTAAGATAAATCAATTTCAGAAGCTACACCATGTTTCTTATTGTAATAGCTACTTTGTCAAATGATTTCCATCTAAAAAGACTTCATACAAAAAATATTATGAGGCAAAACGTCATCAATAAATAACTTACATTTTTATTATACAAATGGATAAGTATTTTTTACAAGAATCCTCTTTGACTTGAATAATCCAAAGTAGGTTACACAAGCCCTTTAGTGAAGGAGCTAAACACTAATTACACCAAAATTTATAAAATGTTGCAACGTGCCGCGACAGCCTCGGTGGTCAAAGGTACAAGACGGTCACAGGTACAACACCTTCCCCTATATATATATATATATATATATATATATATATATATATATATATATATATATATATATATATATAGGGTATATTACACAACTTACTGTCCGTGCTCCAGTAATTTTAGCCAGTTCATCCTGGATCAAATTTCCATCCATCCTTACATTCAGTTCAATAGCAGTGTAACTTTGCTTCATGTTGTCAAAAACCTAAAGTAGTAACCATGAAAAATAAGAAATTTAATAAATATGTAAAATTCCTTAATTATATATATATAATTCAGAATAAAAAATAGAAGAATCAAAATATATTATTTTATAAAACATAAAGAAGCATATTGTATTTGATGGTACTGTTAATTCTCAGGAAAACTGTGACTCCACAGTAAAAAGAAAAAAACAGTTACAAGTATCTACAACTCCCTCTTCCAGAAACAGACTTTTAAAGTCAAACTACTTGATAATTATTAAATCAAATCTGCTTATTGAGTTATGGTAGGTTTACCTTCAAATTATGATAAAAAAATGCATAGGAGAATTGGCTACATGATGAATGTTTACTGTGAAACAAACCGGCCCCAAGAAGGCCAGAAGTTTCCAATATGAGGTTAATGGTATACTCTACTATTGACCGAATGATGTACACTCCTAGAGGTTGTTGAATTCAACTAAATTACAAGAAGGATGTTAAGTAAAGAAAAAAAAAATCATACAGATTCCTTTATTCCAAATCCCAAATGCATGGGAACAACTGGGGCATAACCCCCAAGGCTATGCATTGGATTTACACTGCGATTGTGAGACCGATAATTACGTATGGTGCAATAGTGTGGTGGCATCGCTGCGGTACTACAATCAATAAGAGAATACTAGGCTCTCCTCAAAGGATGGCTTGCCTGATGATTACAGGCGCAATGGGCTCCACCCCCACGGGGGCTATGGAGATCCTGCTTAACCTAAGGCCAATAGAGATTTTTATTGAAGAAACGGCTAGACATACGGCATATAGGTTCAGTATATTGGGACAGAAACCATGTCCAACGTTTAGTGCACACTGTGATATTGTCCGGAGGAATCTGCAGGAACCTATTCTCTGCATGCCTTCGGACTACCAAGACCAGATAACCTTCAACTCAAATTTTGTTACAATAATCAAAACAAGAGAGGAGGCGATGGGACATAAAATGATACAAAGCCGGGTAGACAGCTATGGATTTACCGACGGCTCGAAAACTGAACTAGGTACAGGAGCAGGGGTGTGGATTCAGAATACCACACACAGTCTCAACATACCACTTGGCAATTATGCTACAGTGTTTCAAGCTGAGGTATTGGCCATTAGTATGTGTGCGGACATCATGAACAGCGGACATCCTAGAGACAAACGCTTCACAATATTCTCGGACAGCCAAGCCGCTATAAGGGCATTAGCTGCAAACAGAATAAAATCTAAGGTCGTACAGGAGTGTAAGGATAGCTTGGATAATCTAGGCAGGAAAAACGAGGTTAAACTAGAGTGGGTACCAGGGCACTCTGGCATACCTGGGAATGAGAAGGCTGATGAATTGGCTAATATAGGTGCATCCATGACACCTTTTTCACCAGAACCAATATGTGGAATTGCACCGGCTGTTGCCAGATTGAGCATCCGTAGGTGGGCTGAAGCTGAACACAAGAGGAAATGGAGCAGAAGTGCTACCCAGAGACAGGCGAAGCAATTTATGGTCTTTGCGGATAAGAAAAGAACGGATTCACTGCTTAATCTATGTAGAAGCAAGGTGAAACTACTGACAGCTCTACTTACAGGGCACTGCAAACTACGGAGACACCTCTACTCCATGGGACTCTCTAATACAACATGGTGCAGATTGTGCTCTGAGGACGACGAGACCCCATACCATATTGTATGCAGATGCACGACGCTGGCAGCCAAGAGGTATTTGCACTTTGGGACGGCGATAATTGATGATCCAAGGAGGATACCGGAGCTGAACATCACAACGTTAAGGAAGTTCATCTCTGATACGGGTCTGGCATTGTAACAGAACGACACGTCAGGTGGCACAATAGGTCTTATAGGCCTCGGTGCGGTTCCCCGGTTAGCCGGGCACCTTGTCTCTAAAATCTAAAATCTAACCGGCCCCAAGAAGGCCAGAAGTTTCCAATATGAGGTTAATGGTATACTCTACTATTGACCGAATGATGTACACTCCTAGAGGTTGTTGAATTCAACTAAATTACAAGAAGGATGTTAAGTAAAGAAAAAAAAATCATACAGATTCCTTTATTCCAAATCCCAAATGCATGATAGTAAAATAAAAAGTGCAAGTGGTATAAAGTGTTTCTTGATCTACAAAGTGCAAGGAGGAAATGGAATGATGATTATAAAAATCCAAAATCTAAAGCAGTCAGGAATACTATTTTGTCTTTATTCTGGAAATCAAGTTCATTTCATAAAATCTCTAGAGATTTTAAACAGTTATGTAGTGAATTAAAAAAAAAATGAAACTTCACTATACAGCAAATTAATTTCAAGCCGACCCCAATTCCCTTGGGATGAATTTGCCACAAAGGTAATTAGTAGGCTCATTAATACATTTATCTATTATTAGTCCCCACTTCATTTTTTACTAAACAGCATATTTTTTTCACCCTACAAGGCAGCTGTGGGAAAAGAAATGTGAAGTATTTACAATCTACTATGATTTATCTTTAACTTGTACAAGATCTTGTGACACAAATTTGAATTTCTAAGTGATGAAACAGCATTTGTGGAGCCAATTATTATTTGAATGCAATTCATTGTTTTTCAATAAATACATGCAGCCCACAGCTGCTCTCTCTACTGCAGAGAAAGAGAATATTGTCAGTGCTAATGCTGCTGCTGATTTATTGTATATTCCAGTGTTAATAACTAATTGATATCTTTAGGTCTCAGAATAAATGCATCTCATTAAGATTATTATTTCCAATGGCAAACTTTGTCTTCCGCATTAGTTCAAACGAAATTATTGCCAATATTTTGACTGAACATTCATTATGTAAATGATCAAATACTATTAAAAAAAAATGAATGAATGTTATTTATTTTACTTGTGTTGATACTTAGTTTTTTTTTAATGGTGCTTCTGCATCTTGGCCTTTAGCCCCGGGCTATCTATAGGTTGCCAATCTTCCTAAAGATCCGTGATGGAGCAGGCAATTCTTTCAATGGGCCAGTAGATGATTTAACCTTCTGCAGGCGTGACTTGAACCCGCATGAGAATCCTAGGTGTTAGCCACTAGACCTCAGGGAGACCCATGAGGTTATTTTTTTTTTTGTCTATGTGTTTAATGGCATATCAAGACTTGGGCTATTAACACCGGGCTGTCTATAGGTTGCCACCCTTTTATAATGCCAACAGCACGTGGTCGGTCACCCATTCAGGTACTGACCACGCCCAACATTGCTTAACTTCGGTAATCAACGGAAACTGGTGCATTCAATGTGGCTATGGCCGTTGGCCCCATGTATTTTATTCTATTTGAAGTCCCCCTTTTGATTATTGTGTGCTTATAAACTTGAAATAGTGCAGAAGTGTTAGCTTGTTATACTCTACAGTTGGAACCTTTGCTTGGTATCTCATTGTATTCTCTGCTTGATTAATAAAATATTGTGTCTACCGAGTGTTCTTTAGTTCACTATTTCTGCCAGAACATAGAAGACTTTAAAATAGATTCTTTATTTATTATTATTTTTTGGTAAAACACAATTTTTATTTAAACTTCTGCCCTTAAACGTCCAACATTTGTAATATAGCAACATATTTTTTATTTAATTGAAAGATTTTATTGAATTTACATTTAATCTGATGTTCAAACTTCAAAAGTGTAAATATTTCAGAATGATATTGCTAATGTTATAGCTTTAAGAATTTGATGATGGACAGCCTTAAGTGCTCAGAAGTCAAAATAAAAAATGTTAGGTAACACAAAAAAAAAGTATGTTTCTTGACTATGACAATACTTTTTTCAACAATGTAGTTTTCTCAATCATTATTTCCTTAAAAAACTAAAAAGACAATAAGAAAAAAGTAAAATAAACTTAAGGGATTTGTATTATTATTGAATGATCAGCAATGAACCATTCGGAGTTAATTATAATGGATGTTAAAATATTTATAAAATTAATCTTTCGATGGTCATATCTGTAATTAATTTTTAAAAATCTGGCAAAAATCAAACAGAGAAACTAATATGTGAACTTATAAAGAAAATGGTTCTGAACATTCTGAGTTGAAAGAGGCCATTGTAGAAAAAAGTATAATAAACAATTTATTTTCTTTAAATTTGATGATCATAAACAAACGATTTACCTCTTTAGCCATTTTAGAATGACGACAGTATGTTTTGGAAAATATTACCACGTTGTCTTTTGAAATGGCATCCTTGACAAATTTTGCTATTTCCTCACTCTTATCTGAGGCTGTTGGGCTTGCATATACTAAGCCTACTCAAAGAAGATAAGAGAAAAAAATGTTTATTAGAAACAAAAATAAATACTGTACTAAGAATGAAGTGTACTTACCAATAAACATGAAACAAGTAATAAACATTAGTATGAATCGTTGCATTTTTGTTACACTTTTATTTCTATCTCCTGTTCAAGAAATTTTACTGTTCTAAATGACTAGCTACACGTCATTACCAAGTATAAGTATGTCCACACCTGAATGAGCAAGCTTTATGGTCATATAAAACCCATCTGTTTAATATTAAACACTTCTTTGAATACAATGGCTTCATCAAAAGAAAGTTGTTACACTGAAGTATTAAATACATCATTAAATGTCACGAAGGCATTGTAAATTTCTTTTATACATTTCCTGTACTATATGAAAACTTGAAGTATTATTGTAAAACTTCTGTTATAAATGAACATCCTGGGCTATTTTTAGGTATCTTTAAAATTGAATTTATTTCAAAAGAAATTCTAAAAATAAATTATTCAACAATTGTTGAATAAAGACAGGCATTGATATATTAATTCTTTTGTCACACATGTACAGGAAACAAGTGAGCATAAATTTTCCATGCTTCTGTTTACATTATGTAGAACAGATGAAAACAGACCTCAACTCTACCAATGAAGAGATATTTTTCTATATTTTTTTTTTTTTTTTTTTTTTTTTTTTTGCGTGTTTAACGGCTTATCAACAATTTGGCTATTAACGCCGGATTTTTCTATAATTGATAGCATTTTTGATAATGGTTTTTGTAATTAAATGTTTAGGTGGATGTTAATAATAAAATTATAACAATTTTAATAATAAAGAAATATGACAAAAACTCCCAAATCCAGCTCCTTTAACTTTGTTTCTCCCCCCCCCCCCCAACTACTAGATTAGGTTCAATATAACTACTTGAATTTAATGAATACATTTTTATTTTTAAATACATTCTCCAATCTTACAGACATATTTCACAGTTTTTTTTTTCAAAACGATTTTTTAATTAGAAAAATTTTAAAAAGAGAAAGAAACAAACAAATATGTTATTCATAAAAATAAATAAATAAAATGGAATCAGTTACTAAATTCTTGATACTGAATTTGTATGATTCAGTTTTAGAATAAACAAAATCCTTATTATTTAAGAACTTAATAGAATAATTTCTACGATGATGTTGAAAATTGATTTAATCTTTTCTTTTTTTTTTTATTAGATAAGGCCAAAAACTATTACCATTATTTGTATTAACTCAATTTAATTGACAAATAAAAGACTTGACATTAAATTGAGAGAAAAACTAAAATAAATCTGTTCTTTTCAAAATACATATAGTCATCGTCATGACGCAATCCGGAAAGGTCAAGTTCATTAACCAGCAGAATCCATCCACCAGATCATAGTTTTTGGAGCGAAATTCGTGCAAAAAAATCGTAATGCTTATGTTTTCGAGTTCATATGCTTGCAGGTACTCGTTTTACTGGTTTCTTAACATAGGAAAACGAATGGAACCATTTTCATATCTGCAACCGTTTATGAGAAACATTGATACAAATACTTTTCCACACTAATTTTCAGTTTGGATATTCAGAAACAACTAATTTAATTGAAATTTGTTCCAGATGTTTGAAATACATCTAATCTAAGATAGTTAATTTGTGGTTCTATTTGGAATTAAGGAAGTACTAGAAATAAAATATTTCATTAACTGGAATGAAAAGTTTTGGGATTTTTTTGTTTGTATATTTCCTAAAATATCTCGAAAACGGTTGGAAAATCGTGATAAGTGGAAGGTAACCATTCGAAAGCTTACTAAATTCTCTACAAACAAAGTTCTAATGTAATTTTTGATGGGGCGATCTCAATTGGAGAAATATGTGCTTGAAACTGTTAGTTTTGCCCTTTTGAACGTTTTTTTTTTTTTTTTTTTTGTATCTGTTTACCTAACGTTTTAATTAGTATTTGTTTTATTTTTTAATTGAATTTAACAGTAAAATAACGGTGCTAATGGCCTAGTTGTCGAAGCGCCGTAAAAAAGAACAAAAAAACAAAAAAAAAAAAAAACAGTAAAATAAGTATTTTAGTAAAACAAGGTAAGAAAAGGAGAAACAAGTGTTTCCAAGAGGGAACGTTGTGACAGAGGATGGAGTAATTTTCGCTAAGGATACTGTGGTAGGGATAATACCTTCTATTACAAATTTCATCTACTTAAATTAAAAAAGTTATTAGAATATTTGTGTTTTTATTTATGGTTTATCTGCTTCTTTGGTATTCAGTGTGGTAGGTTGCCACACTTTCTACACAATACGTGGCAGAGCTGGGAATTTTTCTAGCGGGCCCGGCTACAAGCGAGATTCAAACCCATATCTCTGGCATAACAGTTGGACATGTTAAATCCTGGTAAAGGAGACACTAGTATTTTTTGGTGGACGGATTTTACTGGCTAACAAACTTAACCTTTCAAATTAAACAAAAGATTTTTGTACCAAATTTCATCAAAATCGGACCATTATTCGCTGAGCTAGAGCGCGAGCAGACAAATATATATATATATATATATATATATATATATATATATATATATATATATATATACATATACACACACAAATTTGAACCACCGTTATTTTTGTTCTCTAGGGGTTCAGTTTTAATATCAGATAAGCCCCTTTTTTTCACTATAATTGTGAATTGATATGGTCTATCGCTCACCTAAATAGACCAAGAAAGATTAAAGACTTTCATTTTGTCATTATTGAAAATAAGTCATTATCTTTGCTAGCAGAAACTGAACATACTACGTTAAGCAAAAGAAGATCCATGTATTCAGTCATAAAACTCCTGATTCTTCAGTACAAGAAGTATAAAGGCTGCTCTTTTTTACTCTTTATAAAATCAATATAAATTCAAATGGTGTGGCATTAACTTTTTTTTTTAAATGAAAAAATGAAATTCAGAGAACAAGGTAATAAAGAAACTGTTGAAAGTAGCGTATTAAAGCTGAAGCAATATTATAATTTTATTAGATAAATTCACAATTAGTGAAAATACAAATAATAGATACAACAATTTAAAAAAAAAAATACAAAAATAAATGGAAAAGTGTGTATTTTGATTTGTACATATGTTGTTAAAATAAATTAATTTGCTGAAGCAGCAGGGACGAGCATTTTTTCTAATTTCCCGCTCTCATATAAGGATTTTACATCAGTTCCTCCTCCAACAAATTCACCATTCACAAATACTCGGGGTACCTAAAATATTAAAACACAAACAGTAATATCTCCTGAACAAAGAGGTTAAATTTAATTAATATAAGATCAAGACTAATGTAAGACAACATTTTATTATAATATAATTTATGAATAAAGAAAATACAATACAAAATATATAAATGGTTCACATTAGAATGAAAAAAATAAATACAACATATGAGGGTAGCCCAAGAAATATTGTATCAAGGAAAGAAATCAAGCAAAACATTTGGGCAAAAATAATATTACAGTAAACTCTCGATAATCCGCGGGCGGATATTCCGCTTTGCGGCTATTCCGCGCTCATCCATGGATTTTTTTTTTTTTAATGTTTGAATAAGAAAAGTTTTTATACAGAATAAGTTTGAAGAGTTAGGTCTTAAGGAACTGTAGTAGAGAGGAAACACATTAAATAGAAAGATTCAATTCTCTTTAATCAAATTATACAGGTGTTGCTTGAGAATGCATTAGTATTTTTTTCTCAGAAACATCTTACCTCATCCTTCCTTTTTCCATATAATTTTCTAATAAGATCAGAATCTAATTTTCATTTCCAAACTCTTCTCATATCAGTTTAGTTTCTGTCGCATTGCCGTCTAGTAGTTCATTTCGCTCGTGTGTTTGAATTACTGACAGTAGTTATCGTCAAAGTTTATTATTATCGTTATTTTATTTAACAATGACCGATAAAAGGAAAAAAGTGTTTTTATCGATTCAAGAGAAACTCGAATTAATAAAAAAAACTCGAAAATGGCGAATCTAGGAAGCAAATTTGTTTGCAATATGGAATAGGAGAAACAACTGTTCGAGACATTTTTAAGCAAAAAGATAAATTATTGCAATTTGCATCCTCATCAGACAACTCTTCATCGATGAAGAAAAGAAAAACCATGAGAAGGAGCACTTATGAAGAGCTAGATGCTGCACTGTTGGAATGGGTAAGTCAGTTGAGAAGTGAGGGAACTCCTGTTTCTGGGCCTATTGTTGCTGAAAAAGCTAAACAGTTTTTTGTAATGCTAGGTTTAGAGGGAACATTTAATGCATCATCAGGGTGGTTGACGAGGTTTAAACAGCGCCACGGGATAAGGGAAATCGGACTTTACGGCGAGAATTTAAGTAACGACCAGCAGGCAGCAGAAAATTTTAAAACAGAGTTTGAACAGCTCCTTCAGTCAGAAGGAAATGTTTGCCAACGCGAACACTGGCATTTGATAGCGAGAGGCAAGATCCAGGCCATAAGTCCAGTAAACAGCGCATTACTATAATGACTTGCAGCAATGCAACTGGCTCTCACAAACTAAAACTGGTAGTTATTGGAAAGTCAAAAAAACCGCGGTCTTTTAAAGGGACAAGGGCCGAAAACCTACCAGTACATTATTTTAATCAGAAGAAAGGCTGGATGGACCAACAAATTTTTAAAGAGTGGTTTCATAAAAAAATCATCCTTCAAGTGAAAGAACATTTAAAATCAAGAAACCTTCCCCAAAAAGCCATGCTGCTTATTGACAACACCCCGTCACACCCATCGAAAAATATTTTACTATCGGACTGTGGAAATTTTTTCGTCAGTTTTCTGCCTCCAAATGTCACTGCTCTTATCCAACCAATGGACCAGGGAGTAATTGCTTTGATGAAAAAAAAATATAGAACAAACTTGTTAAAAAAAAGGATTGAAGAGGGTAATGATCTTCAGGGTTTCTGGAAAGATTATACCATTCTCGACAGCATTTATGACATTAACACTGCTTGGGAGTCAGTAAAACAAACTACGTTGGTAAAGTCCTGGAGGAAAATTTTACTAAATGTATAAAATACTTGAGTAGAGCCTTCAGATAAAGAAGAGGAAGTTTCTGCTAATGATTTAGCGAAATCAGTTGCTGGAGGAAGTGATGTCGATGTAAGAAATATTGTTGAGTGGATTAATTGCGATGCCAGTGATCCAGGATTCGAACATCTTACTGATGAACAAATAATAGATAGTGTATCAGGTATTGAATTAGAGGAGAGTGAGGAAGAAGAGGAGGATAACAGCAAAAAGAAAGTAAGTCATGACGAAGCCCTAATACACGTTAATGGACTAATTCAATATCTGGAAGAACAAGATGATGCATCACTGTGTGATAAAATGGTGTTGAAAAAACTTCAGAATCAAGTCAAGAAGAGATGTTTTGCTTCAAAACAACAAACACTTTTAACGGATTTTTTTCTGAAAAAGTAAATTGTACATGTATGTGTATTACGTAAATATGTTTAATTTTAATTATTTTCATATTTATTGTTTTTTCATATTATATTTTCATATTTCACATTTTAATATTACTAAATAAACATTTTCCAGTAAGATCCCTGTCTTGTATGTCTCCATTTTAGAATTTTTGCGTGTTGTCCGCGGGATCGCCTAATCCGCGGAATCGGCTAATCCGCGGGTGTCGCGCCAGTCAATTCCGCGGATTATCGGGAGTTTACTGTATTTCTCTAAATAATCATTTATTAGCAGGATATATTTTTTGCAATTATGTTCAATAGCTTCAAACCCCTGTTTATAGAAAGAATTGTTGACCTCATCAAGATAGCCATAAAGTACTGACTCCACCCCTTCATTGTTGACAAATCTCTTACTACAGTGGCATTTTTCCATATTTAGAAACAAAAATACTTCAAGAGGCCTAAATCTGCCAAATAGGGTGCTTGGAGAACATTAAGTTGTTGAAATTTCTATCACGATAATGGATTTGCGAACTGGTGATAAAATTTATATTTTTAGAAACTTGCGAACTGGTGATAAAATTTATATTTTTAGAAACTAATTCACAGTGTTCTAATAAATAAATTCACTAAGACTCAATGGAACTTACTTGAGGACAGCGTTGAAAGAGCTCATGGAAAGAAAACATTTAATAAGGATTTCAAAAAGAAATCAAAGGAATAACAACTTTATTGAGCATTTCAAATTCAAAGGATAATCCCAGTGAGATACATAAGATAACTAGTATAACGGATATTATTCCATGGTTTTTGGTATTTATCAGCCTAATATTAACCTCAATCACAATAATAATACCATGGTAATACCAGTACCATGTTAATATTCAAGTATCCTATTTTCCTTGTACTGTTAAACCTCGCGATTTTACACAAAAGGATATATGAGTTTATGATAACAAACATAAATAATCCTAAAGTATCTCACTTCCCCCATCTGTTCCTCCCAGAATTCAAAGTACTTTTTGAGAGAGAGACAGAGAGTAATAAAGAAATGATAATTAGCCCCTTACTATACTTATGAAACGAAAAGAGCATTTTTTAAGCCAGAAACATCCATTTTTTCTGCTTTCTGTCGATTACATGAAACAATAATAATAGTCAGTATGGGATTGTGATACACCATATTAAGGTGGACTTTGTATTGAGGATTTAGTCAGTTCAGGACTTAACAAGAAATGTGACAATCAGCAATAAACACTTCATTACTTTCACTTTCTGTTTTCTTTCCTATTCAGAGCATTTGAATGGACTTTTGTCAGTGATTGTTTGTAACTTAAATATTGGCTTCTTACGTGAAATGTGATGTTCTTTAAAATGGTATACACTAAATTTCTCAAGATAATATATTTTTGGGATAACAAATACTTATTTAATGAGGAAATGAAGAACACCAAGAAAACAGACAATAAGTAAATTTTCCAAAATGGCAGAGGAAGGATCTATTGAACTTTAGCAAATGGTGTAAGGTAATCTCTTGGCGAGTTGTTAACCAATCCTGATTCACTCCGTTTATATACAAATGTTTGTATAATAGAAATATTAATATGAATTAACATGAAAGTATATAATTATTTTTAATTATTGACTTACTGAACGAGCACCAGTGATTTCTCCAAGAACATCTTGGATTGAATCACCGTCATCTCTTTTGTCCAATTCTATAGTAGTGAATGTATGCTGAAGCTTCTCAAATACCTGAAAAATTATAAACAGGGAATAATAAATAAAAATATATTTTTTAGCTTCAATAAATTTATTTTTTCTCTACAAGTTCTTCCTCCTATGCACATTATTAATATAATTCTTCTTGAGATAAGAAAGGATTCAAATATGAATTAATCATTTTAAACATGAGTGAAATTTTTCTAAAATCAAAATTAGGTTAATTTGTTAATAGAGAATAAATTAAATCCTGAACGTCTTGTTCTACCTAGATCATCATTAAACAAAATAGGCCCTTTTTTGTGTGTAGTCTGTTCATATTCGTTTGATTAAGGAGCATCCCAATGACAATTGTTTACCAATTTCTCATTGCAAAATGATAATGTATAAATAATTTATAATCTAATTAATTATCTACTATATATTTGTCAAATATCACTCACTCACACACGCCCTCACTGACCTATCAATGCCCAGTCCAAACCACTTGACAGAAAATTTTGCATGGACACTCCCTTTAGGACGTAAACAATGGCTAAAAGAAAGGATTTTTTGATATTCAAATTTTTAAGTATTTTTAGAGGGGTTTGAATTTTTAGTTGGTTAGAGTTGGCAAGCATAGGCAGCATGTGTTGCTAGGAAGATAACAGAACATCTGTTATTGTACTGTACCCATTTCATAGTATTATTTTTAATTGCGGTTAATTTCAACTATGATGGCAGACCTTGAATTACTAGAAATAAACTGTGATTTTGTCCCTCATGGAGTTTACGCTATACCTGGTGATAGTCCATCCGAGGTAATAATATCTCGAACGCTTGCACAGCCTCCTCACCCATCAGGATCCCCAATCAGAACTCTTCTTGGTAATGCTCGCAAATATAATGGGTGTTTCCAAATGACATCTTCGAAACATACATTTTTAAATTTTAACGTACATTTATTATTGACAACGAATTTCTACCGGTACTGGTTAAACTGCTGTTACTGCTAATCTATAGTTAACGGGTTAGCTCTACGTTATCTGTTTCTTGACACTGATCCAGAGGACCACTCTGCAATTGAGCGTAGAATACCACTTTGGCAATAAGCCCTTGTTTTTATTCATATATTTTTTTTAATTGATAAATATCTACCACTAACTTGGCCTGTAAAAATGCACCCTCCCTCCTATTTCTTGCAGCCCCTTAAGTAGGATAATTATTAAATATAGCATACAAAATAACTAAAAAAAAAAAAAAAAAAAAAAAAAAAAAAAAAAAAAAAAAAAAAAAAAAAAATGGCTGAGGATGTCAGACTTTAGGACGATGACCAAGCGGTCCCAAGAGGCTGGAAATACCCGTTGCTGGGTGGTACTGTGGTGAGGAGGTATTATTTACTTCTTCAAGTAATTAATTAACAAGAATAGCCATTACATTGATCATTGAAAAAAAATAAAAAAATAAGGAAATGTTTACCTCTTTAGCCATTTTACAGTAAGGACAGTATGTTTTAGAAAATATCACCACTGAGTCCTTAGAAATAGCATCCTTGACAAACTTAGCTGTTTCCCCACTCATGTCGATGGCTCGAGTACTGGTACCTAAACCCATGCAATATGTTTATATAAGAGCTGAAATAGAAGAAACTTTATCAATTTGATAAGTGTTATCAGATAAGAAGACAAAAGTCTAGCAAACAGAAGGTAGAGTAAATCCTACAAGCATTTTCAATTTACTTAGGAAGTGTGAATTTCATTTCAGATTACAAGAATTTAAAAAAAAAAAATTATAGATCTAATGTTGATCTACTTTTTTATGAAAGCTCATAAATAATAGCAGTAATTTAATATTAAATTGTAGACATACTAAGTGTATTATTATTAAATCGTTGAAAAATATTATTATTTATTACATAATTAGTAAATTTAAAGTTATTTAAAAAAGTATTTATTTAAATGTTAACATCTAGTTATACATAACACATATTTTTGGGAAAGGTTATATAAATAAATAATTATTATAATTATTGGGGTACCTAAGGGATACCTACAGTTAATCATACTTTTCTAGCTAGAATAGAACTGATGCCTTTTCTTTTTTCGAAAGGAAAGCCACCACCTAGAGGAAAACAAGCCTACGACCTTACACATGACACATGGGAAAGCTCATGCGTTATCAGTAGGGACCGGATTCTTAGGTTTTCACCTATTTTTTTCCTTTCTCCTAAACATGATATTGATCGAAGGTAGGGATTGTCGGGGTTCGGTCACTGCTATTTAATAAAACTACATTTTATCATAAAAATGGTTTTATTGTGCCGACGTTTCCATGTCGGCCTCCATCCTAATCCCCTATACCGCCTGCAATATAGCCCTTTATACCTGCCTCCCTTTCCATTAACACAACATTTTATGACTTTATGACCCCTTATTGTACTTCGCCGCTTTCTCTTTCATCTTCTATATTCTCTGTCCATTGGGTGGTCCAGAACCCCCCCCCCCAACTCCTTTCTTCCTATGTTTCCCTGTATTAACTGTCAGAAATGATCCCGCATTTGTGAGGAATAGTTCTCTATCTTCCCATCGGTAAGCCCATATTGTTATTCTTATATCTAATCTAATATGTAATCTGTTATTCTTATATCTGTTTTCCTAATAATCCAAACACTTCTAGAGCACATTGTTCTTCTATATATTATGTTCTAGTTTTCCATATATATATGTATGTGTATTTGTGTATGTAGGCATATATATATATATATATATGTATATTTCAGTATTACATTCGTCCTACTTGTTTTTTACAGCCCTGATGAAGGCTTGAAGTTCAAGCCGAAACGTCGGCACAATAAAACCATTTTTATGATAAAATGTAGTTTTATTAAATAGCAGTGACCGAACCCCGACAATCCCTACCTTGCATCATCTACGGTCAACGATCTCCTCTCAATGATATTGATCGGTTTTTTATATGATTTGCGTCTTGTAGTATCATTTATCCAAATTTGGAAGAACCTAAAAAAAACCTATTCAGGATGATATCACCTAGAATCACCTAAATAACGATGGAATTATCTAGAAATACATAATCTTTAAAATAGAAAGTACAATTCAATGAACTCATCTCTTCGATCAAACAAATTTTCTTAAAAGCATCTTGCCGGGTCCAGACTTTTAGGAAAATTTTACTAGGTGTGTCGCATCCACCAGAACCCATTTTAACTCGCTGGGGAAAAAATAAAAACAGTTGTTGATGCTTTGGATATGAATGAAGCCGCTGACATTTCTAAGGCTCCGATGTTCCTCCAGAGCAACGATATTCGTGGTGCACTTGCTCGAGAGCATATTTCCCAGATCTTCCAAATCTCATTGGAAAATTGGAATCGTCAACTCTGGAGCTAAAATATGCAATGAAGTACTCCACTATGACGTCTTGTGACTTAAACGGACGCATCTTTATCTTTCTCTGGTTTTAAGACAGTTCTCGAAGACAACAGGAAGAATTTAACCGTAAAAAACCTTGGCACCTATATGCGAGTTTACCGTAACAAGGGGTAATACCTATTTTAGTTTCAAATTTTCCCTTTTAAATTTTTCGAAGATTTTTGTTTTTAACATAGTTAAGTACCTTTCTATAAACAGTAAAATTCTTCCTGACGTTCTTTAGAAGTTAGAACTCCTTGGCAGAGAAACTGAAAAATGTCGTCCTTTACATATTTGATTTCATTGTTTTGTTTTACGTTCTTATTTATTGTTTTTATTAATGTATGTTTTTGTGATGTATGCAGCGTTATTTGTGGAGTTCTCGATTTCGTAGAAGGTAGAAAAATGATGTCTCTCCACTGTTTTTCAAAGTATTTATTAGCAAAAGCTTTTCGAGAACATGGTTCTCATCGTCAGTGCATCTATTACTCCACCGGTGGAGTAATAGATGCACTGACGATGAGAACCATGTTCTCGAAAAGCTTTTGCTAATAAATACTTTGAAAAACAGTGGAGAGACATCATTTTTCTACCTTCTACGAAATGTATGTTTTATTAAATAATTTAATTTCTTATTCTTTTTTTTTTCTTTCTTTTTAACATTGCTTTATTTCTAAAATTTATTTTATTTAAATAAATTTCATTCACTTTGCTTATTCTTTTTTTAAAAATAATAACGCGTATTTCCGTTTTATTTTTATATGCTCATCTTTTTTCCCCTGCTCAATATAGTATTCTATAAAATAATGTTATTTGTGGTTTATTTGATATCACTAAATATACATATTAATTTATCAATTATAAATTAATCAAAATTATTAATGATAAATTATAATTGGTTGAACTTTATAAATATAAATTTTTCGAACCTATTGAAACATTTTCATCACCTAAAAAAACCTAAAATGGATTTTTAAATAAAAAACTTAAAAAGGCCTATTTTTGAGCCTATTCAAGACATTTTTATCACCTAAAAAAACCTAAAATGGATTTTTAAATAAAAACCTAAAAAGACCTATTATGCCTGTTGCAAAAACCTAATTGGGTGCTTATTTTATCCTAAAAATCCGGTCCCTAGTTATCAGTCACAGCCATTGGGCCTAATTACATTTAAATCAAAACTGAAATATTTTAGAGAACACCATCTTCTAAGGCCTTGTAAACAAAAAAGTAAGACAATGTGAACCATAAAAGCAACTATTCGCATGGATTTTCAGAATATCCAGATATGGGCTCTAAAAATGAGTTAAATTAAAGCCAAATAAGAATGAGTTATCATTAACAACTATTAAATATGCGTTGAGAGTATCTGGAAGATACCAACAGCTTATATTCACAATCAAACACTTCTGGTTGTTAGAATTGGTTCGTCAGTTTTCTGTATATGAGATGTTGACAATGAAAGTGGTATAAGTCAAGATTTTTTACTCATCCACGCATTATACCCTGTTCTACCAATTCAGGAATGAAACGGTATACGATTAAGTTTGAAAAATTAAATGACAACTGGCTGTAATGTACAAAACAGAAGGATCATTAAAAATGAAGTAACTAAGTTTGGCGTACACAATTTAATTAAAAATGAATAGCTTTATTGAAGCCCTCATAAGTTAAGAGTGAAATAGATAGAGGAAAATGTCTGCTGGCACTTGGCTTCATTCTATTTAAAAAAATAATGTGAGGTTAGTAACAGTTAGAAAGTAGTGGGATTGGTGGAATTCTTCAATATTTTACAATGACAACGACGATGGTCAGGGGTTAGCTTATAAATGCTCCTCCATAATTAAGTATTTTATTTTGCCAATGCTTTGGCAGAACATTTATGTACAAGGAATGCATAACATCAGACCATAAGCATAAAAAGAGACATCATAAGTAATAGGGGTCTCCCGTGGTCTAGTGGCTAGCGCCTCAGATTCATATGCGGGAGATGGTGGGTTCGATCCCCACCGGCGGCAGGAATTTTCTCATCTCACAGCTTGTTGGGAAAATTCCTCGCTGCACCCTGGATGTCGGCGCTAATGGCCTAGAAGTAGAAGCGCCGAAAAAAAAAAAAAAATCATAAGTAATAATAATGCAACATTCTATTTATAGTTATGTTAAAAGTATATTAAAAATAAAGATTCAACAATAATTTATTACTTATTTCTTTTTTTAGTTTTTGCTTTAATATGCACAGAACCTGAAAAAGTGTCTGATCAATTTGAATCTCCATTCCCACAATTACGGAAGTGAATTAACAGAATGCTAGAGAAGACTAAAAATTAGCATCCAAGACCTTGGAGAGAATCATAATATAAAGCAAATGAGAAATAACTTTCGAGAAAAGTCCAGTTCATTTGGTAAGTTAGCAAAGTCTAAATGGCAAGGAATTGGAGTGGGATATTTTAAGGAGTTTACAAACAACAACAGAAAAATATCCTTTCCAGCTCCGAATGAGCAAAAGCATTTAAACTCATCAATGTTAACTATGCACCACTACATTATATTCCTGGTCTGGCAGGCACAGGGTGTGACGCACCCTCTGTCGCAAATGCTATAGGGAGATAGAAACATCCGCCCATGTGCCTCGTAGTTGTCCTAACAGTAAAGGTAAAGCACAGAATAATAAGCCTGCTCTAAGAAAAGGAACATCAATTCCTTTTTACCCCTGACTATGAACTTCTTTCCTTTTCATCTTCTTTATTTCTTATTTAGAATTTCTTCCACCTTCAGCCTTAAATAAACACAATTTTCGAGTGGAATATAATGCTGTGGAAAGCTCATTTTATTTTTAAAATAATGTTTTCTTTCTCTTTGAGAGACTTCAAATGACCAAAGCATAACACTGAGAAATTGGTGAAATGTACAAAAATAAAAAATTGGCCAACGTTTGTGGCGGGTCTGCTCAAAAATGGATGTAGTCTCAGGGCATATAATGTCTCTAAATAGTTAAGAAGGTAAAAAAAAAAAAAAAAAAAAAATCTAGGAAATTATTTGTCCTCTTCAATGTTTTTTAATATCCCAATCCCAGTTGTGCAACAGGGAAGATTTAGTCTCTTTCCACTTAGAGAACACATTGATGAACATTAATAAATTTAATTAAAAAAAAAGTCTTCCCTTTTGATGTCAATTTTTTTTCGGTAGTGGTGCTTCCTAATTACAGTAAAACCTTGTTTACCCAGATCAACTGGGACCAGGGCCGATCCGAGTTAACAAAATTCTCTGGGTTACCCAGAGAATGACAAAAAAATGAAAAAAAAAGGCCGTCACGCAGGAGCTGCATAACTAAGCACTTTCCTCAGAATTTGGGTAGTGTAGACTGCTTTCCAGAACAATTTGCTTAAAATATCCTACATAAATAAAATAAAAACATGAATAGTTCTCTTTTAATTTTGTAATGAGTAACTGATAAATTATTAATTTGCTTCCAGAGTTATGTTTACACATAGTACCTACTGCACTACGTAATAAATACAAAAAACCTCATATTATCGTATTTTGATCTAACGCAGGAACCGGATACAGTCCCTCTAGCGCTCCTTGCGGCGCCTTTGTGAACCTATGTCTGGCTGCCTTTTCTATTGAAATATATTACAAAGTAAACCCCCCGATTCATCTCATTTTTACAACACTTCTTTCTCATGAGTTACCCACGACGAACGCGGTATACGTTTCGTTACAATAAAGCAGAAATTACGACCAGTATGAGTATATTAGTAATTTGGGTCCGGAGTAAACCCCCCCTCCTAAAGAACCGATTTAGTTTATTTTTACAACACATATTTACCTGTAGATTGCCACTACGAATAAAGAGTTTCGTCGAAATATACCAAAAATCACGGTTGGTAGTGGTGAATTGGTATTGTGGGTCTGGAGTAAACCCCCCTCCTAATGAACCGATTTAGTTTATTTTTACAACACATATTTACCTGTAGATTACCACTATGAATACCGAGTTTCGTCGAAATATACCAAAAATCATGGCTGGTAGTGGCGAATTGGTATTGTCGGTCCAGAGTAAACCCCCCCTCCTTATGAACTGATTTAGTTCATTTTTATATCTCACTTTTCTCTCTATATTACTACTACGAATACCAAGTTTCGTTGAAATATAACAAATATTACGGCTGAAATGGTCAAATTAGTGTTTTGGGCTCGGGGTAAACCCCCCCTTCCGGTGGACCGATTTTGGTGGTTAACAAACTCGTTCAATCGTTTGCTAATTGAATGCTATATACCAAGTTTCGTGGTGAAAAAACAAAAACTCTGGCCGCTATCGTGTTAACAGACACACACACACACACACACATATATATATATATATATATATATATATATATATATATATATATATATATGCATATATATATATATATATAGATATATATAAATTTTAACGGGGGTCATTTTCGCTGTCTACTAGGTAGGATCGATAAAGATTTGAAGAAATTTTTCAAAAATTCCGTCATGAGTCCAACCTGAATAGCTACTTTCCTTCGGAGGAAAGTGCTAAAAAAAAAAAAAAAAAACCATATAAATCAGCGAAATATTTTTAATATTTATATTAACAAATATTTATCTATAATATTTTTAATGGAACTTAGAAATTATTATCAACACTCTTTCACCTAAAACACATACACTGTACTGTAATAGCCTATGTATTTGCACTGTACATTAATACACATATCTCCAACTAGTCTGTAGTAAAAAAAGCAGTGAACTTCTGCTGCCTCAGTTTAGCGTATCGCTTACGAGCGGCGCAATCTTGCATCCGCTTTAATATTAGAAGTTCATTTGACAATGCTTCGGCTTGACTCTCGAAATACACCATCAATTAGTCAATGTTTGCTACTGCTTCTGCATGGGTCCTAACCACCAAAAACTGTCCTTTGAAATAATCTTGAAACAAAAGTCTTCAATGAGTTTTCTGTTCTTTTTTTCAATCAAGATACGGTCAATGTTCCTACTCCAAACTCAGCAGCAACGTTTTTTAACAATTCTTCCTTATCAATTTTTGTCAATGCTTCCATCCATTTTTCCATAGGTACACCAATGTCTTTACTTCCCATCTAAATTGCGATCAATGAGAAAATGAAACAACAAAACGATACTGTATCTCGACTGTGACGCTAGGTAAACTCGCGTACATTAACCTAGGAAAACTCACGTAATTTACCTACTAAGAATAGCAATTTATCGTCAGTAAAACAAGTGTCAACATAATTTCATTTTCAAAACTGGTCCGGGTTAACAAGGTTTTACTGTATAAGCATATTTACAAGAGCAATGAATTCTGAATTCACTCACTAAGGAAATATATATTTAAATACAGATATTACACACTTTTTACTCGTGACTGAAGGTATCCAATAATCAATGAATTGAGAGCAGAATTTGCTTGTAAGAGAGTACCTGTTAACGCACAAAAGGTAAAGTATATACAAAACTATTAGCATAAAGTTATTACTTCACATAAAATATTTTTCTAAACTAATAGAATAAAATTAGAATCCAATTAAAAACGTTTCAAGGAAAAAAGTGTATTTTTTAAATAATGAACTCAACTAATTTTAAAATACACTATAAACAAACTACATTTTAAATATTATGTATGTGCGACAAAAGAGATTCAAGTGCAAATAATTAATAATTGATTACATAGTTACCAAAAGCAACAGTCTTTAGGCATAGACCAAGAGCTAGCTGCAAAAAGTGATTATGATTGAACACCCAGCAGGTGAAGATATTTTAGGAAACTTTACGACTCAATAACAGATCTACTTCTCTTGCTGACCTAGCCTGAGACGTTTGGAAATGGCAGCCGGAAAAGGCTCGGTTATTTTTAATTACCGGAGAATGACTGAACGCATCTCAAATTTGTATACAGCTTAACAATTATGTAAGGATAACGGAAAAATTACTACCAAGAGATTTTCTCTAAGACAAGGTCCAAGCAAGAGCATTGAAAAAATAGGTTGGAAAATTGATGCTTAGGGACATAAACGAACACTCACGCAAAACTAAAGAGTAACAAATATTTATCTATTAAATAAAAGGAATTCCAAAACCCTGAAGTATTGATTGGATCTAAGGCACTGCAATGATTGCAAAGATCAAGACTCGCTGGACAGTTTTGCAAATGGCAGTCTATCTACAGTACTGCAATCATCTTGCAGTGCCTTAGATCAAATCAATAAATCTGGCTTTTAGAATTCCTTTTATTTAAGAGGAAGAGGGTGCGTACTCAAGAGTTCGCACAAATGTACGATCATGTCCCCAAGCATCAATTTTCCGACCTTCTTTTTCAAAGCTCTTGCGTGATCATGTCCGAGGGAAAATCATTTTGAGTAATTTTTCCATTATCCTTACATAAATGTTAAACTATATACAAATTTTGAGATGAGTGTATATGGAGTTCTGGCCTATCTTTGATAAAAGCTATCTACTCGCAGGCTATGGTGCTGGCTTCTGCCGGCTGCTTTCTGAATTACAGACAGATATAAACAAATTCACACCGTTTGACCGATTTTGACATAACTGGGTATACAGGTAGATCTTGATACGGGGAGAGTCATAGGCAGAAAGTAAGTGTAGCATGGCACGCCGGGGAACAGCTACCTACTACCTATAAAAGGTGCACCTGGAAGCCTAAAATGCACTAATCTTTTCCACGCAAATTTCAGTAGGAAATAGAGTTCACTTCTCCTTTCAAATCAGACCAAGTATTTTTGTACCAAATTGAACCATTTTTGAGCCTCCTAGAGAGCAAAAGGACACATATAGATACAGATTTCAACCACTGTTATTTTTATATTATAATCCATGAGTTTTGAAAAATAAAATTAGAGTTAGCACTTTCGGATAGCATCGTCAGGTGAATGTCATAAGTAGGTTTTCTCCTTACAAAGGAATGGTCCAATTTTGAAGAAATTTGGAACAAAAATACTATGTCTAAGACAAAAAGTCAAGTAAAAGGACACAAAAAGATCTCCATAATGTGCTATCTAAGTCAACAAACAAACAAAAAAAAAACACCCAATTCTGTAGATGCAAGAACGCACATTAAAGAAGCGTTTACATGCAAACTATTCTATACACACAATTACTAAAGCCATAATTAGTTATTAAAATACCAATAGTAGGAAGAATTTGTTTAGCGTTTCGACTAGCAATTGAAACTGCACTTCCCATGCCTGCAATAAAAATTTAATGACAGTTCATTAATTTTCTTTATGAAGTAATTCTTAAACAGGGAGTGTCATTTAAAGTAAAATTTTAATGCCTCCAGTCTAAGAAGGAAATTAGGTATTCTGAACAACAATTGAAAACAAAAAACCCAGGAATCTTTGTTAGAACTAAAAAACATTAAGAGAATGAACAATGAAGTTCCATCCAAAATATGAAAAACATATCACTAAGAAAACAATTCTTTTTTACAAGGAGATCCGTTTTGACAATTTATTGATTAATTTCAAACTCGTTAGATTAATGTTGGGGATGCTAATGACCACAGCAGCCGATGCACCGGGGGAGGGGGATTAATGTTGGTTAAATCAAAAAATAAATACTTAACTAAATTCAAATTGAGGCTAATTAAAGTGATAGAACAAGTGAGTTTTGGAATTATTATGTAATCACTAAAAACTTAATAAATTAACAGTAAATAATTTAGAAGGCACTATTTGTCAGGGTTAGTTTCTCGTATCATAATAAAACTATACTTTTTTTTATTGGAAAATGAATTTCACAATTTGCCGACGTTTCTGCTTGAAATTCAACAAGAAACAAGGACAGAGTTAATACTAATATTTATACAAAAGAAATTAAAAAAAAAAAAACATTATATATGAAAGAGGGTGAACGATACATTTAGTAAATGTGTGTTATAGCAAGAGCTTAAATTAGAGGTATTAATACAGATTTAAAACTTAAATGGGTAACATAGAAACAAATATAAAATTAATAAGTACAGGACGAAAATAGGTTTACCTTTACCTCAAGGAAAAGTATGCCTCTACTATCACCTCACTTTTATGATACTTCTCTCAACAGGCCCTCAACTTAATAGCCCCGTTTACACATACAGGTTTTCCGACAGTTTTGGAGCATACGCTCCAATCCTGTGTGTGTGAATGTGAGCTGCCGAGATGCCAGGAGTGTGAGATTGGAGCGGCGCTCCGGGAGTGCAGGTTTTGACCTGTACCGGCATGTTCACACACGCGCTCCATATCTTGCCAGACAGTGCTTGCTAGATACCAGTTCAGTACGGTCAGTTTATTATCCATTTAATTTAAACTATTATCCTAATTAAAATATGTGGAATCGGGACAACCTAGAAGCATTTATTGAACTATACAGGGGTTTTCCCTGCCTGTGGTGAATAAAAACTGAAGACTATAAAAATAAAAATTTCAAAAACTGTGCGTAGGAAAAATTGTTTGCATTCTGAAAGCAGCATGAGACTCGAAATCAAACAAAGAAGTCATTCTTAAAAAAACACAAGGGATTTGAGGCACTTTCTGGAAGGATTTAAAAAAATTAATGATGCAAAAGGAGTGAAAGAGGCACAGAACAATTTCACAAGCCGACGTTACGGTGTTTTGATTTATTACTAAGTACCACGAGGAACCATCAAACAGTATAAGTAATATTGATTATGAGGAACATACTGAAGAGGAATTGCACCAAAATTCAGGAACTCTACACAAATTAAGCGAGGCTAACAAAAACACACTAGTATGTAAATTATCTTTATTTTTATTCATATAAATCCTTTCCTAATATATCTTCTTGCCATAGAACTTTACCACTGCAAAGGCTTCAATTCGACTGACTAGTTACCCGGGAGTGTTTACATGAGGAGTGTTGGAGCGGACGCTCCAATCTCATGCTCCTGGCGCGTGATCCAGGAGTGTCGCTCTTTTTGTCTACCACACTCCAACCTCACGCTCCTGACGCGCCGCTCCAAACCGACGTGCCAGGATCATTGGTTTGGAGCGTACGTGTAAACGGGGCTAATGGGTGGTCCAGTCAACAGCAGGCATAAAAACGTTTTTGTTTGATTTTTAAGTTTTAAACTTATTTTAGATATTGTTAGTAGATAGCAAAAAAATGAGAATTTAGGCTAATTTAAAGGTGAATGTGATATTTTATTCTATTAAGTTAGGGATCTAAAGCGATATATAGTATATGCCATAACTATCTTTTTTAAAGTAATTTAATTGTTAACAGACAGAACAATGTTTTAACATCATTAACATCATTTTTGGTTGTCTTTAAAAGAGAATTTAATGTCGCAAACAAGAAATTATGGAATGTTAAATAGAATGAGTATACATTTAATTTAAATAAATCTGACAACTGGGTATTGTAATTCATTATTAGCTGCACTAAAACCAGAAGAAAACCTATTTTTAGTGATGTAACTGATAATTGCAAACTATAGGAGGTAAACCTTTTAACACTTTCGTTGTGGATGTCATCACGGAAGGACACTCCTCCATACTTTTCTCTTTATATTCAAAAGTCTTTTAAATGGAGGGGATTCACTTTTACAGCTCCAGTTAATGACAATTGCTCTCAGTATTGTTTGGAAGTACTTACTTTTTAGCTTCACCAGCTTAGAGAGAAGTGGGTCTCGTTCAGTGATCTGGATCATGTAATGAGAACTCAATTGAACTTGTGGCAATATGGCGATGGAAAGACCATTTATTAATATTATCAACGAGTTGGATTGACTAGTTTTGATATAACCTTGAGCGAGCGGAAACACATAACAATTATGCCATTAACATAAGTGCTACTGGTTTCCTAGGTTATATAACATCAGCAATTATGTTAATGGCAAAATTACTATGCGTTTCCGCTCACTATGCTCGCACAAGGTTATATTGAAACTCTAGTCAATCCAACTCGTAGATAATATAGATCCCTGGTTTTTCAGTGGAAAATGGGCCGATATGCTAGTTAACAAAAGCTATGGAAGGTTAGTTTGGTAACCTTTCCAACTGTCTGAATGACAACTTTTTCAGTCGTAGGTAAATCCCAAAGACTCATTTTCCTAGCCAAAAGAAGAACAGTGCAAAGGACACAAACAACACTAAGAACTCAAACAAGAAAAAATGAATAGAAATTGCATAAAAAACACAAATCTAAAAGTGAATCACGTGAAAAACAGTAAGTGAACAAACGGTTACTAGAAAGAACAGCCAATAGAATTGCCCATAGGAATAAGCCAATAGAAATGCCTGTGCTGATGATCCAGATCACTGAATGAGACCCACTTCTCTCTAGCCTGGTGAAGCTAGCATGTAAGCACCTGTTTGGGCTTTCCAACAGTGTTTTCCGTTTTCAAATCGGCTGACTGGAACATTTTTTATGAAAAAAAAAGTCCATATGAAAAATTCAAACAAAAAATGCACCCGATACTGAGGTATTCCCAAACAATGACAGCGGCAGCGAAAGTGTTATTAAACTTTTTTTTTCCAAAAAGGCAATCATAACATGTAACTATAAAAAATGGGTAAAACTGAAGGAGAGTGTCCTCAGCACCGATTTCCTTCAAAGTTTGCACTATAACGTATTTTGATGTACTAAACACGAATCCGTTGAAAAAAAAAGTTGCTCGCAACTAGGAAAGAAGTTATTTTAAAAAAAAGTTCACTGTTATGAAGGTTAGGGAAGACTGCCTTGGACGACTTTTAGGCCATAGAATTCTTTTCATTTCTGCGAGTTGGATTGACTAGGGGTTTTGATGTTTTCTTGAGCGAGCGGAAACGCATAGCACGTATGCCCAAAAGCGACAGTTTACGACCAAGTCAGCTACCACAGGTGAGTCTAAATTTCAATTACACTTCGTCCTTAAGGACTATTGCGCAGGCCCGTGTTTACATATAACCTGTTTACCCCGTCTTTTATAACCTCCATAACAGTGAACTTTAGTGCTTAATAACTTCTTTCCTAGTTGCGAGCAACTTTTTTTTTCAACGGATTCGTGTTTAGTGCATCAAAATAAGTTATAGTGCAAATTTTGAAGAAAATCGGTGCTGAGGAGAGTGTCCTCAGCACCTTTGGTCGTTTGTAACCCGCTAACAGTGAACTTTTTTTTTAAATAACTTCTTTCCTGGTTGAGAACAACAATTTTTTTCAACGGATTCGTGTTTAGTGCATCAAAATACGTTATAGTGCAAATTTTGAAGAAAATCGGTGCTGAGGACACTCTCCTTCAGTATTACCAAAAAATGTAAAGTTGCAACAAACAACTGACATAAGTGTCGTCACAATTGCACATTAGCTTCAATGGAAAAATGTGTGTCATCGCAACTGAATAAGATCAATGACTCTATATATGGATTGGAAAAGTAAATATTTGCCTTTCAAGAAAGATACATTAAACAAATCTTATAGATAAGCATCATACAATTTAAATTTGAATTCTGGCATATTATCAATTGAAAATCAAGATAAATAAATCAAAAAAAACTCAAGGAACCCCATATTATTGTATCAGTAAACATTAACTACTAATAAGTACACAGTATTAAAAGAAAATCCAAGACTTCTAATAATTCATCAAATAATAAAACAATATTACATAAGATCATCCCTTGACCAAATGAGATACTGAAATAGTTATGTGCATATGTAGCTAGAAATACTATCAAATCTTGACTCAAAGAGAATAGGAAGTACAAGCAAAAGGAAATCTACTTAATTCAAATGAGAAAAATACGTTGATGTATGCTTCTAGCCATCTTCAGAAATGAATTATGTTCACGTGTAATATAGTAAATTTGTTATGTAAATGTATACATGTCCAACAGTAATGACAACGGTGAGAATTGTCCACCTGTGACTTAAATCATACTTAAACTAAAAAGATATGATTTTTATTTTGCGACTTACAAATAAGTTTTTAAAGGTTAAGATCGTTGAACTTCCAATAGGATCAATGAAGGCAATATTGCATAAACTTACACGCAGCTGACAGCTTATAACACAACCTTCTATAACTCTAGTTCCACTGATGATATGATCTGTTTATCACTAATCACTAATGTATATAAAGCAATGAATAACAATAAAACTAAATTTTATAAAATAGGTTTATGTTAGTGAATTTTATTTTACTAACGTAAAAGTATTAATAATAACCATTACTGGCTTAATTTTACCGAAACGGAGTTTGATATAAATTAGTACAAATTGAATATGTTTAATAACTGTATTTATTTTTGTTCTTAAAGTTGTAACCACTTGGTTCTAGTTAAAAACGCTGATTTAGAATTTAAATCTAAATTTACAATATTGTTTTTGTCAACGATAATAGGATTACATTATTTAAATGCATCAATTTTCAGGCTTTCTTTTCGAAGTAAAGACATAAAAAATTAAGTGCAGAGATATTTATTAAATAAATAAATTGCTAAGTAATGTAAGGAGTAACAAGACTAAAGAGTTATAATAACATTTAAAATATATATATATATATATATATATATATACTGAAATAATATTCATTCAAGAAAAATCATTTATATTTGAAAGCAAAAAACTAATTTTAACATATAAGATAACATCAGGGGCGCGTTTGAAGCCAATGCTTTTGGAAAAATGACATTTGTTAGAAATGAGGTTATCAGCCATTGGTATGTCACATGACAGTCAGCTGTCGGCTTTCTGGGCAATGACGTTGCCTGTATGTACTTTTTAGTTTATTGTGAATTAGGTTCTATTTAAAAAGTAAAATCACAATAATCAAACATGTCTGGACCTCCAGGCAGGATGACATGCCCAGGGAACGGCATTTACGTCGTTCAAGGAGAAATGTCCATATTACTTACTGCCATGAAGAAAGTAAACAGATGGTCCTCCCATGTACACCAGGTAGAATGTTTATAAGATTCCTTTTAAGACAAAGCAACACCTATCTACGATTATTCTTCCTTTCTTCTGTTTACCCTTTTAATTGCATTTAATAAATAATTATATTCAGTGAACTATGCTTGGGAGATGACAAGTATTAATTATTGTTAAATGTTTTGTTTTCTGTAGGATGATGAAAATGACATCCTCATCCGAAGCTTTACAGACCTAAAAGATGTCCTGAACCAAATAGGTGATCTTCGTGAAGTAGATCCTAATCATTTTCTTAGTCCATTTTTGGAGGTCATAAGGTCTGAAGAAACCACCGGACCTGTTACCAGTTTAGCGTTGTCATCGATAAATAAATTCCTTTCTTATGGCCTTATAGGTAATACCTCACAGCTATATCACACTACTTCATTTTTTTTCTTGGGACATTCAAGGAGAGTTTTATTTTGACTAATTAAGTTTAAAAAAGTAGTCACAGTCTTTCTTTTCAAATAATACTTCGTCTAATGTGAGCTAGGCAATGTTATTGTTCTTTAACTACAAAATCATTTCGACAAGAAAGTTATTGGTAATGTGATTTATCAACAACAGTAGAGACATGAAAGAAAGAACAAAACATTTCAGTGTTCTATTTAAAGGACTAATGTGATCATTTTAATAGACTCAATTTCTCAAAATTAACATGCCATTTTCGGTAATTCTGAGCAATTAGTGCCCCAACTCTGATTTTTGTTAAACTTCACATACTGATTCATTTCAACCTAAATACAAATAAAAACGTATAACAAAATTTTGCGCCCAAAAACTGTATGTTTTTCTTGAATAATTGACAATTTATCATATGTCGGAACAAGTTTTACCGTATTTTTTTTTTTTTAATAGAAATTGATTTAATTGTAGTTTATACAAGTTGAATCATAACAATGGAGTTGCATTGACCAGAGTTTAGACAGGTTCTTGAGTGAGCGGAAACGCGTAGCATGTATGGCTATAATGCGACGGGTAGGGAGGCCCTTAAACTTCACAATTAATGTATTTTTTTATGCTAAAAATTACGGTAATTGTGATGTTTAAGAGCCTCCTCACTCATCGTAACCGGCACATTGTGGGCATACGTGCTACGCATTTCCGTTTGCTTTGCTCGCTCTTAAGACCCTTAAACTTAAAAATTAGCAAACAAATACTGTTACTGTGACTGGTTTGCGACATTTTTTTTTTTCCAGGTTTTATTATTATTTAGGATGAAATGAATCAGTATGTGAAGTTTTATGAATCTCGGACTTGGGGCACAAGTTGCTCAGGGTTACTTTATTTTCAATTAACATGTCTTTACTGACTTATATATTTCATTGATAAAATGTTGTTGGGGTTACCACCTCAGTGTTCTGTGACATCCATGTAAATCATCCAATTATAAAACAATTATGTCACCTTAGATTTAAAAACAAAACAATGATAGCCATCAATTAAAAAAAAAAAACAAATCCAAAAAAAAAAGATTAATATTCAACAATAAAACTATACTAATTAAAAAATAAACTTTAATTTTTATTAACCTTTTTATTATATTATTAACCTTATTTCTAATTGGACAACCTTAAAATCGATGACAAAAATAATTTAACACTAAAATTTGGCCCAGGTGGACTCGAACACCCATCTCCCGCATGAGAATCCAAGGCCTTAGCCTCTAGAGAGACCCTTCACTAGTTCATCTTGACATTTTTGTGTATTTTTCAGACCCAAAAAGTAAAACAATTGCTGCTACTGTGGAAAATATTGCTGAAGCTGTTACTCACGCTCGATTTGTAGGAACAGACCAAACCAGTGACTCTATTGTCTTGTTGAAAATACTTCAGGTAAATTTACAATCAATGATAATTTTTAAACTACGTAATATAAGTCATGACCATATGAAAATAAATGCATTATTTAACACATTGACTTAGAGAGTATGTTTCAGAACTTCAATTTCGTGTGAGTTGTTTTGTGATTGACAGAGGTTTTGAGATATCAGCATTAGAACTCTTTCTGGATTCAGAATCCTACTTAGAATGTAAAGAAGTGGTTTTTCTATACTTGTTAGTGAAGAGGAGGAAAAGTAAAAAAAAAAAAAAAATATTTATTTAGCTGGGAGGAATACTTACGGAGAATTCAACCTGTTTCAGGGAGTTCCTGTAGTGTTTTTAAAAGAATTTTGAGCTCAGCCAGGAGCAGTTTAGTGAATTTCATGAACTGATTAAAATTGAAATAACTGGAAAGGCCAACGGCCATAGCCACGGTGAATGCACCGGTTCCCATAGATCACCGAAGTTAAGCAACATCGGGCGTGGTCAGAACTTATATGGGTGACCGACAACGTGCTGTTGGTATTATAAAAGGGTGGCAACCTGTAGATAGCCCGGCGTTAATAACCTAATTGTTGATACGTCGTTAAACATGGGGGGGGGGAAAGAAAAGAAAACTGGAAAGGAATTTAATGCCCAGAAACCGATTGGGAGCAATGAAAAGTTAGTAGTATGCCTGAGGATGGTTAATGCATTGGTACCCATCCACACAAACTCTCTATTGAGAAAACGAACACTCAAGTCTATGCCATGCATGTGCTGTATGTGTGCTGTGTTCAATTTTTGGCGGGCCTAACAATGCAGCAACTATAAGTTTTCTCATATTCCTGTATCAAGCCAAATTAATGAAAGTTGGCTGGCTTGGCTTTGGCACAAAATCACGAGTTATCTTGTAGTTGGCAGTCAATGTGTTAAAATATTCTGTTGCAATAGTTTTAAATTTATGGTATTTAATAAATAGTTCATTACTTTGTCATTTAAATATGTGGGGTTGTAAATGAAGACTCAACCGCCTAATTGAAATTTTGCTTTTAGGTTCTCCGGACATTGATGCTTTCCCCTGAAGGTTGTTGGTTAACAAATGAAAGTGTAATTGAGATCTTATTGAGCTGCTTTAGAATGTGTTTTGAGCCTCGTTTGAATGGTACCTACATATTTTTGTTATCAGTAGTTATATTACTTTTTGAAAATCCTATATTATCGAGGAGCTGTGACAATTTTTTATTTTTGGTGGTCTGTATAAATGATAGTTACAATCTAATAAATAGTTCAATTGATTTATTATCTGATAAATAAATTCATTCAGTCTTGGCTTTGATTGCCTAGAGTCTTTTTTATTTAAAAAAAAATGAGCATAAACAATTCATTTCAATTTTAAAAATAAGTATTATAAGTAACATAATTAAGTAGCTGATTACAACAGTTGCTTAGACAATTTATCTCGATCACAGTGCTGACAAACAGACCACAATGGTCATTATATGAACAAAAATTTGTTGGTTTCATTTTATCTTGTGATAAGTGAATGTAATTATTTTAACAAATACAAATTTTCAAATTTAAAGCTTGGAACAAAATGAAGTGATGCTTCCCTATTAAGACAAAATAACTGACCAAAATATTAATTATTGACAGATTTATCAATGTTATTCATTTTTTTTTTTAAATGTTAACCTTGAATTTATAATTTTATTTAAATTTCTTTTGTCCAAATTATTAAATCTCCTGAGTAAATTGTGTATTTATTTACATTTTAATTTTTCAAATATTTCTATTTATAGAGTTATTAAGAAGATGTGCTGAGAATTGCCTACGAGATATGGTTCAAATGTTGTTTACAAGGCTTCCTTCTTTCGTTGAAGACCACAGAAAAATGTACACAATTCAGGTGAGCTGAATTTCTCAAGTCTTCATTGATTTGTAGCTTGTTTTTAATTTTACTTTTTTCCATCCTACTTTTATGTCAACTCCATTATAACTCAGATTTTTAACTTTAGTTGTTCTACATTTGTACTTCCAAGCTGAAACTGTGATTAATCTTTTTCATTTTACAAATTTCAAAAAAATGATTAACTGTTGATAAAAATTGTTTTTATCCCCTTAGATTCTCCTTGAGTTTTGGATATGTCTTAATTTACTCTGAATGCCTGACAGTCTGTAATCAATGTGAATCCTTCTTTACTTTTCCAAACCCACCAAGAGTCAGAACAAAAAAATGAAATGAACCTATTTCTCATATATTTATTTCATTCTTTCAGGAATTTGACTATTTTAAATAATTATTAGTATTAAAATACCAGTAATAAAATTTAACAAATGTAGTCATAATCCAGTGGTGGGTTTTTGACCAGTTTTCATCCTAAGTCAGTATGATGAACCTTCATCTGCCAACCAACCCTAATTGTAACTCAAAAATGTCATTTTATATACATTTTTATGTTGTTTTTGTAATTAACAACATTCTTTAAAATAAAAAGCATTTAAGATTTTTAAATTATTTATTTAAACTATAACAACAAATAAATATTTTATAAAAGAAATATTCAATAACTGATGTAGACTATAGAAGTTCTGTATTGTTACATGTTACTTGTTTTGTAACACTTCCTTCTTTTGGAGATAGATCAAAAGCTATTATTTCAAGGATATAAAATATATAACTTTCAACCAGTTTCAATTTTAATTAAGTTTTTTTCAGAATGGATCGTTGATGGATATATTGACCGTTGACATTTTGGCTTCGATTTCATGTCATATATATATGTGTGTGGGTGTATGTGTGCGCGTGCGTGCGTGTGAGTGAGTGTGTGTGTGTGTGTGTGTGTGTGTATAAGTTTAATCAATGTATTATTGGTTATCAATTTTAAACTTCTAATCAATATTATCTGGAGAAGTTTTAGCTTCTAACAGAAAGTGACAGGTTTTCATGTCACCAGTACCTCAGGACAGAACCTCTGTTTACACTTAGTCTATATAATAATTCAACACTGTCCTTAGGTACCATTTTTTCACATGATTTGCTTGTTTTATAATTTACTTTTTCTTTTTTGTCAAAGCAAAAACTCAAAATGAATACCAGTGCTCCAATGGAAGCTGGAAAAGGCAGAAAGAAGAGAACTTCATCCCGAAAAAATTCAAGAAGACTGGAGGATAGATTAACTCCTGTAGAACAAAGTTCCATTCGCCCAGGTAATTTGCTGTTAAAATTGTTTTGTTAAGAAAACAAATTATTTTTGTCCTTTTTGTTAAAGATAAACATTTTAATTGAGAAATTGTTGGCTGATATATTTATTTATTCTAATAATTTTATGTTTTTTCTCCCCCCCCCCCTCATACAATTCAAGTTAAGTTTTCATATTTTATAACCCTAATTATGTACACCTCATTTGTTATTCTTATGGCTCTGAGGAATTGTTTCCATTTCATTGTTTTCAAAAACAAAAAAAAGTATTTTTCTATATATAACTCATATTTGAAAAATTTGAAGAAACAAAGAGGATGAATCATAATAATATCTTATCAAAGAAAACATTTCAAATCTCTTCAGGTCCTATGTCAGTTCTTTATTCCATGTTTGCTATATTTGTTACTTGGTTTTCATTATTTATTCATGTCATTGGTAGATGTAATTAGAAAATTATTTTAAACAAGGTAGGGATTGTCGGGGTTCGGTCACTGCTATTTAATAAAACTACATTTTATCATAAAAATGGTTTTATTGTGCCGACGTTTCGGCTTGAACTTCAAGCCTTCATCAGGGCTGTAAAAAACAAGTAGGACGGATGTAATACTGAAATATACATATATATACATTGTTATAATATTAAAAAATAAAGAAGAAATTGTTTTTTTTTTTTTATAATATTTTATTCTACGTATACCTCTACGTTGGGAACCAATATAATAAAAATTTTATAATAATTGATGTTAGAAACTCTTTATCTCAGGGTTAGGGTTCGATTTTCACTAAAGTAACACAAAAACCATTTTACATAAGAAAAAACTCATAGATAAGTTAAATTCCGAATTAGACAAACAAGCATTACCTGATATAAAGCCAAATCTGGAACCAACCTCAGAGAACAGGATCCTCGTTACAAATGCAGCTTCCTTTTAACTCAACAGACTGCACTGCTTTCAAAAAGACTGACTATGATACCACTGTACACCAAACTGGAGCTGCATCCGGAATGGAATGTTTCTTTAAAAATGCACTATAAGTGACTGCTTGTAACTGTCTCTTGTAACCGACTCTCATGTGAACCTGGAGCCACCTTTTCACAGACTGCCCTCAACTTTCATGGCAGGAGCGTCATACCGGTATCCACTGCTACCTGTATCGACTGCTAGACCAATATAACAAATAATAATTGTTTATCACAATGAACTTAACATATCAATGAGCTTTATTGGATTTTCCGAATTTTCTGTGTTAGTTTTTAATTTAGAACTTTTAATTTTTGATGAAAGTTAAATATAAGAAAAAATTTATTTGTTTTTTATTTTCCGCAAACCTTGTATTCGTCTTTTCCCGCCTTTTTCTACCTTTAACGGTTATTCGAATTTAAAAATTTTAAATATGTAATGTAAAATATCATTACAACATATATATATATATATATATATATATATATATATATATATATATATATATATGCCTACATACACAAATACACATACATATATACTTTAATGATATATTACATTCACAAAAATATTTTTAAATTCAAATAACCATCGATATTTTGAAAAGCCTGCGCAAATCACAAACCAGATATACAAATAACATCGTATTATATACGATCAAAATTAATAATATTTTTGGACAATACTGTTATACAATATATCCATATTAAATGTACATCCAGATAACAATAAATTAATTATTTAGTACTGCAAAAAAATAATTGTTATCTGTATATATAATCCGGCAAACTGCGGAAGTTGAGAAGCAAGGACGCTAAACTTTCCCGCTTGCTCGAATGGCGTCAGTCCAGTCTAGTCTCATTCAGAGGGAGAAGAAGGAGTCAGTTCCCCGCTCGAATATTGTCTTTTGGTTCTCAGCGTTGGCCGAAGACAGAGCTCTCCTCCAAGGAATACCGAATGTATTGAGATTTCGTTGGAAGCGGATTGATTTAGAGGTAAGAATTGTTTTTGTTGTAGTTTTCAATTATTTTATTATTGTTTGCATGTAATTTAATATTGTTTGTATCTCAGAATTGTCTGGAGATAAATGTAATACCGTTCATTCACTCGGAACCTTGATCCATGAGATTAAGTTAAATTAACATAATAAAACTAATTAAAATTTCTTTATTTCTTATTGTAAAAATTAATCATTACATTTATTGGCGACCCAACGTGGCGCAACCTTTTTATAATAATTTATCATTATATTTAATGGCGCCCAACGTAGACGGCCGAGTGAATTGAAATTAAAAGTGGTAAATAAATATTGAAAATAAAACTTAAAAATAATTTTTTTTTAAAATAAAAATGTCTGACGTGAATATTGAACAAATTCAAAATAACGGTGAGGAAAATGGTGTAGAATCACCGGAATACGTGTTTTTTACAACACCGGGAGAAATAAATATTATAGTTGAAACACGTGAAAACGAATTGCAGGAGGATGATGCAATAGCATTCAGAGAATCGTCGGCGGGTTCCTTAGGAACAGAAATTCTATCCAATGACCGTACTTCCGAAAGGGATAATGAGATGCATCCTCAAGGCCTAGAACATGTGATGAAGCTATTATTAGAACTAAATCAAAATATGGTTGAGCTAAATAAAAATAATAAAATATTGGAAAATAAATTTGATAAAAATAATGAAATATTGGAAAATAAAATTGATAAAAATAATAAAATATTGGAAAATAAAATAGATGCAAAGAGAATAGAACAAAATAAAAAATTGGACGATTTATGTGCGTATTTAAATAATATGGGTGAAAGTCAAAATAAAGAGACGATAGAATTGGAAAAATCGAATAATAACCTTTTTAATAAAAATAATAGAAGTTGTAAAGAAATTATTGAGATTAATGAAAATAATAATGAAAATTTAATTAAAAATACCGGAAATGACGATACATTAATAAATAATGACAATTTAAATGAAACTATAAAATACAGTTTAAATATTAATGATAGTAGTAATGACCAAATATTAGAAGATAAAATATTGATTGAAGATAAAAATGACTATAATTGTTTAATAAATGAAGATAATACAATTCAAGAAAAAATATTAACTGAATTAAATAATGATAATGAGGGTACAAATGAAATAATTAATAATAAGCTAATAAATGATAATTTCAAAAATAAAATAAGTACAAAATTTATAAACAAAATGATGAAACAAAAGAAAATTGAAAAATTATCTGATAACTATAAATTCAAAATAAATGAAAAGAGTTATAATAAAAGAAGTGGAAATATACCAATGAAGAAACTGAATAGAACTATTAATAATAATAATAATTTAAAGATTTTGAATGTCAAATTTGGAAATAAAATAAAAATTCTTTATAAATATAAAAGACAACTTGGAATAGAAAAAATTTCAAAGCTAAATCGGCCTCCAAGGAAAAGAATAAAACACTTTTATAGAAAGAAATTGGACAACTGCAAAATAAAGTATTAAGGACCAGGCATAAATTCAAGGCAATTGTTAAACTTAGTTTTAGATTAGTGTGTTTGTATAAAATAAGTATTAGTTTAGCATTTTTGAATAAAATAAGATTTATTTTAGTATTAAATCAAACTGATAAAAAATATAATTAAAAATTAATATAAATGTTGAAATCACATTAGTTTAGGATAAGAAAATTTTGATATTATGTGAAATTAATAAATTTAATAATAATGTTTTTTGTATATTAAAATAAACTTATTTCAATAAAGATCATTAGTTTAGCCTAAAATAAATTTGATAATTATAAAAATAATTTAAAATAAGTATATTAATAAAATACTATATTCATATAATCAAAATGAATAAAAATTATGTAACGAAATAAGTTATTGAAAATTTGAATAAAAAACAGGCTTACCAATCTAATTAATATTTTAGTATCCCGAAACTTCAAATTAAAAAATTCAATTTTAAATTTATTTTTTATACCGGACTAAAAACATTTTTTTTTTTTAATTTTTTTTTTTAGACAGGTGTGCAAATGTAATGATATATTACATTCACGAAAATATTTTTAAATTCAAATAACCATCGATATTTTGAAAAGCCCGCGCAAATCACAAACCAGATATACAAATAACATCGTATTATATACGATCAAAATTAATAATATTTTTGGACAATACTGTTATACAATATATCCATATTAAATGTACATCCAGATAACAATAAATTAATTATTTAGTACTGCAAAAAAATAATTGTTATCTGTATATATAATCCGGCAAACTGCGGAAGTTGAGAAGCAAGGACGCTAAACTTTCCCGCTTGCTCGAATGGCGTCAGTCCAGTCTAGTCTCATTCAGAGGGAGAAGAAGGAGTCAGTTCCCCGCTCGAATATTGTCTTTTGGTTCTCAGCGTTGGCCGAAGTCAGAGCTCTCCTCCAAGGAATACCGAATGTATTGAGATTTCGTTGGAAGCGGATTGATTTAGAGGTAAGAATTGTTTTTGTTGTAGTTTTCAATTATTTTATTATTGTTTGCATGTAATTTAATATTGTTTGTATCTCAGAATTGTCTGGAGATAAATGTAATACCGTTCATTCACTCGGAACCTTGATCCATGAGATTAAGTTAAATTAACATAATAAAACTAATTAAAATTTCTTTATTTCTTATTGTAAAAATTAATCATTATAATACATACATATATATATGGAAAAAGACAAAACATAAAATACTAGAACATAATATATAGAAGAACAATGTGCTCTAGAAGTGTTTGGATTATTAGGAAAACAGATATAAGAATAACAGATTACATATTAGATTAGATATAAGAATAACAATATGGGCTTACCGATGGGAAGATAGAGAACTATTCCTCACAAATGCGGGATCATTTCTGACAGTTAATACAGGGAAACATAGGAAGAAAGGAGTTGGTGAGGGGGGGGGGGTTCTGGACCCAATGGACAGAGAATAGAGAAGATGAAAGAAAGAGCGGCGAAGTACAATAAGGGGTCATAAAGTCATAAAATGTTGTGTTATTGGAAAGGGAGGCAGGTATAAAGGGCTATATTGCAGGCAGTATAGGGGATTAGGATGGAGTTTTTAATAAATGGAAGATGTTGGAGTAGGTAGAGGAGATGAATTCTTTGTCAATTTTGTCATTAACTGGGTTATTTTCTAGGTGGATAAAAATTGATTCGGAAAGGAGGCGTTTGTCTTCGTTGGATTCAGTGGAAAGGATGGAGTATTCAGTGGAAAGTCATGTCCGTCTGTGATGGCATGTCTAGTTAAAGCTGTCTTTATGTCTTTATTCCGGACATCGTTTTTGTGGTTGTTGATACGTTTTCTTACTGGGTTTTTAGTCTGTCCAATGTACGCAAGTCCCCCCCCCCCCCCCGTATTTCTCTTGGAAGGAAACCGTAGGGGGTGCTTTTAACACTTCCGGGCCAGTGACCATTCTGGTGCTAAGGGGCTCATGGCACGGTCATGAGTTCCCAAAATGGTACTACGGTTGGGTTGGTGGCAGGAATCACGTTGTGGTTGCCTGTCGTGCGTAGTGGTCATATGGTTGGATGCTCCGCTGCAGAGTAGCCAGAATTTGGAGGTGTTCTGAACTGAGCGAGACTCATGCGCTCTGCAGAGGGCGGAAGCGACAATAGTAGGCGGCCCTTCCCGAGGGCCGTCTTGCGATCTCCCATGGACAGCAAAAGACCCCATGGGGGATCGCAGGGAAGCCCTCATCTCAGTGAGCGTTAGTAAGGATTGTGTGTTTAGGGAGAGGCTTAGTGAGGGCTCATAACGCTAAGTACGGGTCTCTTTCCGTTTCCACTCTCTGGCGCGCGCACACCTGTCCAATGTACGCACTATTGCAGTTGGGTGTGATGCAAGGGATTCTGTAGACTACATTGGTCCTGTCTTTTTGTGGGATAGGGTCTTTAAGAGTCGTATGTAAGTTTTTCAGTTTGTTCTGTGTCGATAGTCCTAGTTTTAGAGTGGGGAATGTATCGCGTAGGGATTTTTGGATTTTTTCTGTGAGGTTTGGGATATATGGGAGGCCTCTGAATTGAGGGACAATATTGTCTTGGGTAGTGGGGATGGGTTTAGGGTTTTTTTTTTTTTTTTTTTTTTTTACGGCGCATCTACATCTAGGTCATTAGCGCCGACATCCAGGGTGCAGCGAGGAATTTTACCAGCGAGCCGTGGGATGATAAAATTCCTGCCGGAGGTTGGGAATCGAACCCACCATCTCCCGCTTATGAATCCAAGGCGCTAGCCATTAGACCACGGGAGACCCCTGTTTAGGGTTATTAAAAGAATTTATGAGACGGGTGATAATGATGGTAGGAAATCCATTGGTAGTAAGAATATCGAGGAGTCGGGATTTGTTGGCAGGGTGAAATTTGGTGTCGGATAGGGAGAGGGCTCGATTTATTAGGTTACTGGCAGTATTGAGGATTTGGTGTTTGGGGTGTGAGGAAAGGTAATGGAGAAGTCGTCCCGAGTAAGTGGGTTAACGTCGGCACAATAAAACCATTTTTATGATAAAATGTAGTTTTATTAAATAGCAGTGACCGAACCCCGACAATCCCTACCTTGCATCATCTACGGTCAACGATCTCCTCTCAACAGAAAATTATTTTATTTTAAAAAATAATTAAAAGCAAACTATTCCTGTTCAAATAGGAAACACCAAGATTAGCCTGTAGGGATTAAATAATCCTAGTGGTTTAAACAATTAATTATTGAATTAAATTTCATTATTGGGAGGAACCAAAATTGAGATACACTCGATTATGTTCTACAGTCTGTCCTGACCCAAATGTTTTACCATGCCAGTATCCTAGTAAACCATGTATCCACACAACTCTTAACTCTTAGCTTACGGCAGGTAGTGCAGGCCGACCGACCCTGTAGTACGGCAATCTGTCTACCTGGCCGGGCCCTAGTGGGGGTACGAAGCTATTCTTGCCCTCCTCTCTACGTGTATGTAAACATTCATATAATTTCCTCCCTTAACCCATTTCCGCCGACTGTAACATATATGTAACGGGCGAGAGGGTAGATTTAGGCTTGTGTCTGTCAGATCCTGTCCGTACATATCGAGCTGCGAACCCCCCTTCTTTTCAAAATATCCCCTCCTTCGGTTCACCAAAGTTTCTTGACACTAACTGTCACATTTAGTTCGCGAGTGATTTTTAAAAAGTGCACACATTTTTAAAAGCCCATTCATTGGATACTTCAATGTTGTAAGTACATTTACATTTTCTGTTGAATTTGTTTCATAAATATTGACATAGGATTTGTTAAGACAATATGTTGACTGTATTTTATTGCGTTTTTGTTCATTCAAATATATATTTTAACATACTTGTGATTGTTCAAAAGTCAGTGTTACATATATGTTACACTCAGCGATCGAAGTACAAAAATATGGTCTGATGAAAATATTAAATTTTCACTTATGGAATCATTTTTCGGGATATCACTGTTCAGGAGCCTATTGATATTGTTGAAGGAAGGCTCGATGACTACATCGGGGATTTTATTGATGATGAAGATGAACATGGGATATATTCATTCGTCTTCCAGGTGAGGGAAAACTCACAGGGGACAAAGATTCTGGCGGAAACATAGATGATTTGAGCAGAAATCACCTTGTTCCTAATGCTGACATCCGTAACAAATAGTACCGTGTTACGGAGCTGAAAGAATCGTACTATCAAGAGAAGAAACAGAAATGGATTGAAGGAGACCTTTGTGCAGTACCTGACGACTATTGATTTGAATCATTCACTACATCAAGATATCTAAATGCTGTTGAAGTATTCGAAATGTTTTTCTACAGTGACTTAATCAACCTAATTATGTGAGAGACTCGATATTATACAACTAAATAAAATGAACGTTCCATTTCAATAGATAAGGAAGACTTTGATGTCAGGCTATGCATTCGATGTATTGTTCCTTATCATAAGAAGTAATATTTATGGGTCTAACATTTTATTTCGAAGTACAATTTAAGTTATATATATTTAATCACGTAATTGTATATATAAGAATACTAAATGCATTGTGATTATCATTTTATTAATTTCAACCTGCGCTCCTTACCTTATAACCCCAAACGACGACTGTAACATGTATGTAACACCCCATAAAACCCCCCTCTCCCCCTCAATATTTTGAAAACTATTTTTCCTGAATTCAAAGAAGTTAATTTTAAAAGAATTTCTAAAGATATTCTAATTTCTCAAAAATTTTTAATTCTCGGCAAAAACGGGTTAACATTCCTAATTGTAGGAAAACTTTATTTTATTATTTATTTAGGTTTTCTTTTAGCTCTAAATATTTAGATTGAATTATATAATTAGATGCTCCAATAAATATTTTTCATAGTCTATACTTTTTAGTACGAAAAATATTTTTTTATGATATACGTACTAATCATTGAAGCCAAATAAATAAATAGCCTCTTTTTTTATTAAAACAAAGAAAAATCCATCATCCTTTTCGAATTGGATCTAACACTGGCGATGTTAATTTTTACGAGCCTGACCCAGGTATCCATAATCCGTAGCTCTCTCAACGCAAATAGTTAATTTTCCCGACTAGTGTGAAAGAAATAGCTAAAGCTATCTTCAATCCTTGTTTAATAGCCCCAAGGTCAAAATCCTGAAAAAGTCAACCGTAGGGAGCCGGTAAGCGAGAGAGGAGTGTCGGACTGCTGTACAGCACTCGACTGCTAGTCAAGTCCTTCGTTCCAGGGGCTCAGCGTGCTTCGACTTCTACAGAAGTCTTTAGTAAGGAATGGGTTAGTAGGGTCCAGTTGGGCAGAAAATGAAATATGTAACTGATTCAGGACTCTAGGAAGATAGTGTGGTCAGTGATATACTCTGACCACCTGATTTTCCATTTTTATACATTGTAGGTGGGCGTAGAGGCAGTTTAGAATCTCAATTTTGAAGTTTAAAAGATTAAGTCCTGAATTTGTCCGAGGATTCTAGTTGTTATATACGTAGTAACGTCCATAAGTTTCCGGCCTGTCCTGCTTCCCCTCCTTCAAACGTGCCGGAACCTGCACGCCTATGCAGGTCCATGCCTGCTCACTCCATACCCATCGCCTGCACTTCCTCAGTCTTGTCAGTCAGTGTCCAGCCTTGAAGGAAACTCCCCATTTTTACAATGTTCAAACTCGAGTACCGTGCGGTAATTAAATTCTTTTTAAAGAGGGTCTTACTCCTGCGCAAATTAAAGAGCGCTTGGATTGTGTATATGGGCAGTCCTCCCCATCGTATTCCACAGTGAAAGAATGGGAAAAATTATTTAAGTTAGGGAGAGAAAGTCTAGAAGATGACCCACGTCCTGGTCGCCCATTGGAAGCTGTCACTTCTGAAACAATCCAACTTGTGGAATCTGAATTGCTGTCTCACCGGCGACTAAAAACCAAGGAAATAGCAACGAGGTTAGGGCTTTCAAAAACAAGTGTTTTGAGGGTCACTTCCTTTACACTGGACTGTAAAGGAATACTACTGATAGAATTTAAAGAAAGGAATACCACAATGAATGGTGAGTATTATGCAGCCCTACTTCACCGGTTACGAGACGCCATTAAAGAGAAGAGGCGAGGGAAGTTAAGCAGACGTGTCCGCCTCCTTCAGGACAATGCCTCTGTCCACACAGCATTGATTTCCAAGGCCGCTGTGAAGGACTGGATTCCAAGAAATCTCTCATCCACTCTACAGCCCAGACTTGGCCCCTAGCGATTTCTACCTTTTCTCAAAGTTAAAATCTGACCTTCGTGGAAGGCGATTTAACACCGCCGAAGAGCTCCAAGCAGGAGTGGAAGAACATTTTTTTAACAAAGAAGAAAATTATTTTTTTCATGGTATAGAAATGTTGCCAAAGCGTTGTATTAAGTGTGTTGAACTTAGAGGAGAATATATTGAAAAACAGTAAAACCAGTTTTTTTCTTTCTCCTTTCCTTCTATCCCAGGCCGGAAACTTATGGACCTTACCTCGTATATATATATATATATATATATATATATATATATATATATATATATATATATATATATATATATATACTTTTTTTGTAAGTGGGTTCCTCTTCAAGAAATAATAGTACTCTTCATTAGTGTTATTCTAAATGCCTTTCAGCACTTTCCTCCGAAGGAAAGTAGCTATTGAGGTTGCACTCATGACGGAATTTTTGAAAAATTTCTTCGAATCTCCATCGATCCTACCTAGTAGACACCGAAAATGACCCCCGTTCAAATTTATATATATATATACCAAAATCGGTCCACCGGGAGGGGGGGTTTACCCCGGACCCAAAACACTAATTTGACCATGCCAGCCGTAGTTTTTGTTATATTTCAACGAAACTCGGTATTCGTTATGTTGATCTAAAGAGAGACATACTTTGTAAAAATAAACTAAATCGGTTTATTAGGAGGGGGGTTTACTCCAGACCCACATTACCAATTTGCCACTACCAGCCGTAATTTTTGTTACATTTCAACGAAATTCAGTATTCGTGGTAGTAATCAACAGAGAAAAATGGGTTGTAAAAATAAACTAAATCGGGTTATTTGGAGGAGGGGTTTACTCCGGACCTAAAGTACTAATATACTCATACCGGTCGTAATTTTTGCTGTATTGTAACGAAACGCGGCATACGTCGTGAGTATCTCATGAGAAAGAAGTGTGTGAGTAAATCGGTCTATTGCAAAGGAGGGTTTACTTTAAACTCTGTTTCATTAGAATTAGCCGGCCAGACGTAGGTTCTCAAAACCGCCACGAGGAGCGCTATCTCCCACTAGGGGGACTGTATCCTGTTCCTGCGTCAGATCAAAAGTCGGAAAATAAAGTTTTTGTGTATTTATTAAGTAGTACAGTATTATGTATTAACATAAAATAACTCTGGAAGCAAATTATTTACAAAATTAATAATTTAACAGTCCTCATAAAAAATGTAAATGAGCAGAACTATTCAAGTTTTTATTTTATTTATATAGATTATTTACAGCAAATTATTCAGTAATGTAGTTTACACTACAACAATTCTGAGGAAAGTGCTTAGTTATGGAGCTCCTGCGTGACGGACTTTTCTAAGTTCACTTGTCTGTGTCAAACAATATTAATCCGTATATTTATATGCGGCAGAGTGTCAAAATTAAAAAAACACTCACATTCCTCGCTACTCCTTTATTGCATGGCCCTACCTGCGGAAGGTTCTGGGAGGTGTAGGCTGTAATGATATTTTAGTTTATATTAGTTTGAGTGCACCGGAAGAGGCATCATAGAGACGTGAAACATGCAGAGAGCAATAAAGGAGTAGCGAAGAAAGTGAGCGTTTTTTTAATTTTGACCTTCTGCCACATATAAACATATTGAAAAATAGGGTCACTATCGTATAATATTAATCCGTCATCAAATTTTTGAATATAATTTTATTTTCAAATCAATTTCAGATGAATTTGCTCCCACTAGAGATACTGATAATGCACCAATTTCAAATAAAGCAGTTAATGGAATGCTTGAGCCAAAATTAGAAAATTTAGATCAGGAATATATGAGTGATGAACCTGTTTTAAATAAATCAGAAGAACTACCTATGAGCCCTGAAGGTAAGGATTTTTGTGTTTTGAATCCCTACATGGGTAAATTGATCTATAATTATCATCCTTAAAATTTAGCATTCATTTTGGATTATAATTTAATGTTATAATACCACAACACACATTGTTTTGTTGTTTACTTATTTTGTTCTCTTTTGTTTTCTAGAAATACAATTAAATTCTGCAGAAAATACAGTCATTCTTAAACATATTGAAGTACCTTCTGTACAACATATAGATGATGGAGTTATTATTAGTATTGAAGACTCAAGTTCTCAAAATAGTGAATCAAGCGACCAGTTGGTAATTTATTTGGCTTTCACTGGATTTCATTTATGTTTTTGAATGATATTTCTTTGTTAATTTTTGTAAATTAGTGACTCCATAGATAAGATTTATTCATATTGTAGGTGGAGCTCAATTTTCTTTTAAGATATCTTATTACTGAGCATATCATGATAAATATTGGGCAACCTCTCCCAATAGGAAGATCTTTTAGCTATTATTAGCCCCACTTCTCCTAATACACTGCAAAAATTCAATGCCTTAAAACTTGGGAATTTATGTTAGAAAAAACTGTATTTTTCTCAAAATTATGTTTTCATGACAGGCAACCAACTGCTCCTTCCGTTTTCAACCCATCAATTCCAAATTTTAACTGATGCTTTTTAACGGCTGTTCTTTAGAAGATTTTTTTCTTTAATGTACATAGCATTTTCTTGGTTGATTTAAACCTAACAATTTTAAGACAGATTTTTTTTTCTTTTAAAAGTCATTTTTATAAAAATTAATATTTGTTTAATACCCTACTTATTTGAATTGAAAATGTTAGAAAGCTTCATTTAACATTTTAAGTTGATCAGTTGAAAAGTGAAGGTTGATAGTTGGCCCATTGGTTGATATCTTGAAGACCATAGTCAATTCTTTTTCATAAGTAAGTTTTTTAGAAATTAAAAAAAAAAAAAAAAAAAAAAAAAATGTTTATTTTAAGACTTACAGAACTTTAATTTTTTTTGTGTGTTTTCAGAACTTTCTTGTTAAATATTTTTAAGTATTCTGATTAATCGCTCTCATACTTCTAATAGGAAAACTGTTTTTTGTACCAAACCTTTTACAATCACAAATGTGAAAGACTTACTTTTTATTACCATATTTAAAAGTCTCTACTTGTACGGGTGGAAGTCAATATCTATTTTATTTCTTTTGTTTTGAAGAAAACTTGCTAACATGCAACTATATATATTAATCAAGGGTGGAACCTGCAGATAGCCCGGCGCTAATGGCCAAGTTGTAGATGCGCCGTAAAAAAAAAAAAAAAAAAAAAATATATATTAATCATTTCCCAATTTGAGGTACAAATAATAAGACCCTCTGGGAACTCGTGGCCTGTTGCTGGACTCCCCCCCCCCCATTTTGAAGTTTATTAGGATATAATTTCTTGTAATTTTTCAAATTAATTATGATTTTTTTTTTTTTTTTTTTTTATAGACAAGTTTGTCAACCAGTGTTGAAACAAAACTGCCTGAGACAGCTGCGCCTGAAAATGTTGAAATATCTCCCAAAATTCCACTTTTGGAAAAAGTAGATGACAGTCATATTTCAGAGCCATGTTCCCCAGAAAGTGTTGAAGGCCAGGACTGGACAAATCAACAGGGTGTCAGATTTACAAATACTGAACCAGAAAGTAATTTTTTATTATTTGTTCTTAAACGTTAATCTCTAAAATTGTTCGATAATATTTCACCCTATACTTATCTATGAATAATTTTAAATCTTACTCTCAGAATTGTGTTTAACAGCTTATTGACCAAATTTATATTAAAAATGATGACAAAAATGCCCGATTTTTTTTTTTTATCACTTACTGGCATAGCTCACTAGATTTAACTTTGTAAGGCACTAACAAAAAAAAAAAAAAGTTTTGAGAAAAACAAGGTATTTATCGTGGTTTATCGTTATATTTAAACACAATCCAGCCAAAATTATTACAAAGTATTATTACTGTAGACAAGGTAATAAGAGCTAAAATAAAAATCGAGTTAATACTCTGTGCCATGGGTTGTGGGTTCGATTCCCACTATGGGTGGTGGTTTTTCTTTAGAAAAAAGAAAAAGCATCAGCCCTATCCTGGCTAGAAAAGTGTGGTAACCTATAGATAACCCGTCCTAAAATTCTTAGTTAATAAAAATGGACGTTAAAATTTAAATAAATAAATAATACATTTTACAGGTCATAGTCTATCATAACCATCATCCATTATAGTACACTATTACTAGTAAAATAAGGGAATGAAATTAAATAAAATAAACTCTAGCCCCTTGCAACAGTGCCATAATCTGGTAATTGCATCGTTTAACTGTGCGGACATGTTGCCGTCTATAGCTGAGGGTCATGTAAGAATCAATCACAATAGCCATTTGGGCTTGTCCCACAGATAAGAAATCATGTGAAAGAAGGATTGTTGATTGCCATGTGATATTATAGACGATTGCATTAAATATCCTTGTTTTCAGCATAATACTTTCCATAATATATTCAGTTCATAGGAAAATTGAAAGAGCGTCTATACCCGAAAGGAGCCTTTTCTGACACAGTCGTTAAGCGATTAAAGCACTATAGTTCTGAAGAACAATCTGATTTTTTATTAAATATATTGTATTTTTTTAAAATTCATAATATTTTTCTTCATACAAGAACCTTCAATATAATTTCCATAACTAGTTTTCGAACTTTTCAATTGCTTATTTGAAGAGAGAAGTTGTTTTACATTAAAACTTGTTTTTTATCTATCAAAATGGACTTCTTTTTTTATGATTTCATATATTCCCTCCCTCATATATCCTTCATTATTGATAATAGTAAGAAAAGGTATAGGACCTTTTGTATAAATAATTTTATGCAAATTATTTCCATATATGGTATATATTCTAGCTAGTGGCAGTTTTTTTATTAAAAAAACAAAACAAAAAAACCCTGTGAAATGTGACCTTTAGAGCCTCCTCACCCCCAGTTTAGCTCCAGTTCATTAAGTATGCCGTAAAGGGCAACTTCCAACTGTGCCAAAATTGGCTTCTACATAAATTATTTCAGCTATTGTGAATTTTTTTTAAGCATAAATATGCTTTAGCCATGACTAAACTGGGAAAAAACATTACAAAAAAGTGTCCCAAATAGCGCTGGCGGGGTGGCCATGAACGAAGAAGAAGACTGTATGTTTTATAGTACATTACATAGGTTTGTCGGGTGGAGCTAAAGCATATTTATGTTCCTGAATTTGAGCAGAAGGCTCTAAACGATTTTTTTTTTTTTTTTTGTTTTTAATTGATCTTTTTTGCCTTGACTAAACACTTTAAGACTAAAGAATTAATATCCAAAATTTATATTAAAAATATATATATATATATATATATATATATATATATATATATATATATATATATATATATTGGATTTCCATTCCCTCAAATTCATTCTTAATATCAACAGCAAGAAATTGAACATATTAGAATATTCAGTCTAAAGAGCATATTTATTTTTTCAGTCATAGCTCCATCGGGTCCATATGGTTTGCTCTGTGTTCATGAACTCCTTCGATTCTTAGCCTCCCTATGCAATCCACAAGACAAGCAGAACACTGACAGTATGATTCATATAGGTCTTAATCTTATAATGGTTGGTCTTGAAGTTGGAGCCGATAGCATATCTAGATTTTCATCACTTATGGCTACAGTAAAAAATGATGTATGCAGAAGCCTATTATCTGTAAGAAAGTTTGTTAATATTTTTTTCTATTTATATTAATTTATTAATAGTAAAAGATTGTGTTTTTTTTTAGCTTTTGAATGCTGAAAAACTTCCTATATTTGCTTCAGTACTTCAAGTCTCTTTTCTGCTGTTTGAGTCACTTCGAACACAACTCAAGTTCCAACTTGAAAGATATTTAACAAAACTGACTGAAATAATTGTCTCTGATTCTCCAAAGATTTCTTATGAATTCAGAGAAATCGCTCTAGGTATGAAGACAATTTATATAAATTTATTTATTCTTGTTGTGACTATTGGTGACTGGGATATTGAGTTGCTTTCATACATTATTTATATTTAAGTTTATTTACAGAGTCTGTTGTACAGCTGTGGAGGATACCTGGATTAGTAACTGAACTTTATTTGAATTTTGATTGTGCTCTGTATTGCCCAAATATGTATGAAGAACTCACCAATCTACTTTCAAAGGTATAAATCATGTATCATCATATATATTTTATTTATCCTCCTGTAAATTGAAAATTCGTTATTATCAGTGGTAACATTTTTATGAATATAGCTTCCTTAAAATGATTTGTAAGTATAATTATATATTTTAGTATATATTTAAACTGTAAAAATTATATTTTCAGAATGCATTTCCTGTCACAGGAGTTTACAATACTCATTTGCTGTCTTTGGATGCTCTTCTGACTGTTATTGATTCAATCGAAAGCCATTGCAACAGCCGTATTTTGAATGAGAGACAGAGTACTCAGAAAGGTATATTGTTTTATTCAATGGCACATTTTGGAATAATTTTCTTCAACTATTAATACTGTTTATTTTCATGGTATCGCTTTTTAACGCTTCAAAAGTCGCAATATTTTAGAGTTTTTGGTTGGTCGCAATGTGCCAAAAAAAGCACAAAATTTAACTCCCGATCTCTTTATCTCTGCGGTTCACCTGTTAAACCTTCTTCACGGTTTAAATAATGGACAACAAATAATAAAAATATTACAACAAAGTTTTAATTTTTCATAGAAAGAAGTTACTAAAATTATCCAACAAAATAAGATGGTAAAATATTATTATTTTAATAAGACTAATAAGATTATTTTTAGCTGAAAATAGGCACCTTTGAAAATATGACACCTTTGAAAATCAGTCGCACTGTTTTTTCAAAGGTGTCATATTTTCGCATATATTCGCATGTTTTTTTTTTTTGGCCTCTTTGTCCAATACCAAAAGTGAGGACTCTGAGTCAGGAAGCTACTGGATAGCACTTAGTGGCAGAGAACAACATGTACCAGTTGTGTGTTTTGACTCATTTGCAACTAACAGAGGTTTAAATACTGAAGACTTTTAGATCACTATTTGTGACCTGAGAGGTGGATAAAAAAAAGCTACAAATCTTATCCTAATTACATTTTTTTTTTCATGCATGAACTTATCTTTATATTATTTTATCTCAAAAAACTTGATCAGATTTAAAAAATAGTGTCAAACCTGAAATTACTTTCAAATTATTTTTTACGGAATGCTTTAAATTGGGTAACACATGAAAAATCGTATGCAAACTCTCATAGCCAAAGTGATTCATCTTATCAGAATGTTTGAAACTAATACTATTCCTCCGGAAATGGTTTATCCTTAGAACTTTATTATTTATATTGGGATCTTTTTATATCTCACTTCACTTTTAAAAAGGTGTAAGATCAGTAATTACTAAAATTAAACTATATAAGATATTAGAACTCTAAAAGATGCACACCATATCCTAGCAGGAACTTATAAATATATTATTGTTCATTTATAAAATTATTAACTTTCCATGGGGTTAACCTTCCACTTATCTCAGTCATGGCAACGCTTACATTTTGACACAGTGTTCAGTGGAAGGTTTGGCATATATGAAATTAGCATTGTTGCAATACTAAACTTTTCAGATTTAAATTGAATTATGCTATTCTTAGTGCACATAACAGAAGTCTATATCCCTCCTTCTGCTCTATTCTTATCCTGTCAGTTTATCCCAATTAAATTAATTAATTTTTATTTCAGGAGTGGACAGCAGTATTATTCAATATCCGGACCCTAGTAGTAATTACATAAATCGGACAGGCACTCGTCAAAAATTGTCCTTGAACATTCCAAGTCATGAGCATCTTATGGCTGTTAAAAGGAGGAAAAAGGTTTGTTTTTTAAGTAATTGGACCTGATCATATAATAATAAGTTATAATTTTAGATTAAGGATATCATTTAGTCTTCCTAAATACAATATAATAATCTTGGGCTGCCCTCCTCACAAGGGAGCGCACCATGGCCATACGACCTATTGTGCTGCCCGTTGCTGTCTCTCTTTAGAGTGTTACTACCTTCCAATAATCCTTTCCAGAGACTCTTGAATTATTGGAAGGAAGAGCATTGATTTTTCAGGCTCATTAGCAAATGACTTCGATGATAAAAAAAAAGTTTGATTGGTTTGAAACCTCTCAATCCACTATGGAGTGCAGATTTGTAAAGATTGTGTAAATTGTTTAAAGTTTAATAATATTTTTATTAAGGATCCAAACCAGGAGCTCTTGATTTAAGTGTTATTTCTGATATGATTAAAAATGTATGTACAAGATATCAGTTGCTAAAACATGACTGAGCCACTAAGCTGACCCCTTAGGGATTGTTAAACCCTAGTGCATATAGAGTGTCTGACAAATAGACAAAAATTCTAAAAATCATTGTTTTGGGTACTATAGTGTTGGTAAAGGCCCCCAATAGTATTTTTTCCCATATAAATTTCATGTACAGATCCATTCAAATTTTTTTTATAAGTATAGATATTGATAAAATGCTATTAATTAATTTCTTGTTTTTCTACATTATTTTTAATATATTGATCAATATTATTTAATGAAGTTGTCTCACTTTTTATTAACTCTCTAGCTACTAAACACTGGGACTGATCACTTCAACTCCAAGCCTAAGAAAGGGATTCAGTTTCTCCAAGAACACAATTTATTGTCAACTCCATTGGACCCTAATGAAGTTGTTGCTTTTCTTAGGGAAAACCCACATTTAGATAAAAAAATGATTGGAGAATACATCAGCAACAGGGCAAATATAGCCATTTTAGATCGTTTTGTTAAGTAAGGTTTATTGATATCTTATATTTAATTTGACTTAGAAACATATTTGTATCAACTATAGGAGTACAAGGAAATATTCGATGTTCTTAGGTCTTTCGACTTTACGGATTTGAGGATCGATGAAGCATTACGTTTGTATCTTGAAACATTTAGACTTCCAGGTGAATCACCTCTTATATCGCTTGTTATGGAACATTTTGCTGATCATTGGCATGTAAGTATTAACTTATTTTTAATACTCTGATTCATTATTATCCTGTTTATTTAATGAAATAAGGCAGAGATCATTGGTGGATCACTCGGCTCAAGTAATACAGGATCTAAGTATAAATCATTGGGCGAATTAAAGATTTATCTTCTACTGTATTTGTTTGAAGCTGAAAATTGGAATTCCAGATGATGTTTAGTCATATCCAGTATGTAATGTGTAGATAGTAACGGGAACATCAGGCAGATGGAGTGCTAAAATGGCTTTCGTATTTTCATTATAATAATCGCCCTAGTTTACAGTGCAGTCATGAATCAAAAACATCAAGTATTTGACCATCAGGCCCCTTAGTAAGGACTTGATTAATTTATTTTTTTAAATGTAAAATAGAGATGATATAAAGAGAAAATTCTTAATTTTTCAGTATTTATCACTACTTCATTCATTTTGCCATTTTGCCGCTAGAGAATAGACAGTACTTCTTAATCTTTTTAAATTAATACCTTGGTTATTGAAATTATATTATTATGAAAGAAGAAGAGAAAGGACATTTAAAAAAATTTTGTGACCTATTATTGTCTGATATTATAATTAAAGCAATACCGCTAATCATTGAAATAACCCAGAGAAGATTTCTTTCCCAAGGTCTTCAGAAACAGAGCATTTCCTGTTATCTGTGCTTTTGCTCTTAGGCTGCATGTGGATCTAAGCTCATGGACTTCGGTCCTGATTTGGACAGGGGTCTTTTCCTCTCCATTTCCAGGCCTCTATCTTGAGCTAAAGCAGGCCATTTTACAGATTTCAATCATATTATTGCATAATAATTAGTTAGTTAAATTATTTGACTCATATAAATCTAATGAATGAAGCTTTTACTTATATTTTTTAAATATAAAAATAAAGGCTTTCTTAAGTTTTGCTAAGATGATGCTCTCAGCAAAAGTATGATCCACCAAAAGTATGGTACCTAGTCAGTTCTATCTTAAGACATGCATGTGGCGTGATAAAATGATTCACTAAGTTGTTGTAATTTAATTAATTTATTTTGATTTATTCTCCTTATTTTTCTCATATTTAAGCTGTAAAAATATAAGCATAAATTGTATAAGTGCTTTTCGTTATCAGACGTCTTGGTGGATTTTGAGGCACAAGTTTGAATCCTATCTGGAATGAATTGACCTCTTTCAGTGATACATTTTTTAAGCAAGGTTCCTACCTAGCCTCAGATGTTCAGAAAAGATGGCAACCAGTAAAGCTTGGTCTTAACCCTTTAGAGGCCGAATATGGCGGAGTTAAAGCGGGCTTGCTGGACCGAGTCCTAGTGATGCCAACTGTGCTCGCTAAACCGACCACTTTTTGACTCTCCAATTGCGTTCTTTTCTTTAATTATGCATAGTTTCTGATCATCCATTTTGATCCGGACTATGGACCGGTACAGGTGGAACTTTTTTTTTTTCATTTTAACTTTTTTTGGGGGGTTTAGAAAAGAAAAGTTGCGAAAAGGGTAGCCATACTTTAGCTTGTCATAAGAACCACTAACAGATGGCTGTAAGAATAGAGCTACTAAAGTCTGACAGTCTAGAAACGCTGGAGAAGCCGAGCTACTAATGTAGCTCATGGTCCAGGCTGTAGTAGCTCACGGTCTCTAAAGAGTTAATACCCTTAGCAGTCATTGGAGAGTTTAAAAAAAAAAAAAAAATACATTTTGGCTGTCCCTCTTAATGACAATGGCCTGGTTATATGTAACTATGGTTTTCAATAAAGTAAATACCATTCATATTTTTTTTTTATTATTTCTCTCATTTTTTTCTTCTTTTTCATTGGTTATTGTGGAAGAACTGATGAATTTTTCGAGCAAAACTTTAATAAGTATTGGCCATTATTCTGTGTTAATCTTTTTGATAGGCCTTTCAATGTTTGATAATTACTTCTTTTTCAGAAATGTAATGGTGAACCTTTTGCTAATGCAGATGTTGCATTTACTCTTGCCTATGCTGTTATTATGTTGAATGTTGACCAGCATAATCATAATGTTAAAAAACAAAACAATCCAATGACCTTAGAAGATTTCAAAAAAAATTTAAAAAGTGTAAATGGTGGTCAGGACTTTGATGAAGAAATGCTGGATGACATTTACTCCTCCATTAAGTAAGGAATAATTAAATATAATGATTAGAATCTTTATTTTTATTGTTCTTTAAAACAACGTTGTTCAATGTTTTGGGGAAGCCAGCAAACTAGTGAATAGTTCAATGAAAAAAGTAGCTCTTCCTCCCAAAAATACTTTTTCTATTTTTTCTGATCATAATTTAAATCAGATATAGAATGTTAACCCCTTCGAATAAAGTAGAACTGAAGTGTACCCTAGGGTGGGGATTTAGGCCAGGTTTTTTTTTTTTTTATAATCTCTCCATCACCATTTTATGTATCAACACTTTGGTCTCATTACTGGCATATTTAACTCTAGAACTATCAAGAAAGAGAGAGGGGGTTGTTGAATTTCCCATTTTAGATTATTTACTTTAATGAAATAGGAATTTCTTTTCTTTTTTTTTTTCTTTTTGTAGAGAATAATATTAAATGACCATGACCACTGATCTGTTAGGTTGCCACCCTTTTATAATGCCAATGGCATTTAGTAAGGTAGGAATATTTTATAAAATATAAAATGACTCATAAAAACAATCTGTAATATTATAACAATTTAAATTTGATTTGAATATATATAATTTTTAGTTAAGAATTAAACACATCCAGCCACTTGCATGAAAAAGAATGTACATGTTGAATATTTTTTAAAGTTTGAATGTTGACTTAGACTCATTACCTTTAACCTTATCGATGCGATGCAAGCTAGGGAGAGTAATGTCCTTGAAGGTGGGGTACACCCGCTCCTACTCCCTCCACAGGTGAACCAAACTCCCTCTCCTACAGCGGTCGTACGCACCCGTCTCTTTATTTATTTATTTTTTTTTTACTTAGACCCCTAAGTAGGGCCGAAGTGAATGCTCATGACATCTAACCGGGAAATTAGCCTAACTTGTATAATTAAACCTTCTGTGTATGCTCACTTTCTAAAGTGAGCAATTTTTACATTATCTATAATGTAAAAATTGCTAGTGAGATTTTAAGCGGACCAATTTGTTGTAGCAATAAGGCTCTAATTAAAAAGTACACCGTCCAGGAGACGCTTTTTACTAATCATCATTTTCATGTTCACCTTACAGACGTGTATTACTTGAAATGATTTATTTACTACAATTGAGGTACGCAGAAAACCTACAATAACGATTTACTTACTTAGTCTCCCTATATTTCTATTTCTATTTCATTCCAAAACCAATCGCTCATTCCATTTACAACATTGCAGCTGACAATGAGTTTTCTCGACTTGAAATAGTAAAGGAATTGAAGAAAATAAATTTGAAGTACTTTGACACTATGAGAATCAATAAAAGGGAACTTCCGCCTGAATTTATTCTATAAAAAAGGAAGAATGTTGGGTTCAAGGATAAATTGATACTTCTTTTGTTTGTAACTAAACAAAGCAAAGCTGTAAATTTATTTTCATCAAACAAAACAGCACAAAATTGACAGATCTGTCCAGCAATGAACCAAAAATAATAAGTTTTTATAACTCAAGAAAATCAGGCATCGATAATTTAGAAGAAATTATTGCCAATTATTTACAGAACAGAAGATCGAGACGGTCGACGATGACAATATTTTATGATATGAATGCAGTCTGTCTTGTAAATTCTGGCATTCTATCCTAGCGATGGCCAGTCACCTATAAAGACCTATAAATTTGATTAAATAAATTCACTAACAGACTGTTTGATATCCCCCTTTAGGGGCGAAAGTACATGTTGAGTTTAAGCTGTCATCCATAACTCGGGCAAAAGAAATACATGATGACTATGAGCCATCTGCCATGATTCGGACAAAACAATTACATGAGGAGTCTTACTTATCAAAATTACACAAGTTATTAAATTAACAAAGTTCAATTTAATATTATTCTCTTCTGATTTATAGAAGAGGAAAAACACAATATATTGAGGTCAGTTTTAAAACGTTAGTCAGGGGTTTTGATAAGCATTATTTATTAGCCTTCTTCTATGCTTAGTTTTACACATAACTGAAATCATTTAACAGAAAAAGAAATATTCTTTGGTGGAACATTATTGCTTATGATTGAACAATTTCAGCTGATTTCTATCTTACCATCAAGAATAAACTTTCAAGTATTTTGAGAAGGTAGATACTGTCAGAATTCAGCCATTTGGTATCTTAATAAAACTAAATTAAAAAAAAAAAAAAAAAATCAAAAAATGTGTTTTATTTTTTCCAACATTATTTTTAAGTTTTTTCTTTGTTTCTTGAGAAATTATCTAAATTTGTGTTCATTTATATATGTTTTTATATTCCTGTTTATTGTTTTGTTTGGTATTATAGGAATGAAGAAATTGTTATGCCAGCTGAACAAGTTGGGTTGGTAAGAGAAAACTATGAATGGAAAGTTTTATTGCGGAGAGGAAGTGGTTCAGAAGGCCGTTACATCCATGCTCCCAATGGTCTTTTAGACCATGATCTCTTCTCCCTCATTTGGAGTCCCACTATCTCCGCTCTCTCCTATCTCTTCGATAAAACAAATGACCCAGCTATTTATCAAAAAGCAATATCAGGATTCAGGTAATTAAAAAGTGCATTTATATCAGCCTTACTGCTTATACATTTTGTTATTTAAGAAAATGGTTTTTAGCTTCCTCATTTTGATAAGGTATTGTGGTTTTGTTGAAATTCATTAACGAGTAAGAAGTTCAGTTTGCTGGAAAACAAAGTGGAGATTTATCTCTATTTAACTTTTGGGATATACACCTTTTATATTTACACTTTAATATAATATTTAAAACAAAATGACTGCTCACCAAGGAAGAGCATGCATTGCATTCTCTTGTTGCAAATCTTGTTGTTTTCGAAAGCCTGAGAATAATAAAATAAAATCATATCATAAAATTATCGTAGAATACAAATATAACGTAACATATTATAATACTTTTCTCTTTTGATCGAATATAAAGGAAAACCTAAATTTAAAAAACATTAATTTTATACTTCAATTTTATATACATATATTTAAGCGTAGTTGGCTGATCAAAATTAGTGATTTTTGAAGACTAAACAGATTTTTTTCAGTATACTGGCTAGTGTTGAAGGAACACTCTTTATCGGTTAAGAGCGCCCATTTCAGAATTTAGAATAATATAGTATATTACCTTAAAATCCTAGATTACTCTAAATTCTAATTTTCTTCCCAGGAAATGTGCTATGATTTCTGCTCATTATGGAATGAGCAATGACTTTGACAACTTGATTGTTTCACTCTGCAAGTACACAATGCTACATTACAGCACTGAGGTATCTGAAAAGTATATTTTTTTTTTTTTTTACTTGAAAAATAAATATTTGAAATAATTTTTAGATGTTCCATTGTGTTCATAAAATATCACAACAAAATAAAAAATATAAGTGATATTTTTAATTTTTATTATTATTATTTTAGAGTCCTGACAGCCTGACAATTTCCTTTGGTGGGAGTTCAAAAGCAAAATTAGCTGCTAAAACTGTATTTAATCTTGCCCATCGACATGGTGATATAATAAGAGAAAGTTGGAGGAATATTTTGGACTGCATTTTACAATTATATAGATGCAAATTACTCCCAAAGATACTTGTGGAGGTAAATGCTTTTACATTCATCTAAAAGTATTGTATAGGTACTTATTCAAAATCTTATGGAAAAATTTATATCCCTGGAGCTTAATTTTTTTTTCTATCTAGGCTGAAGATTTCATTGAGCTGAGTGGAAAAATATCATTGATACGTGAAGAAATTCAACTCAGTCCGAAGGCAGAAATTGGTATATTAAGCTCTCTCTATTCCTACATAGCTCTGGGAGCAGGTAAATTTAGTTCCATAGTTTAGCTATTATTGTTTCTTTTGAAAGTTATTTTTATTATTCTGGCCCTCCATGTTGTCAGTAAAAATCTGGCTTATTTAATGATTTTTCATCAATTTTATTAAAATTCTCTCACTCTGTATGTTTGATAGGGGCTGAAATATTTAGTACCGCCTCAAACATTGAGGCTCTACATGAATGTTTAGCTGGGGTCTGAATGAAAATTTTGAATGGCTAAATAAAGAACTATTGACAATATAAACGAGTACATTGAGCGATGGTGTGAAAATGAAGTTGGAATGTAAATATAGAGTCATGGCTCTAAGGTTGACTGTCAAAGCCAAGATTGAGTGATGGCTAAAATATATAGGGGCGGTCCAATATTGAGTTGGTTTGCAAAAATGGAATGACCTCAAAATTCATTGTGCAGGGTGAAGATTGAGAATATATAAAGTTTGAATGACTGTTTGTAGATTTTGAGTGATTGGACTTTCTTAGAATTGAGTTCATGGTGTGAATTTTGAGTTTGTATGCGATGTATGAAGGTCGGAAGATATTCACGAAGGATTGTTTGGAGGAGCAAATCTAGGTGAGTGGTGTTGCAGACTGAAATGAGTGATGTGATTTTTGGGAAGGCGGGCTGGGCAGTATAGTAAGCAATGGCATGGAGGAGCAAGAACATGAAGTTGGAGGCAATTTCTATCCACTAATCAACTATTATTAGACTTGTATTCATCAGACATAAATCATTTTCCTCGTAAAAATAATATTTATTCAGAATGAGCATTTTTATCTGCCTGATAACTTTTGTTCGTCCTTATTTGAAGGGTTTGTACGATTATACTTTTACAATATCGGGGCTTATACTATTAATCTGGAAACCACACAAATAATATTTGGAAGTAACAATAGTCTTGTTACTTTTATAAAATATATTACCCTTATTAAGGCTTTGATTAATAGCCGGTAAATTGAAACAAACGTACATAGAACATAATTTGTCTGAACCCTTCATTTGTAATAAGAATTTTCAACCATAACAATATTTTTTTCACTCAATAAAGTTTTATTTGTTGAATAAATTTTAATCCAAAAATGATTTCTTCCAAAGGAGAAATATGTTATGGATAAATGGAAATTAGTCGTTATTTTCGTACGATGAATAATTCCATCCATTTTTGGGACTCAAATGATGCATGATTTACCCTTTATTTTACATGATTTTTTCCAAGCTCTGTTTCACTCTTCTTTGACCTTTATTTCATTTTTTAACAGAGACTAATACTCAGAAGGGACCTTCTGTTGATGATCAAGAAGCAATTAAGGCAGCACAGAACTGCATTAGAGAATGCCATCTTGAGCAATTGATTACAGAGTCAAAGTTTCTAAGGCTTGATTCTTTGCAACATTATATCAAGGTAGTATATTATTTTTAATTTTGTATTTATTTGAATTTCATTGCCATTTTTAAAATTCTTTACATTTGTGGAAAATACTCCTGGTAATCTTATCAATACTTAGTCCATTTTGTAATTTTTTTGTTTTTTTCAGAATCTTTGCATTAGTTTCTTAATATACATGGTTTTTTATTTATTTTTTTTTTGTGCATTGGCTGCCGAGGGCATTAGCATATACGTGTATATGTATACACACACATATATATATATATATATATATATATATATATATATATATATATATATTTGTCACTCTACCAGGTACAAATTGTAATTTAATGAAACTACTATTAAGTTGATATATTTAACTGTTTTTGAAAAAATGTTATTAGCAGACATGAAGACATGAGAAGTTTTGTATATTTTGTTAAATACAGTGAAATTTGTTTTAAAATGGGGATTAATGGCAGGTAACCATTCAAATGCAAAATAACAGGGCAAACTCATTCAGAGAAACCAATGCTTAACGTTACAAGCGGACGTCAAGAAACAAAGGGAGCTGGTCATTTCTGACCTTAGTTGGTGTATTAGGTGGGTCATTTCTGCTGGTGTTTAATATTTATAAATATAGGTTTTTAGCGAAAAAAGTAGGCTGTTCCAAGAAAAAAAAAAAAAAAAAAAAAATTTGTTGAATCTTTATTCAAAGGGTTTAAAATGACAGTATAAGAATACTTAGGATAAGAATTTTGTGGAAAGATCTTTGTTTTAGAGGCTTTAATTTCTACTTGCTAATTACCTGCTTGATGACAGATTAGATTGTTTTAATACTAAATATAAACTTATATTTGATTTTAGGCACTTGTTACGGCATCATATGGTCCAGAAGGTCATGTGTCTCTGGGAACATCATACAGTGAAGACACTGCTGTTTTCTTCTTAGAGCTGTTATTGAAAGTCGTTATTCAAAATAGGTGAATTTATTCTCTATATTTTAGGTGCTATCATTTATCTGGGGGGAGAGGTTAGCTCAGCCATAGAGCAGTTGACTAATGAACTGGAGGTCGTCCCGAGTTCAAAACCTGAGCATGCACTAAAGTTTTTTTATATTCTAGTGTCGTCGTTTAAGGGTTGGATTTGGGGTCCCAGATCATCCCTAGGCTCACCCAGCCTTTAATTAATTAATTTATGGGTACCTGCATGGGGAAAAATCAGGCCAATATGAGCACATCCATTAAAGGAACGTGTACTATTATTGAACGCAATAATGAAGAGCTCCACGCATTCTTGTACTAAAATCTGCAGGTCAACCAATGAAAGAAAGCCATTTGTGTAAAAAACCACTTTGAACCTTTGAGTCGGCGGTTTCAAACCACTCTTATGCCAAGGCCTCATCAAAATACACATTAAAAGCATGTTACACGGTTTTCAATTTTAGTCAATTAATTTACTTATGATTATCCTTAAGATGTAATTATATTATATTGTAATTATTCTTATAATATAGTACAGTGGAGTCTCACTTATACGAATGTGAAGGGGAACGGAAAATGTTTCGTATAAGTGAATATTTTGTATAACTGAATAGTACTATGTTTTGTGGCTATTTTAAAATAAAATAAATTCTTCATAAAAAAGTCAACATTTTATTATTTGTTCATATTTTGTTGTTAGATAACAACAAAACATTATTATAACGTTATACATTATGATGTAACGTTATACATTATTATATTTTCATGTTTCATATCACAAAATTCTCTTCGATTCCTTTCCTCTTACCGATAATAGTCACAAGGGTTGACAAAGGTAATTTCAACCGTTTTGCTATGTCTATTTTGGTTTCGTTGGGGTTGTCATCCACTTATTTTAGTATTTTTATTTTGTCTTCAAGCGAAAGTTTTGTTCTTGTTTTTTACTCATTTTAAAAAATGGAAAGACAATAGAACATGACTACTAGAACGACTGCTGCATAAAGAAGTGAGAAACGAGAGAGTCAAGGGTGGATGAATCCCTGACACCTACTGTGTGATTAGATTGGAAATGAAGGAAATCACACAAGGGAGAGTGTATAGAACATGGCTGGACTACTAGAATGACAAGGAAGAACTGAGATGAGTGAGAGAGAGACTGGTGGGGGTAAGTCACTGGTAATTCTGTAAACATTTTGTAGAAAAGCTGTTGTCTCTTCGAATAACTGAATAGTATTTATACCAGGGGAACAAATTAGCTTTCCTTTAAGTGTGTGAATATCGCATAAGTGAATAATTCATTACACAGGATTAAATGGAGTTCCACTGGGGAACGAAAAATTCTTCGTATAACTGAATGTTTCGTATATGTGAGTGTCGTATAAGTGAGACTCCACTGTATTATTTAAAATCATTTCACTCATAATTATCCTTATAATATAATAAAGCAATCAACTTACAGTAGTGTATTTTAATAGACGATTTTGTTTGTGATATTGGAATGTGAACCTAATAGTTCTAATGTATTACTACAGATTTTTTGTGGATGTATTATTTTTTACATAAAAATGTTTCAGAGATCGTGTTAACAGCATGTGGCCAACAGTGAAAGAGCATATATACACTCTTCTTATGGGTGCTGCTGCTTGTGATCACCATTTTCTGGTAGAAAGATCTGTCGTGGGTCTGCTTAGGCTTGCTATAAGGTTGATGCATCGAGAGGAAATGGGCCCAATGGTGAGTCTAAAATTTGCTTTTTCAGTTTTCTAAAAGGCCATAATAATTTCGGTTCTTCTCTGCAGTAGCCCTGCAAAAAGGCCGTTTTTTTTGTGCTACATGTTCCAATACATGATGTACATAACATGTATTTTATCATAATTTGTTAACATTACATTAAATAGACAGTACATACATTTAAATAATTAAAAAATAAATATGCATAAAGTAAACATAAATTAACTTTTTTTTTACAGTTTAAGGTGAAGATTTACTGGATGTTCATATTTGAACTATTGAATTTAGCTTTACTTTTTTATTGATGAAGTCTAATGCGTTCAGTATTTCTAATTGTTCTGCTCGATTGTTTGTACAGTCCTTTTCTTGCCTATATTTTATATATACATTTTTGCCATATGTCAATGAAGGTAATATTGCTAGTTTGTAAAATGTTTGAAGTGCTTCTGTCTGTAGCCCCCATGTGTTTTGTGCTGCGATTGAAGTAAATTTAAGTAAAAGTAGATTGAAGGAAAAGTAAGTAAATTTATTAATTTTATCAGTTTATCTTGTAAAAAACTCTGTATGTTTAGTCCATGTCAGTTTGTTGTCACATGTTATGCTTAAATATCTAAGAGTTATACCCTGTGTAAGGGTACAGGGAGTGTACCCTGTCGTTTTTCTCCTGTAATAAAAATATCTAATTCTGGTTGTCTTCGTCTGGTGTGTGGATATATATATATATATATATATATATATATATATATATATATATATATATTATACTAGCTGACCCGGCGAACTTCGTACCGCCTAACAGTCGATTCTTTAATTTTTTTTTTCTTTTAATACTTATTCTGCTATTTGGGACACCCTGGGAGCTAGTAAGATAAAAAAAAAAAAAAAAACTCAATAAGTCGACAATTAAATTATGTCAAAAATAAAAATGATAAAACACTAAAATTCTTTTAATAGTCACTAAAAAATCACAATCAAAATTACAATATCAGATTTCTTATTATGATACCTACTTATTATATTTCATTTTATTTTTACTTATTCTAAATTAAGTTTCACTTTTATTGTAGTACTTAATGGTACACGATATTTTTTGTTTCCTTACCTGACGCGTAAATAAACAGAGCAGATGGTTTTCCAACACGGGAACAGGCAACATACAATTGACCATTCGAGAAACATGGGTTTTAATACCACAAACAGTTAATGACTGCCCTGGGATTTGTTTATAGGCAAACTGAGTTCATAGGTCCAATAGCAACACAGCTGCAGGTACTGTAATGAATTAACAGTAGCTCAATTCAAACTTGCACCATTATTAGTCGAATATCGCGCTTCGATGATCTGTCTTAACAGAATTCTTTCACGTTCATTGCGATCTTCACGTTCCTGGGCAGTACGATTAGATTGATAATTAATTTGATGTGTTGAATTTCGGGTTCTTCTGCCTAAATTTGTCCGCTGCCTTATAGGAGGCATATTTAGTAAGTCACAAACACACAACACTTTAGTAATTTTATAGAAATTTGCGGCTTTTAGATTTAGTAATGTTATAGATACACAGCAAAGAGATGTTTACATTTCAAGTGACATTTTACCAAAGACAATTTACATTTTACCATAGTCAATTTGTTTTTGAGTAATGTTACCATCGTATAAATATTGACAAATATTGACATTAATATTTATACGATACTAATGTCACTCAATTGTTTTGCCTTCCCAGAACCCCTCCGGTAACATTTTATGGTATGGTATTAAAGTTCAAATTGACCTTTAAGTATTATTACGAATCTTTTGTATGGGAATATAGAAAAGTGGGGTATTTTTTACTTCGTTAATGTAAATATAAATTAATTTAAATTGCATTATAACCATGTGATTCTAATGTCACCTAGTGATTACATGTTCTTATTTATTTAAATTTTTTTACTTATACACAAATAACCAAATACGTTAACTGTGAAAAATATTATAATTGAGAACATATGTTTTTATTTAAAAATGAATTTGCGTTAAGGAAGTGAAAAAGACCCGAAAAGTGTTGTTTTTAGACTTTTTCAGGCAATTTTTTTAATTTTTCTCGCCGTAAGAGCCATCCTCGTACTTCAAGGAATATTATTAAAAAAAAATTAGCAAAATCGGTTCAGTTGTTCTCGAGATTTGCGCTTACCAACACATTTAGCAATTCATTTTTATATAATAGATGAATTTGCGTTAAGGAAGTGAAAAAGACCCGAAAAGTGTTGTTTTTAGACTTTTTCAGGAATTTTTAAAAATTTTCTCTCCGTAAGAGCCATCCTCGTACTTCAAGGAATATTATAAAAAAAGAATTAGCGAAATCGGTTCAGTTGTTCTCGAGATTTGCGCTTACCAACACATTTAGCGATTCATTTTTATATAATAGATTTAGAACATATTTTTAATACTGAATGGATGGTAAATTTATTGGATTTATTATTCCAGAACAAATGTTTTATCTCTTAGTGAAAAATTTAAAATTTTAAAACTTTTAAAGAGTTACGACTTAATAAATTATGTAAGCAATATTCATTGCAAAATTAAATGGAAAATTTCTTCATTCACGTTATTCCTACAGAGTACAAATTTACTTTGGGTTAAAAGTGTAACAAATATAACTTTTTGAAAATTTAATATTAAAGTTCCAATTGCAAATAGTAGGCCCATGGTTATGACTCTTTCAAGTAACTGCTATTTTCAGCCAGTAAAAGGAGTGCAAAGAAGCCCTTATTATTATTTACTTAATTTTTTTATGTTATAAGATGGTGACCCAATTTTTCTAATATTTTTATATATGTGGCAGAAGGTCAAATTCGAAAAAAAAAAAAAAAAAAACTTACTTTCTTAACTACTCATTTATTTCGATCTACATGTTTCGCGTTCCTATGATGCCTCTTCAGGAGCTCTTAAAATAATATAAAATTACAGCCTACACCACCAAGAACCTTCCTCAGGTAGGGGTCTAGATGTGGCAAATAATTTTATATTATTTTAAGAGCTCCTGAAGAAGCATCATAGGTACGCAAAACATGTAGATTGAAATAAATGAGTAGTTAAGAGGGTGAGAGTTTTTGTTCGAATTTGACCTTCTACCACAAATATTAATGAATTCATTTTTTATATTAAAACTGTATTTATAATAATGGAAGTTTTATTGTAGGTTTTACAATCACTTCGCATGCTTCTTCTTCTGAAAAGTTCAACATTATCTCGTGTTTCTCGTCAAGTTTCTTATGGGATGTATGAGCTTCTAAAGACATCAGCTGCCAATATTCATTCTGCTACAGATTGGTCTATTATTTTTACTTTGCTGGAGTGTGTGGGGGCTGGTGCTCCTCCTCCCAAAGTTGTATCTAAGCCTATTGAATCAGGTGAAGCACTGCTGTTCTTTAAATTTATTTCCTGCGTATTCATTGAATAACATTATTATAAATGGTTATTTTATTTTCATCAGGAGCTAGATCTGAAGGTGAAGCACAAGTAGATAGTGGACTTGGTAATGAAAGAGGTTACACATCAGACTCCGAATTAAGTCGTGCTGGGAGTGTACCTATATCTCCAAGCCTCAGTCCAGAGGCTCCTCTCAATACTCCCACTGGATGGATCTTGGTATTTATTATTTCAAACTTTGTTTTATTATCTTTCAACAATTCATAATTTACTGAAGTTTTCTGATAGTTTTGGCCAATGGGCATTTTTCCTCGCGGTTTTACATGATGTTTAATCGTGAACATAATAATTATAAAAATACTGAGTGTATTGCATAAAAGTAAAAAAAAAAAAAAAAGATATACTCAACAATAAAAAATTACTGCAGTTATTGTGGGGGGGGGGGTCATGTAAAGTAGTGTCATTAGTAAAGATATAATATATAGAGTGTGATTACGACTTGTCCACTCAACAAATCATGAAGATTCTTACCCGGATATAACGTTTACTCTCAAAATTCAAAATTTATGGACCTTAATATGAAACTTAAAAATTATAATAGACCTTAATGCAACTTAATTTAAGATGCCTGATGATAAATCTAAAAAGGTTCGAAACATCGCAAATATTAGTTAATGTTTTAAACAATTTTGGGGAGCAACTCCTGGCAGAATCCATTGATCCTTCCCCACCCTCACCTTCGACTTCGTTTTTTTTTTTTTTTTTTTTAATGCTGTATTTAATTTTGTGTAGGTTGGACGTGAAGGTGAAATTCAGCCTGTAAGTGGCGCTAGAAAGTCACCTCCTGAGCTTTCAAGATATGATCCACTGTCTATGGTAAAATGTGTTGACAGTCTTTCTTTCCTTGTCAGAGATGTTGTTCACATAACCCCGTATAATTTTCATGACTGTATCAGGTGTATTAGAACATTTGTCGAGGCTGCTGCTAGTACAGGTATGTTAATTATTTTATTGCCATTTTAATGTACATTTATGCACATCACAGATTTTTAGGAGTGTGTGTCTGAGAGAGAGAGAGAGAGAGAGAGGGAGACTTTTTATAATCATAATTTTCTTTTACTTGCAGTTGAAAGAAAAAGTCGGAAAAGTGGACGTGAAACTATTAGGCAAGGAAGAAAAAAAGCATCCAAAAAAAGGGAAGAAAGGGGCAGTAGCCCTCTGGGAAATGCTTATGATGCTGATGAAAGTGACCCAGAAGATTCACCAGGATACCAGCAAGTCTGTACCCAGGTAATCAGATTATGTAGAAATACAAATAAAATAAACCACTCTTAAAGAATTGTTTGGAGTTATGTTCCTATTATTTGATTTTTAATACCACAGAATTTAATTAAACCCAGTTTTCTAAGCTAAAATTTAAGGCTATTTCTTATTAAGTGAAATTATTTTCTTTTTAATGGGCATCAAATTTGGATTTCAAGTCATGAAAATGTTACGAAAAAGTCACGAAATTGGCTTTCACAAAAGTAGTAGACACCCTGTATTATAATTAGCCATGTTCATATATTATTTATTTACCTCTATTTTTTCATGTCACTTTTTACATTTTTTTTTTCATAAAAAATGTTGAATGTTTCTTTTTTCCAACAACAAATATAGCCCATCAGAGAGTAGTTGATGGGTTCATCCTCTTCAATTATCATATTAAATGTTTCATCTTGGGGCTGAATTAACGCTTGTTTGGTTTCATCGACATAGTTTTCCTTTTCCAAAGCCTCACTACTTTTTACTTGCACATTCTTTTCATCATGTAAAAATACTTCACCCTCAACATCTGCATATCATTGTTTTATGAGATTCAGTATACCATATTTCATTTAACCATTTGATAGTAGACCATATTTCTATCCATATTGATCACTAGGAAGAAACGGTGTTCTCAAAATATGTTGAAGCCAACAGCATAAATAAAATAAAAGATTTATTAGAAAATGAAACAAAGTGAATTATTAGTAATTTCAATAGTTACTTCAGTATGTGACACAGTCCTCATGTGATCTATAAGCACAATCATTTTCAAAGTAAATACATATGTACCTTCTTGGATGTTGTTAATTTGAAAAAAAGGTAAAAATGCAGTTTCACGCCCTCCAAACCGATTTCTTTCAAATTTTGCACAATAACGTATTTTGATGCACTAAACACGAATACGATAAAAAAAAAAAAATGTCGGATTTAACTAGGAAAGAAGTTATTAAGCACTTAAGTTCACTGTTATGCAGGTTATGAGAGCTAATGTATACAACTAACTTTGTGACGACTTGAAGGCATAAATGACGACTTTAAGGCATACATGCTATGCGTTTCCGCTCGCTACGCTCGCTCAAGAAGATAACAAAGCCCCAGTCAATCCAACTCGCTAAAATTAATAGAATATAATATTAAGCACTAAAGTTAGGAAGGTTATAAAACTAGGCGTCATCAGCGTATTTGTAAACACGCGCATGTGCAGATATGTAACATTGGGAAACAGAGAACTCTCATTTGAAATGTTCAGAAACCATTTATTCTAAAATATTGTTAATTTTAAGGGCATCCCACCTGTCGCTTAAGGGCATACGTGCTATGCGTTTCCGCTCGCTACGCTCGCTCAAGAAGATAACAAAACCCCAGTCAATCCAACTCGCTATAATTAATAGCTCTCATAACCTTCATAACAGTGAACTTTAGTGCTTAATAACTTCTTTCCTAGTTAAATCCGACTTTTTTTTTTATCGTATTCATGTTTAGTGAATCAAAATACGTTATTGTGCAAAATTTGAAAGAAATCGGTTTGGAGGGTGTGAAACTGCATTTTTACCGGAAAAAAATTGAGGTTTGACACCTTTCTTCCAAGCGAACTGATAGCTATTTTAAAAATCTGATGAGTCTTAATTTCTATTCTATTAACATTTACATATGTTTTAATATGAATAGTTTCATTTTCAGACTTGACTCACCTGTCTTATCTTGATAATTTTCTGTAAAAGTGCTAATATTAGAAACTTCCATTTTAATCACCTTTAAAATAACTCATTTCATCATATTTGTTCATTAATTTTCTTTTTTAATATGTTGCTGGACTTAGTTTTCAATTTTATACAAATATGTGATTTATTGTTACAATTTAATCTCTTAATTGGATCTAACCTTTATGTGCTCAGGCACATCCTTGTTTCTGAAAGGGAAAAAACAGATGTTTATTGTAAAGATTTTATTCTTGAATCTGTTTTATTGCGGGATCATATGTAGTTTATGTTAAACTTTGTTTTCTATGTATTTGACCTCTTAACTCGTAGTTTTTCTATCTTGGGAATAAGCATTATCATGGTGCAACTCCCATTTGTTCTTGATGTTTGGTCACACGAATGACTCTTTTTTGAAGTTTTTCAAGAACCTCCCAGTAAAAGTGTTGATTGATCGTTTGGCTCGACATTTTCATCGATTCTTAAAAATGAAGGCCTTCTGCTTCATGGTTCATCTTTAATTGACTCTCTTCCTCTTTTAAATGCCACCGAAAAACCTTGGCTCTTGACAAAACACTATATCCGTAAGCCTGCTGAAGTTTAGCAAGAATTTCCGTTGCATAGTTCCCAAGTCTGAATCCAAACCTGATAGTACACCGTTGCTCCAAATTGATTTCACTCATTTTTAGAACACAATAGAAAAAACTGTTTCACAAAAGAAAAAAAAAATGCTAGGGCCAACCAAATGACTTGAGCGAGTTCAAACTCGTATTGAGACAGATCGCATGTTCCCCTGCCACCACTCCAAGCCCAGTGCCTCCAGTGTTGCCTGATCAACCTAGTAAATTTATTTTTTAATGTTGTGCTTTAGACTAGATTAGTTTATTTATACAACTTGGTTAGTATTGGTATATTAAATTTCCATATGAAGAAGCCTCCATTCAAAAAAAAATAAATAATGGAGGCCTGGAGGCCATGAGTATTAAGGTGTGTGCACTTAACACTCTGTGCCAATGGTTGTGGGTTTGTATATTTCCACGTCTAAGTAACCCTACGATGTGGGAGTTTATTGTTTATTCTGCAGATCCCATGCATTTTTATGTGCATTTAGTTTGCTCCGATTTGTATATTCGATAGTTTGACATGGTAGCGACGATATGGTTGTGGGCTTGATTCCCACTAAGGGTGGTGGCTTTTCTTTGGAAAAAAAGAATGTATGAGGAAACTCATACAGAAACTTGTGGTTTGTTTTTATCTGACTATTTTCAATTCTTTTGTTATTTTGTCTAATTAACCTTCCAGTAGGCACACATTTTTTTGTAACATCACTTTAATCCAGTTCCTCAATATTTATGCCTGGTTATCCTGATTTTTCTGCTGCTTCTAATTCCTGTAGTAGAGCTGGAATATCTTAAAGTTTGAGAGTATTTTAAGACCTAGGACACAAATCAGTAAGATCACAGTAAGAATAATGCCTTGTGTCTGCTACGTCAAATGAATAAAACTAGAAAGAAAAATCATGTACCTACATATTCATGTTTCCAAATTAATTCTAAATCCAAAGAAAAGAGCTGATATTATCAAAAAATAACTTCTGCATTATTATTATGATCGGGGTGGGTTTCCTCCGTTTCTGGGTGATTGAATTTACTTCGGGGGATTAGAATCCAACCGAAATAAATAATTATGTACGTGGGTGCACATGCATTTGCTGGATATTTAAGAAGTATCGGACGGGTCTCACTACATCCAGTTGTGCAGAGTGCTGTTTCTAGTCCACTTTTGGTGGTCAGGTAATACACTCACATGACTGCACTATGCATGTATCCAGTCTAATGCATGCGTTGTTGTGTATTTCTCGGCCACTTACTGACAGGAGCAGGAGAAGGATAACTCTCCTCCAAGCTGAAGCCAGTGCTTGATTGTATACTTCTTAAATATCCTTAATCTTATGGACTCCGCAACGGAGCACCGCTTTATTATTATTGGGGGTTTTCTCCTCAGTCACCTGGGATAAATTCTTTCGGGGGCTGTTGCCAACCGAAAGAATTGTTTTGATTTTTTACGGGCGTTCATTTAAAAATTTCCAAACCGTTCTGGCGGTATCAAGCAGTACTGCTTGTTGGGCATTTTTAATTAGATCCTCCGGCAGTTTCAAATAGGTATTTGCGGCAATCGTCGTTTTTGGAATGAGCCCGTTGGTCGAGATTATGAGGGCTGTAATCCTTGCGGAATCCAACTTATACAAGTCTTTCAGCTCTATGGCCAACTCCTGATACTTGCGCAGTTTCTCGGCATATGATTTCCGGACATTCTCATCATTGGGGATTGCGAAATCAATAATATCGGCTGTCTTACTTCCCTTACAGGCACGGGTCCTGCCCTCCCTGAGAGATCAGGATCAGTCCCCCCCTGTATCTCTCCTGGAAGGAAACCGTAGGGGGTGCTTTTAACACTTCCGGGCCAGTGACCATTCTGGTGCTAAGGGGCTCATGGCACCCTTATTTTGGTCATGAGTTCCCAAAATGGTACTACGGTTGGGTTGGTGGCAGGACTCACGTTGTGGTTGCCTGTCGTGCGTAGTGGTCATATGGTTGGATGCTCCGCTGCAGAGTAGCCAGAATTTGGAGGTGTTCTGAATTGAGCGAGACTCATGCGCTCTGCAGAGGGCGGAAGCAACAATAGTAGGCGGCCTTCCCCGAGGGCCGTCTTGCGATCTCCCATGGACAGCGAAAGACCCCATGGGGGATCGCAGGGAAGCCCTCATCTCAGTGAGCGTTAGTAAGGATTGGGGTTAAGGGAGAGGCTTAGTGAGGGCTCATAACGCTAAGTACAGGTCTCTTTCCGTTTCCATTCTCTGGCGCGCGCACACCTGTCTTACTTCCCTTGTCAATGATAAGAATGTCCGGTTTATTGTGATGGACAGTACAGTCCGTTAACATTGCTTTGTCCCAATACATCTTAATTGTACCTTTCTCCAAAAGTCTATTTGGGACGTAGCGGTAATAAGGGACCACACCATCCAACATACCATATTTTTCTGCGAGTGCTTGATGATATATTTTGGCCACGTTATTGTGCCGCTGAAGATAATCGGATCCCGCAAGAATCTCACAGCCCCCCGTAATGTCCTAGATCGACTCATACGTTTTGTTACAAAGTCTACATTTGTCAGAGATGTTGACATCCTTCAAAACGTGACGTCGATAGGATCTTGTTGCTATTACTTGATCCTGGATGGCTATTACAAACCCCTCTGTTTCGGGGAATAGCCTTCCAGAAGTCAACCACGCTACCAACCATGAGAGCACCACCTCCGGATCAAATAACTGACTATGGTATCGCCCGTGTAATGCTTTCTTTAGCCACGAGCCAAGGCAATCCGATTATGTCGTAATTTCCGGCCAGTTGCTTGTTTTCAATTTTAAGGCTGTATAATTTTCGTCCAGTTTGACCATTTCCTTGAAAAGACGATTCTCGCTTGCCATTATGTAGCTCCTCAGGTTAATTTCCTGGGAGCGACATAAGTCTTGAATATTTGCAAGACCTCGTCCTCCTTTATTCCTGGGTAAATACAGCCTTTCAATTGACGATTAGGGGTGGTGCATACGTGCCTTAGTCATCTCTGTTCGTATGAGACGATCCAGTTCTTGTAACGATGTATCCGACCATTTGATGACTCCGAAGCCCATGTATTAATTGCCTTTATTTTCTGCCTGCCATGTAGATAGCTTTTTAAAATCAGACGCAAGCGTTTAAGAAGCACAGCCTTCAGTTCCTCTTTTACTTCTCTTTTGGCTATTTTCAGATGTTGTTGTACGCCAAGATACCTGTACGACTCATCCTCCTCGAGTTCACGAATAGTATCACCATCAGCTAACGCAATGTTATTGGTCAAAACTGATTGCTCTTTTGAAACATGCAGTACGGCACACTTGTCAATACCAAACGTCATGCCGATGGTGCTACTAAAATCTTGAACAATATCCGTCATGCTTTGTAGCTGGACAGGATTCTTCGCGTACAACTTAAGGTCATCCATAAATAGACTGTGGCTTATCCTGGTGTCGGGATTATTTACAGTTAGCTGGTAACAAAATCCACTGTCACGAAGTAACTGGCTCATTGGATTGAGGGACAAACAAAACCATAAAGGACTAAGGCTATCGCCTTGATATATTCCTTGTTGTATCTTCATTGGTTCACTTTCAATCCTATTTGTGCCCTTTCTAAAGCTGAGCTTTGTTTTCCACGTAGCCATCATACGTGACAGCAGATCCGTTACATTTTCAGCAATCTTGTAGATATTTAATACTTCTACCAACCAGGAGTGGGGAAATGAATCAAATGCCTTCTTGTAGTCTATCCACGCCATCGAGAGATTTCGCTGTTTCGCCGAGACCTGAGATGCGATAAATGTATCTAAACCTAACAACTCTTTACATCCCTTAGAGCCACGTTTACATCCGAGCTGCTCTGGGGCTAGTAACTCATATTGATATAAATGATCTTGAATTTTTGATGCAATAATGGATGTAAAGAGTTTATAGACACCATTTAGGCATGTTATTGGTCTGTAGTCTTTTGGGTCTAGGTTCTCATTTATTTTCCTTGGAATCATATAAGTGATTCCCTCAGCGAAATCTTCTGGAATTGGCATATGACCTACAAGAATGTCTTGATAGCACTGTGCTATTGCTCCATGAAGGCTGGTGAAATACTTCAACCAATAATTTTGTAAGCCATCGCGCCCGGGAGCTTTCCAGTTGTGCAATTTCTTAATCGCTTGTGTCACGTCTTCTACAAGAATTTGGCTGTTTTCCATTTGCGGAACATTCTTTATTTGCTCTCGCACTTTTGACATCCAATCCACATTCTTGCTATGGGACACGCGCACTTCCCATACGTCTGCCCAATAGCCTACCATCTTGTCCATTTCAATATTTACATCACTTACCTTGTCTTTATTGCTTTTAATTAAGGTGCGATAAAAGTCCCTTTCTCAAGCGCTGAAAAGAGAATTTTGCTTCCTTCTGAGGAACGCTTCATTGTACCTACGTATTCTGTTTGCGTAAACAGCCAGTTTCTGTTTTTGCTTGTCTAAATACATAGATAATGATTCAATCAAGCGTCCCTCATCAATCATTCCTATATGAAGCACAATTATTTCATCAATTTTAGCTTTTAGTTTGTTACTAGCAGACTGCGGACATCGCACATAGTGGATTAAAATACCAATTCTGCAGCGAAGTTCAGATATTTTCTTTTCTAATCTTTTCCTCCAAGGTGGGGATTTATCTGATTTTGATTTCGTTCCATCGCCAGTAACTTCTTTATCCCGCCCGCAGTCTAAGTAGTAACAAACTGCTCTTGCTCCTGAGTATATTCAATCGCGTACTAAATCGCGTTGTCTATATCATTGACTGATTCAACGTGCGCTTCTAGGACTTTATTCATCGCCATTACTGCTTTAAAAGCCTTTTTACTGTAAGTGATGCGAGGGACACTTGGCCTGTGGTCGAACGGAATGCCGGCATAGCAAAGATGTTCCGTAATGAATTGGTCTTCAAGAGTGGCAATAAGTTCCTGATCATCATCCTTTACATTTTCATCACTCACTAAGATTTCAGCCTCGGTATTATCAACTTGATCAACTTCATTCACAGGGCTCTCATTCCTATTTAATATTTCGCCGCTGCCTGCATCTGAGCTTTGTCGGACTTCATTCTTTATCCTTTCCAACTCAAAACCCTCCAGAATCTTACCTGTACGTAAAATACGTCTTACTCGATCTGCAAGGTTTTGAGAAGTCAAATGTTTATCAGGATATAAATCCTTCCAGTACTGTTCGATTCGCCTTGTATAACCCGTCTTTTCATGTTCGCATTTTGTGGCCAGATAGTACACTCGCATGACTGCAATATGCATGTCTTTGGTCCATTTCATGCGTTTCTGCGTAGATCTTGGCCTTTGTCTAACAGGAGCGGGAGAAGAATCACTCTCCTCCAAGCTCAAGTCAGAACCTGATTCGGTGCTCAACATAACCGTTTTCGTTGGCCTTGGTCTTATGGGCCGATACGCCCGTAAGACCAAGGCTCACGCCCGTTTCAGTCGCTCCCTGCCTTATTATAATATTTATTTATTTTTTTTATTTTTTTTTTTTTTACGGCGCATCTACATCTAGGTCATTAGCGCCGACATCCAGGGTGCAGCGAGGAATTTTACCAGCGAGCCGTGGGATGATAAAATTCCTGCCGGAGGTTGGGAATCGAACCCACCATCTCCCGCTTATGAATCCAAGGCGCTAGCCATTAGACCACGGGAGACCCCTATAATATTTATTATTATCTTTATTGGTGGTTTTCTCCTCAGTCTCCTGGGATAAATTCCTTCGGGGGCTGTTGCCAACCGAAAGAATTGTTTTTTATTGATTTTTTTGCTGTTTTTTTACGGGCGTTCATTTAAAAATTTCCGAACCGTTCTGGCGGTATCAAGCAGTACCGCTTGTTGGGCATTTTTAATTAGATCCTCCGGCAGTTTCAAATAAGTATTTGCGGCAATCGTCGTTTTTGGAATGAGCCCGTTGGTCGAGATTATGACGGCTGTAATCCTTGCGGAATCCAACTTATACAAGTCTTTCAGCTCTATGGCCAACTCCTGATACTTGCGCAGTTTCTCGGCATATGATTTCCGGACATTCTCATCATTGGGGATTGCGAAATCAATAATATCGGCTGTCTTACTGCCCTTGTCAATGATAAGAATGTCCGGTTTATTGTGATGGACAGTACGGTCCGTTAACATTGCTTCGTCCCAATACATCTTAATTGTACCTTTCTCCAAAAGTCTATTTGGGACGTAGCGGTAATAAGGGACCACACCATCCAACATACCATATTTTTCTGCGAGTGCTTCATGGTATATTTTGGCCACGTTTTTGTGCCGCTGAAGATAATCGGATCCCGCAAGAATCTCACAGCCCCCCGTAATGTGCTGGATCGACTCATACGTTTTGTTACAAAGTCTACATTTGTCAGAGATGTTGACATCCTTCAAAACGTGACGTCGATAGGATCTTGTTGCTATTACTTGATCCTGGATGGCTATTACAAACCCCTCTGTTTCGGGGAATAGCCTTCCAGAAGTCAACCACGCTACCGACCATGAGAGCACCACCTCCGGATCAAATAACTGACTATGGTCTCGCCCGTGTAATGCTTTCTTTAGCCACGAGCCAAGGCGATCCGATTCTGTCGTAATTTCCGGCCATTTGCTTGTTTTCAATTTTAAGGTTGTATAATTTTCGTCCAGTTTGACCATTTCCTTGAAAAGACGATTCTCGCTTGCCATTATGTAGCTCCTCAGGTTAATTTCCTGGGAGCGACATAAGTCTTGAATATTTGCGAGACCTCGTCCTCCTTTATTCCTGGGTAAATACAGCCTTTCAATTGACGATATGGGGTGGTGCATACGTGCCTTAGTCATCTCTGTTCGTAAGAGACGATCCAGTTCTTGTAACGATGTATCCGACCATTTGATGACTCCGAAGCTGTAAATCAGTGATGAAATTGCCCATGTATTAATTGCCTTTATTTTCTGCCTGCCATGTAGATAGCTTTTTAAAATCAGACGCAAGCGTTTAAGAAGCACAGCCTTCAGTTCCTCTTTTACTTCTCTTTTGGCTATTTTCAGATGTTGTTGTACGCCAAGATACCTGTACGACTCATCCTCCTCGAGTTCACGGATAGCATCACCATCAGCTAACGCAATGTTATTGGTCAAAACTGATTGCCCTTTTGAAACATGCAGTACGGCACACTTGTCAATACCAAACGTCATGCCGATGGTGCTACTAAAATCTTGAACAATATCCGTCATGCTTTGTAGCTGGACAGGATTCTTCGCGTACAACTTAAGGTCATCCATAAATAGACTGTGGCTTATCCTGGTGTCGGGATTATTTACAGTTAGCTGGTAACCAAATCCACTGTCACGAAGTAACTGGCTCATTGGATTGAGGGACAAACAAAACCATAAAGGACTAAGGCTATCGCCTTGATATATTCCTCGTTGTATCTTCATTGGTTCACTATCAATCCTATTTGTGCCCTTTCTAAAGCTGAGCTTTGTTTTCCACGTAGCCATCATACGTGACAATAGATCCGTTACATTTTCAGCAATCTTGTAGATATTTAATACTTCGACCAACCAGGAGTGAGGAACTGAATCAAATGCCTTCTTGTAGTCTATCCACAAGAGAGAGATTTCGCTGTTTCGCCGAGACCTGAGATGCGATAAATGTATCTAAAACTAACAACTCTTTACATCCCTTAGAGCCACGTTTACAGCCGAGCTGCTCTGGGGCTAGTAATTATTATTATTATGGGCGTGGGGTCTCTCAGATTACTGGAGAATATTTTTACTGGGGGATAGTTCCAACCAGTAAAAAGAATTATATTTATTTATTTTTTTTTTAATTATGGGCATTAAGAAATTTTCTGACGATTCTAGCTGTGTCGAGTAGAACTGCTTGCTGGGATAGTATTAGGTGTTCCTCTGACAATTTCAGATATTTGGTGGCACTAGCTGTAGTATTCGGTATCAAACCATTGGTCGAAATGATAACTGCAGTAACTCTAGCGGAATCTAATTTATAGAGATCTTTTAACTCAATGGCCAAGTCTTGATATTTTCGCAGCTTTTCGGCATATGCTTTCCGGATATTCTCATCATTCGGCACTGAGATATCAATTATATCAGCAGTCTTATTATGCTTGTCGATGATGAGAATATCTGGTTTATTATGGTGAACAGTTCGGTCCGTAATCATAGCTTCGTCCCAGTAGATTTTAATTCTATCATTTTCTATAAGTCTTTGTGGTACGTAGCGATAATACGGTACCGTAGTTTCCATAATGCCGAACCTTTCTGCAATTGCTTGATGGTATATCTTGGCAACATTGTTGTGTCTCTGAAGGTAATCCGATCCCGCAAGAATTTTGCAGCCTGCCGTCACGTGTTGAATCGACTCATACGCCTTGTTACATAATCTGCACTTGTCCGAAATACTAATATCTTTTAAAACGTGTCGTCGGTAGGACCGTGTTGCAATTACTTGGTCCTGGATGGCTATCACGAAACCCTCAGTTTCCGAAAATAGCCGACCAGAAGTCAACCAAGCTACCGACAACGTCGTCTGCACCTCCGGATCAAATAAATGACTGTAATATCGCCCGTGCAGTTCTTTCGTTTGCCATTCAGAAAGAAGATCCAAGTCTGTCCTTAGTTCCGGTTCATTAATTATCTTTAATTGCAAGGCTGTATAATTCTCGTCCAATTTAACGATTTCCTTAAAAAGGTGGCTCTCACTCGATCTCATATAATGCCTCAGATTACTTTCTTGAGATCTACATAAATGTTCAATATTGATGAGGCCAAGGCCACCTTTCTTCCTTGGCAAATACAGTCTTGCCATTGAAGATGTTGGATGGTGCATGCGTGCTTTAGACATTTCAGTTCGAATGAGTCGATCCAAATCCCGTAATGATGTATCTGACCACTTTATCACACCGAAACTGTACGTTAATGAAGGTATTACCCAGGTGTTAATAGCTTTTACTTTGTGTTTTCCATGCAGATAACTTCTTAATACTAATCGCAGCCGTTTTAAAAACTTATTTTTAAGCTCCTCCTTAACATTTTTGTGGCAGATCTTAAGGTGCTGTTGGATGCCAAGGTACTTATACGTTTCGGATTCCCCCGATTCACGTACATGGTCCCCATCCGAAAGTGCTATGTTTTCAGTAGATACTGTGCGTCCTTTTGTAACATGTAGCACAGCACACTTATCTAAACCAAAGCACATTCGAATGGTGTTACTGAAATTTCGCACAATGCTTATCATGCTCTCCAATTGGGAAGCATTCTTTGCATACAATTTCAGATCGTCCATGTATAGACTGTGAGATATCCTGGTTTCTTGGTCATTTATAGTCATCCGGTAACCGTACCCACTATCACGCAGCAACTGGCTCAAGGGGTTCAGGGACAAGCAATTATTATTATTGGTGGTTTTCTCCTCAGTCTCCTGGGATAAATTCCTTCGGGGGCTGTTGCCAACCGAAAGAATTGTTTTTTATTGATTTTTTTGCTGTTTTTTTACGGGCCTTCATTTAAAAATTTCCGAACCGTTCTGGCGGTATCAAGCAGTACCGCTTGTTGGGCATTTTTAATTAGATCCTCCGGCAGTTTCAAATAAGTATTTGCGGCAATCGTCGTTTTTGGAATGAGCCCGTTGGTCGAGATTATGACGGCTGTAATCCTTGCGGAATCCAACTTATACAAGTCTTTCAGCTCTATGGCCAACTCCTGATACTTGCGCAGTTTCTCGGCATATGATTTCCGGATATTCTCATCATTGGGGATTGCGAAATCAATAATATCGGCTGTCTTACTTCCCTTGTCAATGATAAGAATGTCCGGTTTATTGTGATGGACAGTACGGTCCGTTAACATTGCTTCGTCCCAATACATCTTAATTGTACCAATTAAGTAATTAATTATTATTATTATTATTATTATTATTATTTAAATGTTTCTTATTCTCTAAATTCCCAGCTCACCCCAATCCTCTTGGAAGACCCCTGTCTTCCAATGTTATCCTAGATAACCCTCCTTCGATAGTTTGACATGGTATGGACGATATGTTCCCTAACACCTTGGCAATTTAAATTCTCTTGTGACCTTATCTACAATTATTTGTTACATTTATAATATCTCTTTGCAATAAATAATTTTCTTCGATCATATCATTCTGTCCATTCTAGATAATTAATCTTTCTTTGGATTTATGCTTAGTTTTTATATATATAAATATTAGTATGATTAATATACAAAAGCCTACATACAAATGTTACAAAGGCCCTTGTAAACTTTTATTTGTATTAAGAGTTTCTAGGGCCAAGTTAACAATGTTGGTAAATATGTTACCTGTAAAGTAAATAATTGTTTGAGTGCATTTAACTTTCTTTGTGAGTCTATACAAACATAAAATAATTATTTAAATTAGTGTTTTTTTTTTACAGCTTTTGGAACTTATGCATACTCTGCACATGAGAACAGCACAAATTTTCAGGTGGTGGGCTGAAGAAACCGGACAGAAAGAAGCTATTAATACCTCCTATTGGACTCCTGGATGGTGCCCACTCTTACAGGGAATCGCAAGACTTTGCTCTCATCCTAATAGGACGGTATGTCTTAGACCACCAATTTATACTATTCGTGGGGCATGAAATTTATGGAGTTGAGAAAACAATACAATAATCTGAAAATAAACTAAATTTAATATAATATTTATTACAAAAATTCAGAATAAATGATTTAAAATTTAATCTCAGACAAGAACAATAGATGGTTGGAGCAGTTTATGGCAGACATTGCAAGTCATAAGTATGAAAAAAGGAATTTTCTTTCTAGCTGCCAACATTTGAATTGACATTACAAAATAATACTTCTAGTTGCTATAAATTAAAAAAAAAAAAAAAAAAAAAAAAATCAAAATAACTAGTTTTGTACAAATTATCATTGAAAAATAGAATATCATGTAACTGATTGATGACCGATATAACCATTCATAACTGCGTACCATCAGAAGTGTAAATTAATAATCCCTAAAATTCTTTATATTTTGAAAAAATCACCAACTACCTCAGCAAAGATCTTCGACACTACTCTCTGAAAGTCACATCTTGTTACATTTCAGCTAAAGGTTTTTACACTAATAAAACAATAAATAATTTTTATAGGTTTATATTAGTTGAATGGTTCTGTTTTAGGTGCGCATGTCGGCTATAACCTTCCTCCAACGTGCTCTGCTAATGCAAGACTTGCAAACTCTCTCTGGTGAAGAGTGGGAAGAATGTTTTACTCAAGTTCTTTTTCCATTACTTTCTACTTTACTCTCAGTGAATATTCCTGCTATTGAGGAAACAAGAATTCGAGCAGCTACAGTTTTATCCAAAGTAATCTATAAGTATTAATTTTTTCAATTACTTTTTAAGGGGCAATACTGTATTAAAATTAATTATAATCCGGAAAATGTCAAAGGTTTATAACTCAGAAATTGGGGGATTGGAACTAAGAAGATGGAAACACTACTTTTTTTTGTATGTTGAAGATTATAAGACAGGTTAAATAAAGGGTGATAGATTAATATGCACAAGAAAATATATGAGATATAACCAACGCCAGAATGACAATGAAAATTAATTTCAGATTGTTCTGTTTTTCACTTGAATTGCCCAATAAAAACAAACTGGGTTATATTTGAAAACTGGACATCCAAGATCGGTATAATCGGGCGTTATTGTCAGACGCAATGATGCACAACATGTATTAACTTTGAATTGTTTAAAATGTTTGAGCAAGTTAAACTGACTGTGCCTGAGTGACATGGATCCTTATCTTATACATTCTGATTACAATCATTTTAAGTTATATTTAATTTTTCAGGTATTTTTACATCACCTCACACCTTTACAAACGTTGTCAAGTTTCCCACAGTTGTGGTTGACAATCCTTGATTACATGGACAAGTATATGCATGCTGACAATAGTGATCTTCTGGTAATCAAAGTTAATTTATTATTAGTTTAAAAGTCTGGAATGTTTAAATTGAACTCTCATAAATAATTTTGTAATTATAGTTGGAGGCTATACCAGAGTCTTTAAAAAATCTTCTTCTTGTGATGGACTCAGCAAATGTATTTACTGGATTAGATGGACGAAATGAAATATGGGTTGTTACTTGGGATAGAATAAATTCATTTTTACCTAATCTACAGTCTGAATTATTCAGAGAGCCACTCCCAGGTAGTTTATTTTATTTCAAAGTGTTATTAAATTAACTCCATTTTTGTACAGATTAAATTCATATATACACATTTGTTTGATTCCCACTAGGGGTGGTGGCTTTTCTTTAGAAAAAAGAAAATGCATCAGCCCAATCCTGGCTAGAAAAGGCATCAGCCCTAACCTGGCTAGAAAAGGGTGGTAACCTGTAGATAACCCGTCCTAAAATTTGTAGTTAATAATAATGGACGTTAAAATTTAAATTATATATATATATATATATATATATATATATATATATATATATATATATATATTATAGTAATAGCTAACAGAAAAAGAAAAATAAAGATCCTGTTTTTCCTCAGAGGGTATACAACATTATTCTGGCGTTGCAATATCATAATATATGTAATCACGGTCAACATTTGTTTTAGTCTCATCAGAACCCAGTATACCCTGTGTTCTTGAAACAAAAGAATCCAGCTCAACTCAAGAAGAAAACGAAGTAACTTCAGTTACATCAGTTGGAAATGATGCTTCTTCACCCATTCCAAAGCCAGGGAGCCCGCAAATAGTTCAGTCTTCTTCCCAAGCCCCCTCAGCCAAGTATGTAATTTAAAGTAATATTACGCTATCTTTGGTATCTCTACATTTTTAAAACATATTAAGACTATTAATTAAAAAATGGACTTAATTAATTTAATACATTAGGATTTTTTTCTTTGTGCTATTTATTATAATATCTTAGAAATAAAAAAAAGATTGCAGTTAAACGTTTTCACTTTTATTTTACGTGTTGTAGGCCTGGTGAAGCTGCCACTGTCGGCTCACAGAACTGGCAGCCTCCTGCTCCCATTTATTTAGGACAGGTAAATGAAAGTCTATAATTTAATATCCTATTGTTGTTTAAATTTATTTTTATTAAATTTGCTTTCTTCTCATCAAAATAAAACTAAAAATAACTAACAACTATACGTGTATTTATATATATATATGTAAAGTAAAATAAATGGGATGATAAAGCAACAAGGCCAATTGCTTAACAGGTGTAACATTTGATCCTCCATTAATTTCATTTAGATGTATTTTTATTTCTTGTTGAGCCATTATCTAAAATTATTAAGTTTTTTTTTAATTATGTTGTCCTTAATAGTAATAATTTAAATATTTCATTACAATGAAGGAATTCAGCCATTGAAGTCAGCTTAAGTATGTCTGTTATATGTTTATGCTTATAACTTCTTATATTAAATGTTTTAGATGATATCTACTCCAATTGGGCCGCCTAGTGCTCTACCTGTGTACTCTGGGTTTGTTAATCTCCCACAGCAACCTGCTCCTCCTTCGGCTCAGTTTTTCTTCCAGGATATTGTAAGTATTCCTTTATATTTATCTCTGTTCAGCTCTAGCCAGGTATGAATTGGTTGTTGGCTCCAGAGAATTTTTTTCTGAAAATTGGTTGGATCAAAATAATCCCCTAAAGTGGCCTTAAGCCCTAATTCTCAGCTCTGAATGTGGCCTCCCTGTCGAATATAAAAAAAGAAACCCAAAATTTTGTTGAAAATTTGTATCTCACTATTGTACGAACAGGATGCAAAAAAAAAAAGAAGGAAAATATCCATTTTCGCCAACCTCACACCAATCATACAACTCAATCAGGAGATAAATTTTCAAAGAACATTTGAGTTTCTTGTTTTCTTTTCAACAGGGGATCCACATTCAGAGCTGAAAATTTGGCTATATGCCACTTTAGGAGATTTATTTTGATCTCCCAAATTTCAAATGAAAAACTCGGGTCGTACTACCCACGCTTAAACGGTACAATCCTGTTACCAGGATAAAATAAAAAAGTATTTTATCCAAGTATTAATAAAAATTAACTACTGCGTTGCCAGCTCTTTCCCGCAAGTATAATTAATATTTAAAAAAAACAGATAACACTCATTTAATGCATCATATAAATGAGGTGTGTAGTATTTTATATCATACCCCCCCCCCCTCCCAAAAGTTAATAAATGAATAGCTGATGAGAAGAGTCGTCTAATCAATGACATTCCACTGAGAAGCCCTTGAACAAAGTAACACTGTATTGGTATTTTATAACTTAGTAACTTGAGGAATAAGGATGGTTAGCAATAATAATGTGTGAGATATTTTTTGATTTTGGAACAGACAGTCCAAGAGCTAGCAGGAAAAAATAGTCATGATCGAACACCTTGCTGGATTCAAGTTAAAATTCGCTCTCTTGCTTGTGAGTCTGAGATGTTTGGAAATTAGATTCGGAATAGGCTAAATTATTTTTGATTGAACACCTGTACCTTTTTGATTGAAGCCAACGCCGTTTTGTTTTCTCCATTGTCAATATTTTGAGCATGTTGTTTAATACGTTTTCCAAGTAGCTGTTCCGATTCCCCTATGTATGCTTTACCGCAGCTATTACAGTCAATTTTGTATATATTGTACTTAGTTTCCTTTAATTTCACTCGGTCCTTAATGTAACTTGTACAGAAATTGTATGTGTATATCATACTCTTTTATAATATCTTCCAGCAAAGAATTCATAACAATGCCACTAATCGATACAGTTATATGATTACCCATTTGAACGCCAAATTTTTGTTTATAATTCCTATTATTAAATCTGAAATAGTCATCTTTTGTACATAGCTTTATACCTTCAATAAAATCATTTTTATCTTTAATTTTTGTATGAGCAACTATTTTATCCCAATTTGTATTGATTATTTTAATAGCTGTGTCTACGGATATATTTGGGAACATGTTTATGACATCAAAGGAAACTAGTTTATACCCTGGGTTTATTGTGATATTTTCTAGTAATCTGATCAATTCCACTCCGTTCTCAACATCAAAAGGATTATTTGTAGCAAATGGCTTTAATTCCATATCCAATATTTTTGCTAATTTATGAGTAGGAGAATCGGTAGCACTTACAATGGGTCGCAATGGATGATTGTCCTTGTGCAATTTTATCAAGCAATAGGCAAGTGGAATACAACTATTGTGATTGATATATTTTAGTCTATCTGTTTTCTTTATAAATTTCTTTTTTACCAAATTGTTAACAAATTTTATAACTCTATTCGTTAACCCATTAGTAGGATCGTAATCAATTTCTTTAAAAACTGATCCGTCTGTAAATATATTATTCATTTTATCAATGTAATTCTCCTTTTCAATAATAACAGTTTTGTTGGTCTTATCAGCTTTAATAGTGTATAAGTTGGGATTTTGTCTGAAAAAGGCTTTAGTCTTTTTTTCTAATATTCTTAATTTTTCTGACAATTTTATATTAATGTCATCAGATATAGTTTTATAATTCTTATTGTCAACCCTAGTAAGCATATTTGAAAATCTTGTTCTAATTTTATTTTTTGCATCCTCATCTATCTCTGTTTCCTAGCATATATTCCATATTGCTTACATAATTTATGATGTCATATTCCGTCAATGGTTTTAAAATATTGACTATTTGACACCATATTGGATTCGTTCAGTCAATGACCAGTCTAGACGAGGCCCTGCTAGTGGAAGGTTCCATTCCTCAGTTTGAGGCTGAATTTAATGTTTAAGTGTGTTCCCCTGAAGAGGCACCAAAAAGAGTGCGAAACATGTAGGGAAGATAAATAAAAGTGTAAAAGTGTGTGACGATATTTTATTGACCTTCCGCCTTATTTGAGTTTGTTATATATATATATATATTTGAGCTAAGGGTCATTTAATGAATAGTTACAATTTTTTAATTAGTATAGGTTTAAGTTATAATATATTAATTTAACTGTTAAAAATGCAATCATGAAGAGTGTAAAGTACTGAATTTCCAATTGCAAGAAATGCTTTCGAGTGCTCTAAATAAATTTGTTGAACGTAAATCAAAGGCTGCTCTTGTTTCTTCAGCAAATAAAATGTATTGGAAAGAACTATATTAAAAGTGGTCATGAGTGTTTATATTGCATGCCTCAGGTGGGTTTGTGGATTCGATTCCCGCTAGAAGTGGTGGTGTTTCTTTCATTAAAACAATAAAGACATCACCTCTACCATGCCTAGAAAAGGGTGGTAATCTGTAGATAGCACATCCCAGAACATACATGTTATTTATAAAATAAATAACTGAATTAACTTTGAATTCCTCTAGAACTACTTTTGACTTTTAGGGTAACTGAAAAGACATTTTTGGGGGTTGAGTCTTGAGAGTTAATAAAACTATATTTTTTAAATATAGAAACGTGTTTCATTTTCCGACGTTTTGCCTTCACTGATTTAGCAATTTCCTTATGGATCAGCTCTTTCTCTCCTGATAGCCCTGAAGGGTTGAAAGCTAAACCGAAATGTTGGCAACTATGACTCATTATTATATTTAAAAATGTAGTTTTATTAACTCTCCTGACCAAAATCTGACGATCTCATCCTAGAACTTTTCTAGAACCCTAGAACCAACACATTCCTTAACTCAAAATACCTGGAAGAAGAAAATGTTGTAAGTGTCCAAAATTATCATTAGATTAATTTTTTTAAAAATGTTATCTGAAGTTGCATATATTTTTACTATAAAAGTAAAGATATACACAACTTCAGACAACATTTTTTTTTGCTAGAAAAGGAAAGATTGGAGGCCCGGTGGCCATGAGTGTTAAGGCGTGAGCACTTAACACTCCGTTCCAATGGTCATGGGCTTGATTCCCACTATGGGGTGGTGGGGTTTTTCTTAAGAAAAAAAAAGCATTAGCCCTATCCTAGTTAGAAAAGTGTGGTGACCTTTAGGATAACCCATCCTAAAATTCTTAGTTAATAATAATGGTCGATAAAATTTAAATTAAATTAAAAGGAAAGAATATCCAACAATTAAATGCTGATTTGTTTTACTAAAAGAATCGGATTATTAAGGAGGCGTAAAAGGCTAATCTCAAACACCAAATTATTATTTATGGCTAAGAAAAACACAGATAATTCTCCCGAAAAGATAAATCCTTTACAAATTAGGCACTGGTTATCAAAGAAGTGAGTGATACAAAGGGAAAGTGTGAGACTTGACAACAGTGGTCTCCCACTGAAAAAAACAAGTGCCTTTAAAAATGCTGTACATTTTATTTCTGTAAGCCTTTCTAAGAATGGATTAAATTAATAATATTAATTAAAGCTTGTTGGCACCAGAGTTGGGCAAACGTTAGCGCGCGCTAAAAGCTGATACCTCTCCGCTAATTTAGCGAAACTGTAGAAAGCCAGCGCTAATAATTAGCGGTTAGCGGCGGCAGTGCGCTAACCGCTAATCTATTTATGAAATATCGTAATTGCTAATAGCTTAAGCTATAGTTACAACTTGTAATAAATAGAATAGCGGTTAGCGCACTGCCGCCGCTAACCGCTAATTATTAGCGGTGGCTTTCTACAGTTTCGCTAAATTAGCGGAGAGGTATCAGCTTTTAGCGCGCGCTAACGTTTGCCCAACTCTGGTTGGCACCATTGGCTGCTAAAGATTATTAAGTTGTTGAGCAGTTGACGAATAATATTTTGAATATCAAAGATTAAGACATTTTAGCGCGGTTCCTCCCTCCCTTCATAGGGAGGAACCCCGCTTATAAGGTTGATCTCATGAAACAATCCGGAAGTGCCGACTAGAAAATTTTGCGTTTCAGAACCCCTAGAGACCGAAAATAACGGTGGTTCAAATTTGTGTATGTATATATTTATATATATGCTTGTCTGTTCGCTCTCTAGCAAGCTCAAAAATGGTCCCATTTTGATGAAATTTGGTACAAAACTCTTTCGTCTAATTTGAAAGGTCAAGTTCGTTAACCAGGAGAATCCGCCCACCGGAACATGGTTTTTGGAGCGAATGTCGCACGAAAAAAATTGTTCGGCTTACTTCATATGCATGCAAGTACTCGTTTTATAGGCTTCTTGGCCTAGGAAAACGAATGAAACCATTTTTAAGGCGATAGCTTTAACCGTTTTCGAGAAAATTGGAAAAATAGTTGCTGAATAACGTTTTTGGTTTTGGTACTTAAAATTATGGGATTCAGTTGAAACATTTTCTGCATGTTCGGATTTCATCAAAACTAATATGTTAAACTTTTGGTTACATTTGGAGTTAAGGTAGGGTTAGAATAAAATATTTTATGAACAGACATGAAAAGTTTTGGGAACTTTGTATACTTTCATTAATATCTCGAACACGGTTGGGAAATTTTGATAAGTGGATAGAAACTATTTGAAAGCTTTCTAAATTCTCTACAAAAAAGACTCTGAAACAATTTTTGATTAGGTGATGTCAATCGAAGAAATAAGTGCTTAAAACTTCAAATACGTCTGTTTAGTTCTTATGAACGGGTTTTTGTCGTTCTTTTTGTAATTTTTGTCTCTTTCCCTTAGTTTTTTATTGCTTTTTATTTCTGTAATTTCTTATGTTAGGAAAATGTATTTGTGTGTAAAACAGAATAGGTAAAATGAGACCAATTTTCTGTTGCTAGAAATAATGAAAAGTTTTGGGAACTTCGTATACTTTCATTAATATCTCCAAAACGGTTGAAAATTAGGGAAGTGGAAGGTTACCATTCGAAAGCTTACTAAATGGTCTACAAAAAAGGTTCTGAAGAAAGTTTTGAATAAGCGATGTCAATCGGAGAAATAAGTGCTTAAACTTTAAAGTAATTTATTTCATTTTCGTTCGGTTCTTTTTGTCTGTTTTTATTCCTTGTGTTTTTTTAATTGCTTATAGTTGGATAATGTATTTGACAATAAATCAGATTAAGTAAAATAAGAAAAACAATTTATTGTTAGAAATATAGCTTGCCAAGAGAAAGAGATTCGATGACGTCTTTTGAATATTTTCAATTGCCTTTATGCTGTTGGTTTTTTATTTTATTTTTTAATCGATTTTATTTGTAGAATTATTAGTATAGTAGAAAAACACAAGAAAATGTGAAAAATTTTGATATTTTTCAATGCATTCAACGTATGAAATAGGTATCTCTAGAAGAGGATTCTGGTGTCTGGCGGACCTGACCAGGTAAAGTCATAAACCCCTTTGATCAGAGGCCAACCCAAATATTACCTGTTTCTATTCTAAGCTTTTCAAATGACAAAAGGGATATGAACGGAACCTTGCTAAGATGATGCAGTTCCTGCGAGTCGGACTTTTTTTTTGTTTTGTTTGCCTTTCTTTATGATTAGATTGAATATATGCATTTTGCAGATAATTTATTTTTGTAATCTTATATGCTCTCAACAATTTATTTTAATGCGTTTTTTTTTTTTTTTTTTATTATTTCAAATATTGATGAATACAGTTGTCTGATATTATTGAAAGTAATTTAAATTTACATTTAATTGTGTAAAAATGTTACTCTCCATGGCTGGAACCCAAGGTGAGATTGTTCTTAGATGATCCTTTTCGACCTGTTACCAAAAGTGTCTCTTTGACCTATTACTCCAAATCCATTTAATTCACAATCATTAAGCTGTAAAAAGTTCTCACTTGTAAAATAAATTAAATATTCCTTGTTTCCCTCAACATTTGTCAGATAAATTTAAATCATTTGAGACATGATAATTTGTTCCAGGCTCACCAAGCATCTGGTGGCAGCCAAAATGCAGAGCAACAAGGTATGACAGGGTGCTATATTATGTAGAAAGCCTTAGTGATGGCAAGTGAACCTTTATTTAATGGAGGCTGATTTGGATGGTGTTAATCATTTAGTAAATGTTTGTTCTTAAAAGAAAGGGGGAAAACAAAAAAAAACTAATTAGAGGTGGATATGGCAATATAATAAGAACTCTGTTCTTCTTTATGCACTTCACCCTTTCTTTGCTGACGAATGAAGCGACTTGCAGCGCCCGGTACGCTCGATGCTTTTCTGTCCAACTCCCCTCGTACACTCACCAATCTCTCCTCATCTCGACTTCACTACCGTTCGACTCTTTCCTCTCTCTCAGCATCCTCTTGTTATCCATATATTAGTAATTATTAAATGATAACGTTAAATGTACATTATATTGGTAATTTTATACTAAACTAAAAGAAATTTTCTTACATGAATATGAAAATCACTCTGATATGAAATGACGATATAATTATCATTTATAGTATATAATTAAAAGCTTACCATGATGGTGTATTTACAAGGAAATTAGTATTTACTATTTATTTATTTATTTTTTTTTTTTAACTTTTCAACCAAGCAAAAGAGGATTCGCCATTCCTTTTATGATACATTTCCTTTCTACAATTTATGTATTTCTCTTTGATATAATGTATTATTGTTAGTAGAAAACAAGCGTATTTATATTTTTGTCATGAAAAAATAAACCAGGTGTTGAAGAAAACGTAACATTTCTTTAAACGTGTATTAATAAATGAAATAAAAACCTTAAAAATCTAGTAGTAATATAATTAAAAAGACTGAAACATTAAAAGTTTATCTTCGTATGATAAATAGAAAAGCAAGGAACTACACACAACGGTACACTGCCCTCCTTTCACATGTAGCGAGATTCTTTTCGCTTCTTACTTTTCTGACAGACGATGCAGTCATGAGTGGGATTGTCCTTCTTATCCGTGGAGGGAATGAAATCTGGGTAATGTGATATATATATATATATGCTTCATCTAATTTTGAAAAACCAATTTTGGTTTTTGGGACGTAATTCATGCAAAAAAAAGACCGTAGCGCTTATTTTTTCATATTAGTAAGCTTGCAGGTACACTTTTTATAGGTTTTATAATGTAAGAAAACGATTGAAGCCATTTTTAAAGTAATATATGTTTCTGTTTTCAAGAAAAGTTAATAAAACTAGTTAGTCCAACTAATTTTCGTTTTCGGCATTCAGAAACAATTGATTCATTTGGAAATTGTTCCAGCTGTTTGACATTTATCTAAACTAAGATATTAAAATTTTGATTGTGGAGTTACGGAAGTGTTAAAAAGAAAACATTTTACTACTAGGCTTTCATTAAATGGTTAGGAAATCGTGCTAAGTAGAAGGTGATCATTTGAAAGCTTCCTAAATTCTCTAGAGAAAAGATTCTGCAATAAGTTTTTGAATGGACGATGTTAATGGGAGAAACAAGTGCTCAATAAAACTTTAAATGTGTTAGGTTTCTTCTTTTGAACGGTTTTCGCCTCTGTTTTCTCGCTTTTTATTTTATTTTTTTAAATGGACTTAACAATGAAATGGGTATTTTAGTAAAACAAGGCAAGAAAATGATAAACGTATTGGTAACAGTGTTTCCTAGAGAAAACCCTGAGAAAGAGAATGGAGTAATTTCCGCTTAGGATAAAATCAGCTTCCTTCTCTTTGACATTTCATTTTTTATTTTTTGCAAAAGATCAAAACCTACCAATAACTGTTTCCAATCCCTTACTAATAACACAGGGGATCTGAACAGAAACGTGCTAAGGTGTCGCAGTTCCTGCAAGTCTGACTTTTTTTTCAGCTTAGGGAGTTTTCTCCAGGGTTTTCATATAAAATGATTTCATACTTCCAAGGTAATAGATGGTTCAAGAGTTTCCAATGCTTAATCAATATTAATTCCTACAACGAACCCAATCTTTTGTTACAAAAATAAAATTTCCAAATTATTTAACAAAACAAAAAAAAAAAAAAAAAAAAAAAAAAAAAACAAAAAAAAAAAAAAAAAAAAAAAAAAAACAAAAAAAAAAAAAAAAAAAAAAAAAAAAAAAGAGGAAAAGATACTCAGGAGCATGCGGTGAATGATTCGTGTAGCTGTTTTGCACGGTAGGGGATGACGACCATGGGGTTCTTTCACCCAAAAACGCCACAAACAAACAAACATTTAACAAAGATTCTGTTTTTGACTCAAAATAACCCAAGTACATGAATCTAAGTATTTATTTGAATTATTGCCACTTTATAATCAAATATTTCAAATTATAATCAATATGATTGTAGTGAGCAGCTCTCTTCTTCTTGGATCAGCTGGGATGGAGGCGCCACAAGTCCCTGTGATATCACCCCCTACCTCATCGCAAATTCAAGAGTATTAGAATATACTGATTTAATGTTAAGCCCAGTTTTTCTTGAAGAAATTTACATATTCAGGCAATGTAAACAATCCAGTTCTTACTCATATAATGGTACATTTGTGTACTTTTAATGTCAATTGTATTGTTACCATTTGATTACACTATGTATAAACAATCACTAATGAATTATGTTTTTGTAATTGTAGAAAAAAATAAGTATTGTATTTTTTGATCTCTACGTACCACTTTTACTGTTTGCTCACAACATACAAAAGAATCACTATTATAAATATATAAAATATTATGAAGAGTAAATTACTGAAATTCTTTATGGACTCAATTAAATGCCAAATTTGCTTAAAATATTTATAAATATATATTCTATTTTAAATATTCTTCAGAATCTATAAGTTTCCATTTAAAAAAACAACTCAAATTCTATTGAGATATGGCTGTTTTTGTGGAATACATTCCTTGGGAACTTTCTGTTGTTCGTATCTAAAACATTATTTTACTAGTCTATTTGTATATATTGTATGTTACTATTTTTGTTATTCATGTATAAAAATATCTTATTTAAGTACACATAAATGGCACATACTTCATGTATAAGATATTCTTCTTTGATTATAAAGTTGTTATCTATTTTTAGTCAACAGTGACTTCCTACATTGTTTTTTATGTGGTAGAATGTTGAAAAAGTTAAGTATTATGTACATTAAAAGTTTAATTTATAAGGCACCTAAGTACAAGGAAACCAGTGAAGATAAATGGATATAACAAAAACATATGTAGAAAAATGTGTAATTAATCTAGTTCTTAATGAAATGTCGGTTTTATTAAGGTCACACAACACCAACTACAAATATTTTTAAAAATCGTTTGAACTTTGTTGGTAATAGAACTTACAAGGCACTCATCCGTTTACACAAACAATTATTGCAGAGTAGATAATAAGGGGATCAACAAATGACTTTTGTCCTTTTATAGTAATTAATAATTCATATTACAATGGTATGAATCATAATAAGAATAGAGTTAAATATTGAATTGAAACATAATTAATATAATGACAAAAGAATGAACGAGAAAAGATAGTGGGGATAGGAGTACAAGTTAAAAAGGTTTGGATCGGAGATATGGAAAGAGGCTTCTACTAGATACAGTGGATTCACAAAAAAATATTTTCAATGTTACTAAATAATTCTATAAGAGGATATGTACATCCACAATTTAAATAAACAGGAATTATAGGCCAGTTGAACAAATATGCTTCTTAACCTCTTATCGCATACATTCAATACCAGGGTGTCTACTACTTTCGTGAAAGCCAATTTCGTGATTTTTTTTCATGATTTTAAGTGCAAATTTCATGTCCTTTAAAAAGAAAATAATTTTACTTAAAAAGAAAAATGTTTAACTTTTAGCTACAAATTATTTGAACCCTTAAACGGATTACTGTGAAATCTATAAAATTACTATTTAAACCTGTATAAAATGTGTGTCATATGTTAAAGAAGTTAGTTACAATAATTTTAAAAGTGAAGAAACGATGATACTACAAATTTTAGAATGGCTATGGAATTAGCAGCCTCAAAAATTTTCAACAATGTTAGCAGAATTCAAAATTTCTAAATACATGACTTGTCAATGTACATAATTTAGTAAACTAAAGTGTACTGAATAATAATATGTATTGTCAATGTACATAATTTAGTAAACTAAAGTGTACTGAATAATAATATGTATTGTCAATGTACATAATTTAGTAAACTAAAGTGTACTGAATTTCATTATTTAAGTCTACATGACAAACTCTGAATGTGATTAAAGAAAAAGAAAAAATTGGTAAATAATGGATATTTGATTTGTAAATGCTACAACAAAGGAAAGGGTTCGGGAAGCAGATAGAATTGAGTCAACGTACTAAAAGAGCGACAATTACGAATGTGCAGAAGTCCTGAGATGATTTAGACTCTGCTAAAACTGAAATTTTGTGACATGGATTCAAAATTCAAGACTTTTTCATGATTTTCGTGCCTTATTTTCAATTTCGTGACTTTTTCATGATTTTCATGCAGTAGACACCCTGAATGCACACCCATTGAGCACATCACATGGAATTCATTTGATTTGATTTGAGAGAAGGAAGCTCCATGCACAGCTCATTTTGTAATTATTTCCGTTCCTTTCCTCCTGCCTGTAAGCATTATTTTTTATGTTAGTATTTTTCCTTCTCTCATAACAGATCGAATTATGTTTTGTGTGGTACATCTCTTAACATGGAATAATACAGGAAAACTCAGCAGAAACTTGGCTTGAAATGTATTTTATTTTTACTCCACACAAAGCAAACTCATTTCTGAGCTCAGTCCTCACAGACAGGAGCATGTCTCTCATCACATGCTATCCAGTAGTGATCTTTGAGAACTATTAGAATATCAAGGAAAAAATCCTGGATTACTTTTAAATCAAAGGGAGCCCCCCCAGAAAAAAAGCAAATTTTAAAAGATCTATTTTTTTTTCTTTTTTTTTTTAACGGCGCATCGACAAATTGTCGCCATTAGCGCCGAAGATCTATTATACACAAAATGTTGCGTCTTTCCCCAATATAAAAACCTAATATTTTTTTGTTTTTTTACAGAATTAGAGGCCTACAAAACAACTAAACTGTCAGATTAAGAGCAAGTTAACCAACTTAAAGCACTTAGTTCAATACAAAATCAGAATCTAGTGAGACTGGAATAAACATAAACTGGATATATTGTCAGGATGAAGTTAGAGCATTATTTTATAATTATTTATTTGTTTTAATTTTATTTTTATTCATAGTTGATCGCAACTCAGGCAATTATACTGATAGCCTGAGTTAAAATTAAAACTTTAATTTTAACATTGTTTCATTATTGACAGCGATGTTTTGAATGGATTTTCCATAGGTTACCACCTTTTAATTATAATTAACATTATTCTCCTGTTTTTTGTTTTTTTTTTTCGCAATGTAACCAAATGGTTTAGATCATGTTTTATTGTGTGTCCTCCCTCCTTCCATAGGGTGGAAACCGACTTGTGAGGTTTACATCATGGCAGAATATGGAAATGCTGACTAGAAAATTCCACTTTTAAGAACCTATCTATATTTGCTTGTTCACTCACACAGGCTCAAAAATGATCCAATTTGGATGAAATTTGTAACGAAAATACTTTGCCAAATTTAAAAAGTTCGTTAACCAGCAGAATCCTACTGCAACACTGTTTAATGAGCAAAATATGCACAAAAAAAAATTGTTTCACTTAAGGATTTTGATTTTTAGGCTTCTGGTTACACTTTTTTAGGTCCTCTAAGGTAGAGAAAAGAATGAAGCTATCTGTAACCATTTTTGAGGAAAGTGGATAAAACTAACTAATTTTCATTTTTGTTACTTAGAATCATTGGATTCAGTTGAAGTCTTTTCTACATGTTCATTCATCCAAACTAAGATATTAATATTTTGGTTACATTTAGAGTTAAGGAAGTAGTCGGAAAAAAAAAAAAGTGATTGACCGACATGAGCAGTTTTAGGATTTCCGAGTATTTTTTTAAACATCTCGAATACGGTTTAGAAATCATGGTAAGTGGACAAAAATGATTCAAAAGCTTATTAAATTTACTACAAAAACAGTTCAGACATAATTTTCGATAGGCCGATTTCATTCAAAGAAATCAGTGCTTTAAATCTTCAAAATTATTGGTTTTGGTCCTTTGTGCTGTTCTTTTTTCTCATTTTTTTTTTATTTCATTATTTTAATTTTAATTACATTTAACAGTAAAATTATATTCCAGTAAAACACGTTGATTCAGATGCTTTTTTTTATTGCCTTATACATGAAGAGCCTTCCTTAAGAAAGAGGGAGAAGGTGGATTGAGTAATTTCCGCTTCTGCGTGTATTGGCTACTGTCAGTTTCCTGTGCTTTGTGGCGCCTAATATATCCCTTTTCTTTGAGATGTTGCTTGAGTAGGTTTTGAAAAAAATTGTTTATTTCTATTCTAAGCTTTCCAAATGCCACTAGAAATAAATATGGAAACATGCTAAGAGGACGAAGTTCCTGCAAGTCTGACTTTTTCCAAAGCTTAAATATATGAGGGCCAACACTTGCTGTATATAAAGAGATCAATCTATCTAACATCTTACTTGTTTGTTGTACTTGAGGTGCCTCAAGAAAATGTTTCTTGTTGGAATATTTAAATGTAGTACATAACATCACTTGTTTTGTTGTTAAGACAGTTTTTTATGTATTTTATTTTTTAAGAAATATTTTCATTCCTGATAGCAATATATTATCAGAAGTAGGTATTATTTGGTCCTTCTGAGAAAGATTAAATTTTACTTGATTATGCTGATTAATTTAAAAGACATTCGTAATTAAATTTATATTTATTACAGGTAATTTAGATATTGAATTGTTACTTAGATAATATAATTCTTATTCAGGGTAATATTTTTTTCTTTTGTTTTTTTTTTTCAATCCCTTTTTTATACCTATGGTCAATAAAGTATTGTGTACAAACTAACACACTTAACACTTTAAAAATGTGTACAACAAAGTGGACTGCAGGTAGGTGACACAGAAATTTAAAATCAAATCACTGTGTTACATCGTCTCCATTATGGGTGCTAATTTGTTTAATAAATTGCCTATATTAATGCCATCTAGCAAAACAAATTAATGGAAATTGTTCTTCCTTTGAAGCCTTAAACTGTGGCAAAATGTAAATGAAGAATTTTGCCTGCCATGTAAGTTTGTATTATAAGCACTAATATCTATTTATTAATACTTTTAATTAATTTTGAACAAGTTCATTAAGTTAGTAAATAAAACTTACTACTTTTACATTATTATTGACTAAAATTATTATTTTTGTTGACATTTTCAATTACTTCAACATTAGTTTATTACTGGTCATCATGTGAAAATAAATATTATTTTTTTGCCCTTCGTCTACTATGGCCATTAACATTTTTATTTGTTATCCAAAAAAACAAACAAAAAACTTATTAGCATAAATATGCTTTAGCGATGACTAAACTGAAAAACAACTAAGTTGATATATTTTACAAAAAATAGAGTTTGTTATTATTGACTTACCAAAACTTATATAGTGAAATTTAACAATAAGAAATTATTTTTTGGAGTATAAAAATTAGTGAAACAAAATTAAATTTACTTTTGTTATACGGGTCTCCCTGTGGTCCAGTGGTTAAAGCCTTGGATTCTCAATGCAAGTTTGAGTCCTACCTGCTGCAGGTTGAGTTTATTCATTTCAGGGCCTGTTGAAAAAATGATCTGCTCCACCGTGGATGTTTAGGAAGGATGGCAACCAATAGACAGCCCGGAGTAGTTGTCTGCCGATACTCATGATGTTAGCTTCTGTTATTCATAAGGATGACTCATTTCCTATCATCAAACAAGTTAACTGGACAATTGAAATAGAACAAGAAAAGTGACACAACTAAAAAAAAAAATAAATCATTTTGAGTTTTATTTCAGAAATATGTTTGTTTGTGGTTTACCTTGCAACAGGAAAAGTGAAATAAGGGTATCTCAGGAAGAGGGTGCAAGATTTTGTTATGTGTAATTTTTCCATAGCTCAGATGGCGAATGTTGGAAGCAGGAACAGTGGAAGAAATAGTTTCAATCAATTTTTGATGGCCCTGAGGGTTCCTCACATTTTTATTATGCTCTAAAATACATAAATACTTCCTTGTCTTTGGTACTAAAAAATCTTTAAAACTTCTTTTGACTCTCCTGTAAAATTTTATTTTTATTTTTTTTTACACCGCATCGACTTCTGGACCATTAGCAGCGACATCCCTGATGCAGCGAGGAATTTCCTCAATGAGCAGTGAGATGAGAAAATTTCTGCCGTCGGTGGGGCTCGAACCCACCATCTTCCGGATGAGAAACTAAGGTGTTAGCGACTAGACCACGGGGTGACCCATGTAAAATTTTTTGATGTGCAATTTTTTTTTATTTTCTTCATTTTCATGAGTGTCATTTTTCTTGCCCATGAGCGATATATTAAAAACATTCCAGAAACTATTAACTGTACTGGGATAAGTGAAAAGTCACTATTTAAACAATTTTAAATTTCCTATAATACTGTTAAAAAACAATTTCTGAAGTTATACTTTCAACTTTGTGTGTAAAATGTTGGTAAAAGCTTTCTTTTAAATTAAATACTCATATTTAAGTAAGTTTTGTATTTTTAGGCCTATTGCATAAATTGCAGGCCATTCTGTTGATGAAGTTCAGATGGAGTTGCAGTCCTGGTTAGTGCCTTCAGCAGAGGCAGTCGTTGAACATCTTAAGTATGTAAGCATCCTCAAAACTAGAGATGTAAATATTACTTATCAGGCATGAAATATGGAGACTTATGAATAGAAAAGTTCCTTATAGACATTACAGCCATCTACTTCAGATAGTTTAAGTTCTTATGGTTGAGAAAAGTTGGTTTTAAATAGATTTAGCAGAGGTACATCGTGCTTTTATTGAAGGAGTTTTTATGCAATGGATACAATCATAATGACAGCACAAGAAAATAAACTATGATTTTTAAATATGTATTTTTCTGACAATTTATTTTTGTTCTTGAAACATTGACTTTGAATAAAAGGAAAATGGATAAAACAATAATACTGGCAGTAGGGAAATTAGTAAAAGGACTAGTAAATATATATATGCCTAATATAGTCGTTACAAAAATACTCTATGTAATATGCATGCTTTTATGATGATAAATTAGGAATCATTTAATTTAAAATGAATTATATAGCAATCATTACTTCACAGTTGTTTGAAAAAAGCTTTTGCCGCACTTCATATATTTTTCAATACATATTATTACATTTCTTAATTATTAAACAGCATTTAATCGTATGACTAAACTATTGTTTTTTATTTTATAATTAATTAAAAACAATTCAGTATACTTGATTCTATATATACAAATATCTCACAGATAAAATATACATCTTTATTGTCTTTAACAGCATTCGTATTTTATACATATAACCTGCTCTTAACTTTTATAAAATATCTGTTATCACTATAATTTAAGTAACGAAATATTGGCAATTTATCACATTTTGTTTACTTACTAGATAAAGTTATCTTTTGGCACAAATTAAGGTAATCAAAATAAATATAAACACAGTGGAAGGATATTGTTGCACATCTTTCAGGACCTATAACAAAACAAACAGAACACTGTACAAAATTTAAAGTCCATCTCGCAGGAGCTTCATAACTAAGCGCATTCCTAAAATATGTGCTTAAACTAACCAATATTAATACAAGAAACTTGTAAAAAAAAATGATTGATGAGAAGAATTCTAAAGGTATAGAGTAATATTATTTATTTTTTTACTCAAAGACTCATTTTTAGCTCTCAAATCCTCAACTTGGAGGTTAGGATCAGTTAAAGTGATCAGCAATAGTAATTCATAAAATTAATAAGTAGGTAATAAGCTTTTTCAACTTTTGAATTCGTAGGAAAAAGATCTTATTCAATTGAGCTAGGACTAATTAAATTAATGAAAATAGAATGCATTAATAGTGTTATAACATTCTTATAGGAGAGTTGAGAAGAGAAAGAGGTTTTTCTATCTATTTATATATGTTTTATTTCAAGTCATAAGTATCATTTATTTTTATTTTTATTAATAGTTTATCGCAACTCAGGCGATTAAACTGTGTCAATAAATAATTAAGAAAAAAATATAAGGAAATATTCTCAATGTTAAAACAAATAAGAGTAGTACATAATAACTGTGAGGGAGTTTATTTATTGTATGTAAATTTCAGAGGCTCACACAGTAATGTTTATTTCTATAAATAAAATAAATACAAAAGTCTTGTGTTTGAAAGGAGTTGGAATATGTCTGTGATATATTTGATGTCATCTGAACGTATTTTGTTCGTGCTTTGTGGTACATTAGTGTTGTGTCTATGTATGCAGTCTTAAAAAAATACATTCTTTGTCTTAGAGATTTTTATCAAGCAGATTGCTATTTTTTTAAAAATGAATTCATATTTTTAATTTTAAAAGAGTAAATGTTAGAAAGTAAAGTGTTATGATTTTCTTATTCAGATTGACCTGGCAGAAGGTCAATAAATAGAATGGTAAATTAGTAAGAATTATTTATAAATCAACGCTCTATTAGCTTGCACCTTTAGTGACAAGCACCATTGACAGATTAGAATGATAATGACACAAATTTAAAAACGTATGTGAGTGACATATTGAGAGTTCAAAGACTGGCAAGAATTGTATCTGAAAGCAAGGTTTGGATGAATAAAATAAAATAGAGTACAATGCTCACATGGGTGCTAGGGATAAGGGTGGTCCCTTCTGCAGTAGAAGCCCAACTGTTTGCACTTCTCACAAAGGTGTTGAGGGTGAACTTTCGATTGATCGGACACATCCAATCCATCTGGTTTTTCTAAAGGTCTCTGAAAATGTAAACTTTATTTAATTTAACATTTTCAACTTTATTAGAAATTCATCAAACAGTGAGCAGTTGTGTGAGGTTATTGTGAAATGTTGTCAAGTCATCTGATATTGATCATTATATCTTGGCCTTGGGTATTGTAGATATTCTGTAATCAATTTAATGAATTTTATTAGGGAGACAGGATTAATTAGCAGAATATAGACTTCGGTGTATTGGTGGCATCACCGGGTTCCTGCTGGGGTTGATGGCGCTGGCCGGTGCTCTGGGTCCTGTTAGACCAGGGCCTGTGAACAGACACGTGCACACTCTTCAGGAGAGTCTGCTGCTCTGAAGAGTTTTGGTCTTCCTGTAGGGAGCAGCCCACCAGCGCTCAGTGGTCAAAAAGCGCTCAAAACTCAATAACTTTTGATGTTGTTTAGTTATAAACTTGAAATTGTGCACACTTAGCAGTCTTATAGCCACAATAATGCTATTGATAAATCAATCACATGACAAATATTTTGCGGTCGGCCCCCGCCTCTGAACTGCACAAGTCTGGGGGCTCAGGTGATGCTGGACCCCATTAAAAAAAACACTCATCGAGCCAAAACCGATTTTTTCTTCAAAAAATTCATCTGCTCCTATCTCAGCCCACTTTTTTTTTAATTTCAGCTCAACGGTTTGAGATAATTTCCGTTGGAGTAACGAAATATGATCATCGGCTATTGGAAATTGATCTGTCAAATCCTTGCATAAGGAAAGCACACTTCTCGTTTGAATTCAACAATATTTCAACTAGGATCACCTCAGACATCTTTACCGGTCGACACTGACATGAGTACTGCAAAAACAAATCCGTCTTCGATTTGCTTCCAATGTTTGCATAGAGATAAAGCAGCTAATTTTGGTCTAGGGTCTTTCTTTTCATGTCCACGGAAAATTTAGGCTCAAAATCCGAGAGACGCAAAAGCTAAATGCCAAAAGGAAATCTGATACGTGTAATTTTTTTTCTTTTTTCAGTATCCCTGTCCATGAAGACGATTCGAAAAATAAAAAAATGTTTTTTTTTTGTCCTTCGAACATCCCACTAAAACAAAAAAAAACAAACGTCAACCTCATCGGTCTGAACAAGTAAAGTTGAAGGAACGATTTTGGTACATGAGGATTTGGGAAATTTTCTTCGTTTCTAGTACTTCAATGATTAACCACCTTTCTGCAATCAACGGTGGGGGTCTAAAACTCAAGAAATGGCACTCTCACAAGGTATTGAACATAAATTTAAGGCCAATGTGTTCGGAGAAAAGACTAAAAAAAAAAAAGAAGAGTCAGTCACGCAGGAGCTGCATAACTAAGCTCTTTCCTCAGAATTTGGGTAGTGTAGACTGCTTTCCAGAACAATTTGCTTAAAATATCCTACATAAATAAAATAAAAACATGAATAGTTCTCTTTTAAATTTGTAATGAGTAACTGATCAATTATTAATTTGCTTCCAGAGTTATGTTTACACATGTTACCTGTTACACTACGCAATAAATACAAAAAAACCTCATATTATCATATTTTGATCTAACGCAGGAACAGGATACAGTCACTCTAGTGGTAGAAAGCGCTCTTTGCGGCGGCTTTGTGAACCTACGTCTGGCGAGCTTTTCTATTGAAATATATTACAAATTAAACCCCCGCTTTCCGATTGACCGATTCAGCTCATTTTTACAACACTTCTTTCTAATGAGTTACCCACGACGTATACCGCGTTTCGTTACAATACAGCAGAAATTACGACCGGTATGAGTATATTAGGAATTTGGGTCCGGAGTAAACCCCCCCCCCCTTCTAATGAACCGATTTAGTTTATTTTTACAACACATATTTACCTGTAGATTACCACTACGAATACCGAGTTTCGTCGAAATATACCAAAAATCACGGCTGGTAGTGGCGAATCGGTATTGTGGGTCCGGAGTAAACCCCCCCTTCTAATGAACCGATTTAGTTCATTTTTATATCTCACTTTTCTCTCTATATTACCACTACGAATACCAAGTTTCGTTGAAATATAACACATATTACGGCTGACATAGTCAAATTAGTGTTTTGGGTTCGGGGTAAACCCCCCCTTCCGGTGGACCGACTTTGGTGGTTAACGAACTCGTTCAATCGTTTGCTAATTGAATGCTATATACCAAGTTTCGTGACGAAAAAACAAAAACTCTGGCCGCTATCGTGTTAACAGACACACACACACACACACACACACTAATATATATATATATATATATATATATATATATATATATATATATATATATATATATATATATATATATAAATAAATTTTAACGGGGGTCATTTTCGGTGTCTACTAGGTAGGATCGATAAAGATTTGAAGAAATTTTTCAAAAATTCCGTCATGAGTCCAACCTCAATAGCTACTTTCCTTCGGAGGAAAGTGCTAAAACAAATTCTGAGCGCTTTTTGACCACTGTGCAGCGCCTGCCTTCCGGAACGGGTCTGGGGGTATCGATATCTGTCAGCCATAGTAAACAAATAGGGGTATATTTTCTCACCTCTACCTTCCACTTACCAAATTATCATCATTCAAATTCAGCCATATATTTTTTCCGTGTTATATTGGTCTGTTAACGCCAATCATCAGCCACATTAAAATTAAAACACAGGAGAAAAGAGTGAAGAGAAAACGCCGGGCACAAGGCCGCCACATCTCAGAGCCGGGCCCGGGACCAGATCACGGGCCCCCTCTCAAAGCCCCTAATCTCAGAGACAGACTAAAAATTCTAGTACTTTGTTATAGGACTTTGGACATTTTAAAATTATTTTCATCTTGAGTTTTGAGCGAAATGAGAATATAAGCCGACAATTGGTGCAGCTTTGAACTTGCCGAAAGTGACAATGAGCACTTGTTTTGTCCTTTATGTACATAAAAAAAATATAGACCCCGTTCCAATAAATATAAGCTACGCCCGTCTATATTTCTAAACCCCATTCTTTTTACAAGCCCATACCTATACATTTTTTCCACTTAGCGAGGCCCGGCCCGGGCCCCCTCGGCGCCCGGGCCCGGGACAACCGACCCGGTTGTCCCCCTTATGTGGCGGCCCTGGTCATAACTAGCTTATATGTAATTTAAAAAAATAAGCAGACTTCGTTAATCCAACAGTATAAGTCGCTTTCAGAGCTCTAGGCACAGTACACAACTGGTTGGGATCGACAAAGAATAAGCAGTCTCTGCAAAACAAGGGCGTTTATCTCCTTCCATCGGACTGAAACGGACTACGTACGATTGATTAGAAAGAAAGTAGCCACGAGCATAGGACAGCACTGCGCTGGCTGTCGACGAAAACATCTACTGTAGCTAGAAACGTATATGGTAAAAATTGCTTTTGCTCGAGCCAGAGTTCTAGTTAAACAAGGTAATTTACAAAGAAGACTAGTCACAGAGACTGTGGACATATTCAAATACCCGAAGGCACTCAAATGAGGTGAATGTGTTACTGTACACGTTCCCCGAACCACTTGCTTCAAATCTATTACAAACAGTTTCTTCTTATTTGAAATAAAATTATTTGTAGTATCTGCTGCTACAGTTCTGAAGATGGTTGCACAAACTACTGAAATCGCTTATATTATATTTTATGAGTGTTTGTTTACCTGCTTATGTGGGTACACGTTTATGTGGCATTTAATGCACTGCTGTCCCATATTAGCCCAGCTGTTACCAGACATCCATTTTCGTTTGCATTTCGGGCATTTATATTCTCCGAAACATCTCTTCTTTCCTTGGTACGGCGTCAGTCCTTCCCCTTTCGGCCGTGCCTGTCAACATGTATTTATGTATTTAAACACGTTGCCTGCGATACGACACAAATAGATATAGAATTACATACTACGTTAGAAAAAAATAGAAAAATCCTCTAAATTGCTAAACAAAATCTCTTTTGTACTTTAAATTTAAAAATCAGATAAATATACTTTGTTTTTTAATGTCAAACTATCCATGGACTATTAGAATAGTTTTAATCGAAGCTATTCATGTTTATTTTGTATTTTAAAAAAAATAATCAGGAATGCTGGCTACACTTCCCACGCTCTGAGGACTGTGCATAGTTATTCGTTTTTCAAGAGTTAATTCAAAAGGAGAACGTCCGTCACGCAGTAGCCGCACAACTAACCACTTTCCTCAGAATTGGGTAGGGTCGAGTGCATTCCTGAATAGTTTCCTTAAAATAACCTATATAGAAAAATAAAATAAAAACAAATTGTTCTGCTCTTTTTCATTTGTTACGAGCATTTGTTTCAATTATTGATTTTGTAATTAATTTCCTTCCAGAGTTTTGTGCATGCGGGGTGTTATACTACGTAATAAATACACAAAGCTTCACAAGTTCATCTATTAATCTGGATGAGTTTCGCGAGCCTACGTTTGGCGGGAGAATTCAATTCAAACATAGTACAAAGTAACACCCCCCCCCCTTCCAATAGACCGATTTAATTCATTTTCACAACACTTCTTTCTTATTAGATAGCCAGGACGTATAAAGAGTTTCGTAACAATACAACAGAAATTACGACCGGTATAAGGAAATTAGTAATTTCTGTCCGCAGTAACTCCCCCCCCCTTCTAGTCAACCGATTTAGTTTATTTTTATAACAAATTTTTCTCTTTAATTGACCACAATGAATACAGAGTTTCGTTGAAATATAACAAAAATTACGGCTGGTATTGACAAATAACTACCTTGGCTCTGGAGTAAACCCCCCCTCCGGATGGACCGATTTTGTTGGTTAACGAACTCGTTCAATCGTTTGATAGGGGAATACTACATACCAAGTTTCGTGGTGAAAAAACAAAAACTCTGGCCTGTATCGTGTTAACGGACACATATATAACTATATATATATATATATATATATATATATATATATATATATATATATATATATATATATAGAGAGAGAGAGAGAGAGAGAGAGAAAGAGAGAGAGAGAGGGAGAAATTTTAACTGGGATCATTTTCGGTGTCTACTAGGAAGGATCGATAAAGATTCGAAGAAATTTTTCATATATTCCGGCATGAGTGCCACCTCAATAGCTACTTTCTTTCGGAGGAAAGTGCTATAACGTTAATAGATAAACAGTAATTAATTTTGACGAACTAACCACGTATATTTTTTTCTGTTGTATATCTAATATAGTATTAATTGTCTTATTTTAATATCTTTATGTTATGTCTTTTACGGCGTATCTACAACTTGGCCATTAGCGCCGGGCTATATATATATATCTAGCCTATAGATAGCCCGGCGCTAACCGGCGGGTGGTGACCTATAGACTATAGGTCACCACCCGCTAGTTGTTTATACTCTGCATGTGGACGTAAATAATTTATTTCCAAAATCGTGTGTGTGTGTGTGTATCTGCACACGGGAGGTAACGGACACCATATCACATATTTGTAACTGTTCAGGAAAGCAAATTTTCCATAACTTTGAACTATTAAAGAACATTTTTCACATTGATATATAATTGGATGTATTGATCATAGTCAAACAAAACCAAGTCCTCCACATAGTGTCTTTAACCTCTAATTAAAACGGACATGATTTTATTTTTTGTCTAAGCTTCGTTATTTATGCGAACAGAACATAGTGCCCTATACCATTATATGGATTGAAAAATCCATATTAAGAACATGTTATTAAGTCAATTTAATAAAAAAATGGACATGGTTTCCTTTACCTCCGGGGTACAGATATATAGATGTGTATGAATATATAAATACATTTTCTAGTTCTGAAACGTAAACTTTTCTAGTCGGCACTTCCGGATTGGGTTATGAGGTGAACCTCATAAGCGTGTTTCCTCCCTATGGAGGGAAGGAGGAACCGCGCTAATATGGACAATTTGAACACGGATGTCAATATTATCAGAGCTAAATTTATAGTTAGAGGAGTAAATAATTTGTCCCGTTGTCCCCAGCCAAAGGAATAAAACCCATATCTTGTTCTTATGGCTGATGATCAAAATCACACCTTGCCAACGGGTCCTGAGCCAGCTAGCCTGCCTTTGTTTACTTAATTATAAATTCTTATAAATTGTTCTGTGTATTTATAGTTAAGGCTGGATAGAAACGACGTCCCCAGTATTGGTTGGATGCTTCAAATAATAGAAAGAACATTATGACAAGCTCAGCTATTTATTGCATTGTTTATTCCTGATCCTAGACTACAGCTGAGGCTTGTGTGTACGCTTCCTTATTAAGGACTCATCTAGTTCGATGGTGACTCTACAATATGATAATTATGCTCTTCTTACAGGAACAAAACTGCTATTTACTACGGAGTATTCTCAATTTTACAAAATTAAATGTTTTAGGTACAGCAACTATTTAATAATGAGAAAATGAATTTCACCAAGAAAACAGGCAATGAGCGATTCCTTCAAAAATACGTAGAACCGGACCGTTTTCAAAGGGAACTTTTATTTTGCATGTGAAATGTAGAATCATCTTATGGTGAGAGGTCCGATCCACCCTTTATATATAAAATTCGCATTTAAACTGAACAGTTGTGTCTTATTCACAAATACCTGAAAGAGCAAACCCGCGATGACCAGAAAACATCCCCCTCCCCCCAAAAAAATTGTGTATAAGAATAATTTCATTATTTATAGCTTTTCACAGGACCGAGTCTTCAAATCATTTCCGATTTTTTCAAAATACTACGAATAAGACACTCTTTTGATTTTAACTGGAGCGAATTTAATAGAATATTTTTCCAAAAAGAAAAAGTCCGACTCGCATGATCTGCGTCATCTTAGTACTTATCCCTAGTGCCATTTAGGACACTTAGAATAGAAGCAGTTAATGCTTTGAATTGATCTTTCGTGAAAAATGTAAACACGTGTGAAAATGTAATATGAAATGTCAAGGAGAAGCAAGATTTTAGGCGCCCGATAGAAAACTGACAGTATCCTAAGCGGAAATGACTAACTCAGCCTCTTCGACATCCGCTCAGAAAGCTCTAATACAAACAATCAAAAATTGATTCGGATTTTTTCAAACTGGAAAATAATGAAAACAACAAGCAATACAAAATGAATACACAATGACCATAGCAGTCGACGCACCCAAATTAAAGAAAAACAAAACAAAAAAAATACAAGCAATAAAAAATTGAGGGGGAAAAAACTAACGCAAAGGACTATTCAAAGCAACGAAATCAACACTTTCGAAGTTTTATTTATTTCTCCATCTGAGTACGTTCCATAGAAAATTACTGATTCCTTTTCTTTTCTCCAAAGAATCCCCCCCCCCTCCCTCAGTGGGAATCAAACTCATGACGCTCACGCCTTAGCAATCACAAACACCGGTAAAAACTAAAAGTGAATAATTTTGACCTTTAATATTTGTAATGACTCAATTATTATTTTATCAATTAATTTTCTTCCGGGGTGTTGAGTGTGCAAGTTGACTTAATAAACACACAAAAACTTCACATTTTTGTTTATTGAATAAATTAATGAAAGAACCGTCTATTTTTGGGGCATTCTAGTAGAAGCTGATTTGCTCATTAACGATTCGGGATTAATAATAAGGGGTACATCTCCAAAAATGCTATGCCCCTTCTAGACCTGTGTTATATACCTTGGCCAATGTTTCATTTACCATGTCGCGAAAACGAACTTTCTTACTTATACAATTCATTCAATCTCATTTTTGTAAAACCTTTAACAAGTTTGTGAATTTCAACAACTGTGTTTTTAGGGCCCCTCCATTCCCAAACTTCGTGCCCTGAACTTCACGTATATACATTCGTACAAACCCACAAAAACATATACACATATACATTTTAGCAGTAAAAATAAATCACTGCAGAATATCAATATCAATACCTAATTATTGGAATAATCTTGTTTCAACTTCATCTATTAAGTTAATTTTGAAGAAAACATTGCATAAGATAAACAATGCTGCTCAAACTGAATGACGACTCTGACCAATTGGCCTAATTACACAAATGAGGCACTTCTATTTCAGTTCGTTAATATTAATTATTCTATTGGTCTTCATTTTTTTTTCCTTTTTGTACGCTTAGTGAAGAACAACTAGGAATTTATTTTATAGTGTCGAATTATTATATCGTGTAATTTTTTTTTTACTATATGTCTATTTGGCTTAATATATTTATCTATTAGTAGTGTTCATCAAGTAACTGTGTTTTCCCAAATACTAATATTCTATGGCAACCCAGTCAGGTTGGATTCGAGCTGACGTCTGTGTGTTGCTGATCCGACAACCAAACAACCGCGAAACACAGTGCAAATATTTACTCTATAGTTAAAACATTAGGAAAAGGCCAAAACAATTGAGATAACATAACAAATATAATAAGAAAACATAATGAGATGAAGATAGTTGAGGTGATAATTAGTTAGGGAATGGTTTGGAATCGGATAAGAGAAAAACGTTAGACCTTCAAAAAAATCAATATTGCAAACATTTCGACATGCTTGTTGGCACCCTTCCTCAGGACTAGATTCCAAGGGACGGACCACGATAACATGGTCACCTAAAAGTTAAGTCCGACTCACAGGAAGAGCGTGTTTCCATAAAATCCTAGTAACGGGTAGAATTCAAAACTTTAGAATAGAACTTTATATTTCGCCTAAATAAAAGAAATTCAATCAAGTAGTGGGACGAAAGTATATCGAAACGCCTAAAATGACACTAAAGCAACATTAATCCAAAAGAAATTATTAGGAAGTCATTTTTTAGGAAATTTATTAGGCTTTCGAATGATGACTTTTCAATTACCAAGAGTTTTCCCTAATATTTCGTCTGGTCAAAACGTAACCAACCTTTACACAGCTTAGTTTTATTCTCCTACAAACCTCTTCGCTGGTAACCTGTTCCTCTCACATCATTCGTGCGTCTCTCCCCAGCGTAGTCCTAGGTTGCTAGCTTATAATTTGCCTAAATTTTATTGGACTTCATGAGACGCCTTGGTAGTAGGAGGTAGGTAGGAGCTAGTGGGATATCCCTCCAGCTATCCCAGATATTAGCTCCTGCCTGTCTGCTACCAAAGAGATTGACACGTCTGATGAAGCCTCTTAGGATTTGGGCGAAATATAACACTAGCAACCAGGACACCGCTGGAGAGGTGCCGAAGCGATGTAAGAAGAACAGCTTAGTTTACATTAATAACAAACTTGTGAAACAGTTTTCAAATCAATCCGTCGTTTCTTCCCCCGAATTTATAATTACAATACGAAATTTAAAGATAATCTCAGTTCTGAGTAAACTGTTGAAAGAGTAATTAAATTGTACAGCTTTTGAGGGATTCGGCAGTTTGCAGATTTTTTTTTTTTTTTTAAAGTAGTGACTTTCGAATTTTTTTTTAGTAGTACCACCTTGTTGAAATTCGGAATCCGAATCCGCCTTTCACATGCAAGCCTCCACCAAGGACAAAATATGTAATTAATTAATCTATATATATATATATATATATATATATATATATATATATATATATTTTTTTTTAGATGGAACGGCATTGTTCTCCAGCGGTGGTACTCCTCCTCACTTCTTCCCGGAATATTTCGATGGATTCATCTCCATCTTCTTCAGCCAGGTACTTGTTTCTTCCTCGGTGGTAGCCAAAAGAAAGACATTTTTCTCGATCTGGGCTCCTTTTCTCCCCTTCTAGCCACAGTATCGGCGGACGAATGGTGTTGAAGCTCCCTGGTGTAGTTGGGATTCTGTCCGTTGGCAGCGCTGATGGTATTGCGTCTTTTTTTTTTTTCTCCTCCTGCTTCTATTTTCCTCGCCGTAAGGTTTTATATGTTTGATGTTATTTTTCGTCGCTGGGATAGTATTTTTAGATGGAACGGCATTTTTCTCCAGCGGTGGTACTCCACCTCACTTCTTCCCGGAATATTTCGATGGATTCATCTCCATCTTCTTCAGCCAGGTACTTGTTTCTTCCTCGGTGGTAGCCAAGGGAATGCCATTTTTCTCGATCTGGGCTCACCGATTAGTAAACCGACACGGTTTAACCGATTTTGACCAAATTTCACACACATATAGGTCTTGATCCGAGTAGTGTCATAGGCTAGGTTCAAATCTTCTAGGACTCGCAGTTCGGAGGCCACGGGCTCGAAATAGTGAACCCGAACAGTTACAGATTTGTGTTATTAGATTTTAATATTTATTTGGTTTCTGATAGATTTTTCCTTTTCTAAATGCAGAAAGTAGGCGTAGCATGGCACGACGTGTAACAGCTAGTAAATTATATGAACTCGTCTTGATGAGTATATAATTATTTTAGTAGTTCAATGTTCATGATCAAGGTCATTCGAAATTTGCTGCTTTGAAATGTTTTCTTAGAGCTTTTATAAATATTTTTCTGCATTTTTGTCTAAAAGTATTTTGAAATAGAGCTCTCTTGTTATTTTAACTGAACAGATCTATTCTGCTATGAATGAACTCACGAGCTGTTATCTCTTGTCGTCGGAGCTGAATAGATCTCTTGTTCCAGTAGCTGAGGAGATATCTTGTTTTAAGAGCTGAGATATTTTCTAATAAGACCTATAAGACCTGAAGAAATCTCTTCTTTTGAGAGTGAACTCGTGAAATCTCTTGTCCTAGTTGAATAGAGGTCTTATATCTATGAACTGGCGATCTCTCTGAGCTGAAGGGATCTATTCTTCCGACAGTAATTACTTCATATCAGCTGATGGACTCACAACCTGTTGTGAATATAAAACGCAAATAGCTCGACAACAATAACGTTGTAATTGCATATGCATATATATATATATATATATATATATATATATATATATATATATATATAGCCAACGGCCATAGCCACGTTGAGTGCACCGGTTCCCGTAGATCACCGAAGTTAAGCAACGTCGGGCGTGGTCAGTACCTGAATGGGTGACCGACCACGTGCTGTTGGCATTAGAAAAGGGTGGTAACCTGTAGATAGCCCGGCGCTAATGGCCAAGTTGTAGATGCGCCGTAAAAAAAAAAAAAAAAAAAATATATATATATATATATATATATATATATAATAAAGATTCGGAAATCATTAGGTCAAGCCTGATTAATGGGCATCACTGTGGATTTTCTCGAAGGATTTACCGTGTCTTGTAAAGACCTAGCAAGATCACCTCGGACCAATTCCTAAATTTTCATAAATAATAGAAATAATGAAACGTGACAAAAAATTAATAAAAAGGTTGTCTAATAAAAAGGAATCCTTTTACAGAAAAAAGTACCCTGAGGTTATTCCCTTCTGGAGCTGTATGATATCCATTTATTGACTTCTTGAGGAATAAATAAATAAATAATGATTTAGAAAAATACCTATGAAATCTTAAGGATGAGCTGGAAAGCTAATTACGATATTTTAAGGTGCCATTCGTTACCCGCTTGAATGCAGCCTTTCTCCCGCCCGAGTTGGCTACCGGTCCCAAAACAAAGACATTCTATTTGATTTGGAACTAGTTATGCTGAGGATTTTAAAAAAAGATTAATTAAAATAGTCCTGAAGTGGTGGGTTGGCTAGGAGTCAGCCAATCTCTCTATAGAAATGTGATAATTCCTTTCAAATGACGCCGATCCTCTTGGCTCTCTACCAAACACGGTACGCCTGGAGTTTCAGTACAGGAACATATCCATTCCTTCTCAATCACTCCTGATTCTACCATACTCTTATTATTCGGAGAGCTGGTTTCGCAAGTTTCATGAAGTGTTTTATACACCTTGAAATTTTGCTATAGTGTATCTCTTGCGTAGAAGATAAGAAGGTAAATATGTGTTGGCTAGACTTGCCGTGGAACACCAGGTACTGCGCATAGGGGAAAGGTGCAAACAAATATGGTTGGCCCAGGAAAAGTGCTTTATTCAGAAGCCAACAATGTTTAATATAAAATTAAGCCAATTTTTCAAAAAACTTTTGGTGGGGTTTAATTATCAGCTAACATGAAAATAAATGTTGCTTATAATAGACTTCAATACGTCAGTAGTTCATCGGGTCAGTAGTGGCTCTTCTCTGCGATGTCGTTGGGTCTTGGTAGGGTGATCTTGTACATTTTCAGTCTATCATGCCATCTGAGTACCATGAGGTTATTAATGTTTGGGAGCCTGTTGATAGGGAACAGAGAACATTAAGATCTTTTGCGAGAACGACTTAGTGTTGCGTGTGGTATGAAGGATAGGTCTGAACATGCTGACTGTTCATCGGCAGCAATTTACGTTAAGCCAAGAAACTACCAGCGTTCTCGTAATAGTAAAGGATTGAGTCCAAGAATAATGACGTTAAAAGAAATTCGGCTTGAACATGTTTTCGTTGCCAGCAGGATGGTCATTTTAAAAGGGATTGTCCAGCGAGAGGCCTTACTGCCAGCAGTAGTAAACTGCATGCTGCTAAAGGATAAAGGCCAGTAGTTTTGCATTTGTTTCTGAATCGTGCAATTCCGAGTGCTGTTTGGATCACTGATTCTGGGGCTACTCATCATATGACCATGAGAAAGGAATGGTTTACCACTTTTATACCGTTTTCCACAGAGAAATTTGTTCAGGCTAGTAATAGCCAGACAATGAAAGCTTAAGGGTAATGTAAATGCATATTCGAGGTGAATGGGTTAGTGGTGTTTTAGAAGATGTTGAGTTTGTTACAGATCGTTGTGGAAACTTTTTCTCTATTATATCAGTCACAGAAAAGGAAAACCAGACGCTGGTTGGGTCTGCTAGAACTATGATACATGATTTTGGTTTGCCGGAAATACTGTGGGCAGAGGCGGTTAAGACAGCATCTTACGTTATCATCAGAACAGGACCTTCAGCTATTAGTGATGTTTCGCCATATGAATTGTGATAAATATTATTTGTGACGGTAAAAAGTCACCAATTAAACACCTCAAAGTTTTCGGTGCCGAGAACGTTGTCCATGTTTCTAAGACCAAAAATAAGAAGTTAGACCAGAAAGCTAGAAAAGTGCTGAAGGAGGATTATACCATGTCCGCATTCTACAATGAGCCTAAGTCATATATTGAAGCCCTTAGCTGTGCCCAGGAATATGACTGGGAGAAGGCTATGAGAGAATAGATTAAGGCTATCAAGGAAAATGAGACTTGTAGTAGAGTGGACAGGACTGGAGAGAAGATGAATAACTGCATGATAAAATTATCACGAATGCAACCTCAAAATAAACAGCTGATAGTGAAAAGCAACGGAGCGTCGCTTTGTCTACGACTGAACCAGATCATGCTGCATGGAGAGTTGACAAGAACAACGCAATCCAGCTTCTTCAGTTTCTTAAGTGTTTCTACTCTCACCTTTCCAAATCCAACCAGATGAGCATTATATGAGATCACACACAGTTTCACACAAAAAAGATGGACGTTTTTATTGGGAGCAAGTGCAGAGAGAATGACGTTGAGTCGGCTAACAGAGTAATGCACCCAAATATGGAATACATTTTGAAACGAGCCATTCTTCGGTATTTTTACTTATCAATTATTTGAAATAAATAAATCATCTGAATATTCACTAACAAAGAAACTGACATTACAGATGCCATGGAGTCGTAAGATTTAAATACCTCGTTGGATTACGTTTGGTCAAGAAGTTCCAGCTTAAAGATGTAGTTTATATGTAAAATATACCGCTTGTAATCTTGAAGAAGATGTTGACCCTCTAAGTATTTACCCATGATAATAATCATGTATTTCATAAAGGTGGGCTTACTTGCAAAATATCGGTTGCCCTAAAATCCTCTCCAGATTACTAAAGAGATGTAGATAAGTAAAGATGGAATGGTTGGGATTCGGCTAAATAAACCTCAATATGATTTTGTTTTAAAAAAATCTATATTTCGGACGTTTCGTCTACTCATTGGTAGCCTTCGTCAGCTAAAATGACAAAAAAAAGAAATGATTTCTTTTTTTTGTCATTTTAGCTGACGAAGGCTACCAATGAGTAGCCGAAACGTCCGAAATATAGATTTTTTTAAAACAAAATCATATTGAGGTTTATTTAGCCGAATCCCAACCATTCCATCTTTACTTATCACCTCGACGGCTAACTATCTATTCATCATGAGATGTAGATAGTCGTCGAGGTGATACGATTTCAGGGAATAGCTGGGATTCGGCTAAGAACAACAACGAGGTTTTCGTAAACACACACACACACACACATATATATATATATATATATATATATATATATATATATATATATATAGAGAGAGAGAGAGAGAGAGAGAGAGAGAGAGAGAGAGAGAGAACGTTTCAGCATTCTCTCTGGCAGCCTTCTTCAGCTAAAAAAAAACAAAAAAAACAACAAATATACAGAATTACCTAAGAGAATAATTAAAATATTGTTTTTACTGTTTTTAATTATTCTCTTAGTTAATTATGTATATGTTCTGTTTGTTTTTACCTGAAGAAGGCTGTCAAAGAGCAAGCCAAAACGTTCTTCTGATCGTTCTACGACAATCTGATTGTTGTTTTAGCCGAATCCCTAACTGTTCCCTCACTTAATATGTGAAAGTCAAGAAAAGAAAAATATGTAAGGTATGGTAATTGTCATGCAAAGATTAACTAATCAACACTACAATTATCGAAATATTAAATCTATTTCATTTTTTAATCATAGAATAATTTTATTTAGATTAATTTGGAGGAGATAGTTGACCGTTGGTGATGCTAAGGTGGAATTTGTCAGGGTTCGGTCGTGGTATCTTAATAAAACTACATTTTTTATAAGAAAAGAAAATTTGCCAACGTTTCGGCTTGAAAACAAGTCTTCATCAGGGCTGTAAAACGAGGAAAGAGTTAATACTAACATAAATTCAAAAGAAATGTCAAAAACAGAGAAACATTATACATGGAAGAGGGTAAATGATACATTTGGTAGGTGTGTGTTATGACTAGGGACCGGATTCTTAGGTTTTCACCTATTTTTTTCCTTTCTGCTAAACATGATATTGATCGGTTTTTCATATGATTCGCGTCTTGTAGTATCATTCATGCAAATTTGGAAGAAACTAAAGAAACCTATTCTGGATGATATCACCTAAAATCACCTAAATAACGATGGAATGACCTAGACAGACCTAATCTTTAAACTAGAAAATACAATTCAATGAACTCATTTCCTCGATCAAACAAATTTTCTTAAAAGCAACTTCCCCGGTCCAGAAGTTCATGGAAATTTTACTAGGAGTGTCGCTTCCACCCGAACCTATTTTAACACACTGGGGAAAAATAAACACAGTTGTTGACGCTTTGGATATGAATGAAGCAGCTGCTATTTCTAAGGCTTCGATGTTCCTCCAGAGCAACGAGATTCATGGTGCACTCGCATTCCTAACAGCACATTTCTCAGATCCTCCAAATCTCTTTGGAAAATTGGAATCGTCAAGACTGTAGCTAAAAAATGCGATGAAAAACTCCCCTATGACATCTTGTGGCGTAAACGGACGCATCTTTATCTTTCTCCGCTTATCTTTCTCTAAGACAACAGGAAGAGTTTCGCCGCCGAAAACCTGGGCACCTATATGTTAGTTTACAGTAACAAGGGTTAATACCTATTTTAGTTTTATATTTTCTCTTTTAAATTTTCCCAATATTTAATTATTTTGTTTTTAACATAGTTACCTAAGTACCTTTCTATAGGCAGTGAAATTCTTCCTGATGTTCTTTAGAAGTTGGAACTCTTTAGCAGAGAAACTTAAAAATGTCCTTTACATATTTGTTTTAATTATTTGGTTTTACGTTCTTATTATTTTTTTTAATGTATGTTTTATTAAATAATTTAATTTCTTTTTCTTTTTTATTCTTTATTTTTTTAAAAATAGTGCTTTATTTCTAAAATGTATTTCATTTAAATAAATCGCATACACTTTGTTTTTTAAATAAATTTTTTGTTGAATATTTGGACTACTTATTCTTTTTTTTTAAATAATAATTCGTATATCCGTTTTATTTTTATGTGCTCATCTTTTTTTTCCTTCTCAATATACTATTCTATAAAATAATGTTATTTGTTGTTTATTTTTATATCACTATACAGGGTGATTCAGGTCTAAGTAGCCAAACTCTTGGAGGTGATTGTAGACATAATTTCCAACAAAAAAGTTCATTTGAAGTGTTGTCCGATTCCGGAAGGAAAAGGAGCTATGTGCAATTTTCTGTTGTTTTTTTTTTTTTTTTTTTTTTTTTTTTTTTTTTTTTTTTTTTTTTTTTAACGTAGTCATGTTTTTTAATGAATAATAAAAGCTTACTCAAAAACTATTCAAGATAATTAAATTCGAATTATGCCATCATAAAATAGATAAAATTTCCTTAAACAAAAACATTAATTTAATTCACTAGAACCATTATTAAAAGATACTTTCTGGACGTCCAATAACGCACTTCTGTTTTTATCAATGAATCCGAGTTTTTTCGCGAATTATTTCCTCAGCTCCCTAACGGACTACGGATTCAATACTTACACGAAAACTTCTACATTTAGTAAGCATTAAATCCATGCAAATAAAGTGGAGGATTATTGTGGGATAAATTGAATGATTGGCTCCCTTTTGTCAAAAAAATGTAGAATGTAGTTTTGTTACTTTCAAATACCTTATGTGAAGAAATTAAAAATTATTCATTTTTTATTGGCCAAACTGTGGAAATCCATTCCACAGTCCGGAAGCAATAAACAGTAACTGTAAGAAATGATTGGAAAGTTTTTTTATTTGGGAGATATGTTACATTTTGTGTTTTACAAAATTTCATTGATTTATCTTTTACATGATGTAGAGCACTAAAATATTTGGTAATATATTTGAAAATTTGAAATTTGCCAAAATTGCAATTGTACCTTTATCAAGTTGGGCAGTGGATCCATCCACTGTCTAACAGCACTGGTGCTGTTTGCAGGACAGCAATCCATCAGGAACCATGAATCTATGTGCAAGCGGAACGTCTTCCAATGCAATAGGTCAATCGTGTTGAAGGAGGTTTAAAAATATGCTGAATCGAACCTGTCGGGAATGAGGATTGACTGAAGAAGATATTCGTCCAAAATCCTGCACCACATGTTAGCTTGGAGCTGAAACTGATTGTATGATCTTGACACGGCATAAGGATTAAAATGAAACCAAGTATGCGAAATGGGACTGTTAAATATTCCATTCCGTGTGAATGTGGCTTTATCTGTCCACAAAATGTTGCGGCCGAACTGATGATCAACATTTTTCTTCCCGCAATGTTTTGCACAATTTTTAGTTTTATTTCAAATTTTATTTGAAAACATTTCAAAATATTTATGTTTTGGATTACAAGTATTTAACTACCCTGAAATGTTTTTGAACTCTCCCCTCAAAATTTCTAGTCAAAACTTGGTGCCAAATACATCATGTAAAAGTTAAATCAATGAAAAATTTTTGTTGACAAAAAAAAACACGAAATTTGACATATCTCTCAAATGAAAATCTTTTCTAATCGTTTCTTTCAGTTTCTTTTATTGATTCTGGACTGGGAAATGGATACCTACAGTTTGGCCAATACAAAATGAATAATTTTTAATTTCTTCACACAAGTTATTTGAAAGTAACAAAACTACATTCCACATTTTTTTTGACAAAAGGGAGCCAATCATTCAATTTATCCCTCAATGAACCTCCACTTCATTTGCATGGATTTAATGCTTACCAAACATAGTAGAAGTTTTTGTGTAAGTATTGAATCTGTAGTCCGTTAGGGGGCTGAGGAAAAAATTCGCGAAAAAACTCTGATTCATTGATGAAAACAGAAGTGCGTTATTGGACGTCCAGAAAGTATCTTTTAATAATGGTTCTAGTGAATTAAATTACTGTTTTTTAAAGGAAATTTTATCTATATTATGATGACATAATTCGAATTTAATTATCTTAAATAGTTTTTGAGTAATCCTTTCTTATTCAATAAAAAACATGACTACGTTAAAAAAAAAGAAGAAAATTGCACGTAGCTTCCGGAGTCGGACCATACTTCAAATGAACTTTTTTGTTGGAAATTATGTCTACATTCACCTCCAAGAGTTTGGCTATTTAGACCTGAATCACCCTGTATATACATATTAATTTATCAATTATAAATTAATCAAAATTATTAAGGATAAATTATAATAGGTTGAACTTATTTGTAAACCTATTGAACCATTTTTATCACCTAAAAAAACCTAAAATGGATTTTTAAATAAAAAAACCTAAAATTACCTATTTTTAAACCTATTCAAAACATTTTTGACGCCTAAAAAAAACTAAAATGGATTTTTAAATAAAAACTTAAAAAGACCTATTATGCCTGTTGCAAAAACCTAATTGGGAGCTTATTTTATCCTAAAAATGCGGCCCCTAGTTATGACTAAAGCTTAACTTAGAGGTAGATTAATACAGATTTAAATGGGAACATAAGAGGTCCATAAGAGGACATAACATAAGGGGTCCATAAGAGGAGGGGGTGAGAGGGCTGCATCCCCGCCCCCGAAATCGGGAAAAATGTGCCATAAAAACCTTAAAAATAAATTAAATAAGACCACTTAGTTCAGAAAAAATAATCGTTTGGGTGTAATATCGTTTTAATAGGTTAACTATTCCAAGTTCTAGATTGTTAGAATTCCATACCCACCTTTCAGCCCCCCCCCCAAATTCTCCCAGCACTTCCCGAAGTTATTTTCCATATACGCCCATGATAGAAACATATTTAAAATTAATAAGTACATGATGAATATAGGCTTACCGATGAGAAGAAGGAGAACTATACCAAAAGGATGTGTAATCATTTATGAATGTGGTGGATCGTGGTAAGATTGAGAAAAGGAGTTGGTGGGGGTAGGGGAGTTTTGACCACCCATTAAGATGAGGGTGGTAGGAAAGGAACAGGGGCCTGGTCGTAAAAGTGAGGTGATAATGGAAGGCTGGCAGGTATGAAAGGTTTTATTTGTTTATTACAGGGACTATAGATTTTTAGTCGGATGTTTTCCATTTATTAAAACCATCTGGCTAAAAATCTGTACACTATACCCTCTTCCATGTATAATGTTTCTGTGTTTTTGACGTTTATTTTTTATATATATTAGTATTAACTTTGTCCTTGTTTTACAGCACTGAGGAAGGCTTGAATTTCAAGCCGAAACGTTGGTAAATAATAAAACTATTTTTTAAATAAAAAATGTAGTTCTATACCACGACCGAACCCTGACAATTCTCATTCGCTTATACAGCTAATATTATGTATTAATGCTGTAGCAAATTAAGTAAAAAATTAATTTGAAAACATGAATTGTTTCAAGGAAATTATTTATCAATGAGTCATAATAAGAAGTTCATAACTCATTCATTAATTACTTGCATTTTTTCTCCCACCGTTTAAAGAAATTATTTATAAATGAGAATAAATTCTTACTTTAAGATTTTTAACTTTCCAATATGCCTACTACTATAAATCATTTTATAAGAAAATGCATAAGAAACCTCATGTTTTAAGCATACTTTTCCGCAAACTGTATTCTATATTGCTATGAGATCGTTTTGGTTAGTTGAAAATCGTGAGAATCTATCATCATATTGAATATAAATTTGATCTTATTATTAGCCTGAATAAACATTACACCGTTCTAGAAACCCTATAAACAGTTACACATTCTGAATCGACTTATTAAAAAATTGAAATGACTTATTTTAACTAATTATAGAAACTAAAGTCCTTTCCACTTACAAACAGCCTCTGGTCAAAAGCGGGCGGTGAGACTGCAGCCTGAAACAAGAGAACCATCGCTGGTGGCTTATTGATTACACAAATTATATTTTACATTGGGGCCTAGCATTGTTATGAATTATTATTATTATTACAATAATGGTATATATTTTATTTCATTACTTTTTAATAAAAATGATAAAAATATTGAAAATTCAAGAACACGCTACAAGCCTTTAAGAGATTACGTCCAACTAGCAGGAGCTGCGTCACCTTAACGCGTTTTCTTCCTTATCCCCAGGGCCGCCACATCTCCGAGCCAGGCCCAGGACAAAGATCCCGGGCCCCCCTTCTCAGAGCCAGACTGAGAACTCTAGTACATTGCTATAGGACTTTGGACATTTTAAAATTATTTTCATCTTGAGTTTTGAGCTAAATGAGAATAAAAGCCGACAATCGGTGCAGCAAAGGTCACTTTCGGTACTTGTAGTCTATTGCAACTCCTAATGAAGTATACTATTCTGGGACTGCACTTGTTTTGTCGTTTATGTACATTACAAAAATATACATCCAATTCAAACAAATATAGGCCACGCCCGTCTATATTTCTAAATCCCATACTTTTTACAAGCTCAAAATCTATACATTTTTTCCAATTGGCGAGGCCCGGCCCGGGCCCCCACGGCGCCCGGGACCGGGGCAACAGTACCCGGCTGCCCCCCCCCCCCATGTGGCGACCCTGCTTATCCCCAGTATCACTTGGAAAGCTTGGAATAGAAATAGTTTATGTTTTGTCTTAATCTTTCGTGAGAAATGTAAAATAAAATCTCCAAGAAAAGCATTATTTCAGGCACCACAATGCGGAGCAAACTTACAGAATCTTAAGCGAAAATTAATCAATCCGCCTTCTCAACACTATATGAAGAATGTTTCTCATTCACCTACCTTTAGCTAATATTCATTTTACTGTTAAATGGAATTTGAAAAAGTCCAACTCGCAAGAACTGCGTCATCATTGCGCGTTTCCGTTATTAATACTTGTGCATTTAGTAAAGGAATAAAAGCATTTATAGATAAGTTTTGTATGTAGATGACTACACACTGTTATTTGTGGTGAGCTTGTTACAATTTATGATCCCTATTTGAGTATGTGAATGAGTTAGTACTCGCAGCCTCCATTCATGATTCTTGGGCGTAGAATCCATCAACCGTTGCCGTAAATGGCATTGGAAAGAACACCTACTTACTTATTTACATTTGAAATTTAATTAATTAATTTAAATCTTTTCTTTATTTTGTCCTTTCAAAATCACTAACTGAATATATTTATGATTGAAACAATAAATAAATAAAACTGTCAAAAAAGAAATATGCAGTCGACCTAAACATTTCTATTTTGTCTGAGGATTGAATTTCTGTTTATTTCGGACTAAATGCGATAATGTGAGCAAACATAGATGAAGCTTTGTCTTGGATTGTTGGCAGGTTTCCCAGTTGCAGAGTTCTGGATTTGGCAGGATAGGCTGAAATACAATGAGCCTGACCTCCTCTAAAAGTGGGTCACCAAATTCTATGTCTTATTAACATTCTAATCCCCGATTTACTAAAGATTCTTCAGTTGTACTATTTACTTTATTTATTTAAGTACTCCAAGAATTTCTTGCGATTCCGTCAAATGGCGTTCGGAAGAAAAAGTCTTGTGGATGAAGAATCGTTTATTTCTCATCTAGAAGCCTTAGCTAAAAAATCTGAGGGTAATGGATCGATATCACATGGGGTATAAAACTTGTGATTCATTAAATCAGGTTCAATGATTTCACCAAGAATATCACTCTGAGATTTTATACGAAGTACTTAGCTATGGCCCCGCTTAGGTTTACCTAAAAATGGATGTATTGAAGTTGTTATCCTATAAATTTCATCACCGGTCGTATCCGTGTTCAGCCTCATAAAATGCAGGAGTCAATTAGCGGTGCGATTATTTTACAAAAAAAACGACTTTACAATTATTATTTTCTGCACAGAGGTGTTGAACATTTTGTGCTAACAAGTAACTGAACATTACCAGTGAGATCCATCCACTATCTCGTGTGAAACTATTAAATTTATTTGATATAAGCACCAGTTGTAATAAAGAGGAATACATCGAGATCAGTTAACAGTATTACATTGGCTGTTAATTTATTGTAATCAGCGCTCAAAAATATATTTGGAATTTTACATCACTTGACAAATTGAGTAAAATCTGACTTTTTTAAATAGAATACCTGCTGTATTTCAGGTTCCCATTAAAATAAGTCAAAATAAGTATTCTATCTAATTGGTAGAGGTCTCATTCGACTCATCAAGAACAAATACTTCAAAAATTATACCGAAATCAAAAATATCCAAGTATATACATTGTTTTCCGAAAATTGGGCGTTTGGAACCACTTTGTTAACAAAAATAAAATAAAATAAATAATAATAGTAATAAAGCCGTCGAGGCTAATGGCCTGGATGCAGATGAGATGTAAAAAAGTAAAAATAAAATAAATAATAATAGTAATAAAGCCGTCGAGGCTAATGGCCTGGATGCAGATGAGATGTAAAAAAGTAAAAATAAAATAAATAATAATAGTAATAAAGCCGTCGAGGCTAATGGCCTGGATGCAGATGAGATGTAAAAAAGTAAAAATAAAATAAATAATAATAGTAATAAAGCCGTCGAGGCTAATGGCCTGGATGCAGATGAGATGTAAAAAAGTAAAAATAAAACAAGGCAGAGAACAATGACGTGCGGAGCATTTCTTCCCTGGGTGCTGCGCCAGGCATTAGGTTCAAAATGCACAATCCATAGATAAATGGTGAAATAAAAAAGTCCAGCGCGCAGGAGCTGCATAACTAAGAACATTTGCCAGAAAGGTGTCGAAATATCAACAATTCAATCGTCAGATTCAAATTAATAAAATCACCAGTTAGGCAAAATTTAGGTCAGAAGAGTTATTTGGTGTTCAAATATATACTCAAACTAAGACGGGAAGGTCAACTAATAAAAATATTCTTGTTTCAAAATTTCATTGAAAATATGAGGTGGATTATTGTGAGTAAAGCCGACTGCCAGCTTAGGTCCCGTGCCAGCGCCCATCTGCCTGAGGACCCATGAAAATGGGAAATTTATTACTTACAATTAGAATCATCCTTTAGAAGTTTTTTTATCTGACGGAAGGTAGAAAATAGGTTAATATTTAGTTTAAGATGTAGTTTACGATGTACTAAACATCCGATGACAAAGACACGTCATACTAGGAGAGACTTCTACGCGTCCATTCTACTCTTATCAGATGCAAGGGAAAGGATCGGGTGCTTGCCTTCACATGAAAATTACTTTTGTAGAGACATTATGTACATAGATCCTATTGCTAAGCATGTAAAATTAGTTTTTTTTTTTTTTTTTTTTTTTTTTTTTTTTTTTTTTTTTTTTTACGGCGCATCTACATCTTGGCCATTAGCGCCGGGCTATCTATAGGTTGCCACCCTTTTATAATGCCAAGAGCACGTGGTCGGTCACCCATTCAGGTACTGACCACGCCCGACGTTGCTTAACTTCGGTGATCTACGGGAACCGGTGTATTCAACGTGGCTATGGCCGTTGGCTGTAAAATTAGTTATACAAATTTTAAGCACTGCAAAGCCAATGGCAGAGACAATTGATTTTCTAATTCATTTTTTCTGCAATTTGTTTAAACCCTCAAAATTTGGTTCAAAGTTTATTTGGTGCAGTTTTAAATTTTAAAAATTAAGGAAATACACGATTTTTTATAATTGGTTAATTAAATTATTTTTCAATTTTTTCTGCATAAAATATTTAGACATTGGATCAAACTAAAGGGCGTTATTGATGAGGAAGAGGGCGTTATCGGATCAAATTGTAAATCTAAATCATTTCCAAATCAACTTAATACGCGCACAAATTTAAATCAGAATTGGTCCAGCCGTTTAGAAGTTTTATTAACTACATAGGTGCCCATGGAATAATTTTATTTTTTATTTATTAAATTCAACCAAGTGTTAAGTGCTCAAAGGGTCGTGGGTTCGATTCCCACTAGGGGTGGTGGCTTTTCATTAGAAAAAAGAAAAGGCATCAGCCCCATCCTGGCTAGAAAAGGATGGTAACCTATTCATAACCCGTCCTAAAATTCGTAGTTAATAGTAAATGGACGTTAAAATTTAATAAATAAAAAATAAAATTATTCTGTGGGTATGTTTGTAATAAAACTAACAATAATTTTATATATAAAGATATATATAACTTTATTAAAAATTCTTTCGACGGATTAGGTTCGAATACAAGGGAAGTACAATATCGCACATAAAGTTTTCCAACTACATTTTTTTTTTAAGTACAGATGGAATGGTTGGGATTCGGCTAAATAAACCTCAATATGATTTTGTTTTAAAAAAATCTATATTTCGGACGTTTCGGCTACTCATTGGTAGCCTTCGTCAGCTAAAATGACAAAAAAAATAAATTAATACAGAAACAAACAAGAAAAATTTATAATTGTGATAGGTAACAGAACTATAGATACAGTTTAACTTATAACAGAACATATCGTCTTAAAATTCTTAGAATGAGTAGAATGAAAAAGAAAATAGGTACAGTAATTGATTTTAATAGTAATTAGTAACATTAATTGATTTTACAAAGAAATAAGAGAACTATATACCAATGACAAATATAGTAGCTAATAGTAAATATAGTAGCTAATAGTAAACTTACAAAGACAATTAAAAAATCCTACCCTTCCCTAAACTTTGGTTTGAAAACTACCAACAAACTCAAAACCCTCTACACCAAACTCAAAGATCCCATCCCTTTTGAACATACAACCCGATGTGTTTACCAAGTCCCTTGCCAAACCCCTTCCTGTAATGGTGTATACATAGGAGAAACCATAAATGACATTCACTCACGTCTTACACAACATAAACGAACCATCACTAATAAAGAAATAGATAAATCTGCACTTGCAAAACACGCCATTACACAAAAACACACTTTTAACTTCGACGACACGAAAATTCTTTCTACACAACGTAACAAAAAAAGACTACAGATCTCGGAATGTGTACACATAAACTTAAACAAAAACAATATAAATTACAAAACTGACCAACAAGGCATTTCTCCTATGTACGCTAATATTTTCCAAATACTCGCCCGACCACCTACCTAGATTTTTACCTTGCCCCTTGGGTATCCTTCCATTAACACCTTTTCTCCTTTCCTGTCATAAAATGTCATAAACATCTGTTTGATCCTACCGCCCGTTTTCCCCCACCTCTTGCTGTTTCCAGTTACATATACCCCTTGCAGATTCCTTTTTTCCTTAGACACTTTCACAATGGTTACTTAATTGCCAACCTTGGTCTTCCTCTGCCGCTCGGCATTTCCATTGGTATGTAGTATCTTATTTCTTTGTAAAATTAATTATTGTTACTATTAGCTACTATATTTGTCATTGGTATATAGTTCTCTTATTTCTTTGTAAAATCAATTAATGTTACTAATTACTATTAAAATCAATTACTGTACCTATTTTCTTTTTCATTCTACTCATTCTAAGAATTTTAAGACGATATGTTCTGTTATAAGTTAAACTGTATCTATAGTTCTGTTACCTATCACAATTATAAATTTTTCTTGTTTGTTTCTGTATTAATTTATTTTTTTTGTCATTTTAGCTGACGAAGGCTACCAATGAGTAGCCGAAACGTCCGAAATATAGATTTTTTTAAAACAAAATCATATTGAGGTTTATTTAGCCGAATCCCAACCATTCCATCTGTACTTATCACCTCGACGGCTAACTATCTAATCATCATGATTTTTTTTTTAGTTATAATCCTTTTAAAGGTTGTTTTATCAAGTAAGTGAAAAACATTTCAGCCAGAATGACAATTGTTGATTACAACGTCAGTCAATTACAAAGAAGAAATAGTGTTATACATTTAGACATTTCTTATAACTGAACCGATATATCTTTACGAATGTGTTGTCTCTTCTTATATTAAGTTCCTTCTAAATATTTTTTTCGTTTGCCCGTGTTTAAATGTATAATTATTTAACACCTGTGAAAATTGTATTTAAATATATAAAATGAGCTTGATATTTTCAGAAAAAGCGGTATTTGTTGTGCTACCAAGTGAGGAAATACTGAATCAGTTAACGTTTTTTTTTTTGTTTTTTTTTTTTTTTTTTAATAAATCAAAGCTAATGCATCAAAGAGAAGGAAATAGCGTTATATCAGTCTGAAGCAACACTGGTCCTTCTCGTAACACATGTTTCTTAGTTTGCCACGATATATATTACATAAGGGAACATGAAATGGGTCTAATTAATTAATTGGTCCCAATGGCGGAAGGAAGGAAAAGCTCTAAAAGTCTGAACCAAGTTCTTCGGTGTCTTGTAAAAACCTGGTGAATTTGAAGCTGATTCACCTTACTCACACTCACACATTGTACGGTTACACTGACGGACCCAAGACCCAATTCAGAAAACAGGGTGTCTAATAATTTTGTGAAAGCCAATTTCATGACTTTTTCGTGACATTTTCATGACTTCAAATGCAAATTTCATGCCCATTAAAAAAAAAAAATTACTTAAAAATAAAAAGCCTTAACTTATAGCTTAAAATTGCTTGTAACTTTACACAGATTACCGTGATATCTATAAACGTACATTTTTACATATATTTAAAACAATTAATAAAACTATATGTATATAAGAGGATAGTTATGTTAAAATTTTAAAAGTGAAGAAACGATGATAGTAAACATTTTAGAATGAAGATGGAATTAGCAGCCTCAAAAATATTGGTGGTAGAAGAATTAATTTCTAAAAATATTACTAACTAAATATTTATTGTCACTTTACATAATTTAATAAATCAAGGTTTACACAATTTCAATATTTAAGTCTGCATGACAAATTCTGAATATGAATAAAGTATAAAATATGAAAAATAAACAAATAAGTAAATAATAGATAATGCCTTCAAAGCAATTCTTTTTTGCGAAGAGTCTTTTTTTTTCTTCCCAATTTTGGACGATCAAAACTGTAAAACTGAAATTTCGTGACGTGGTTTCAAAATTCGTGATTTTCGTGCCCCATTTTCAATTCCGTGACATTTTCGTGATTTTAGTGACTTTTTCGTGCAGTAGACACCCTGGAAAAGGAGGAGGTGCAATCGTTGACGACAACGCTTGCATACTATTACTAGCAGACGAAACGCCCGTATATACGGCGGAAGTGTGTGGAATACAGGTAGCACTAACAAACATCCAAGACAGAATACATGCAAACATAACCAGTCGTTATATTCGATGCTCTCTACGCAAAAAATTAACATTTTTTATTGTAAATAAATTGTCTTTTATATATGTGTATTACTTTTTATTTAATTTCCAAATGCATCTTATTTTATATAAATGCATACATATTTTATTTAAGTTTAAATGCAAATTGGAAAAATGTTAACATATTGTAAATGAAGTAGCTATCTATTTTATAATCTGTATTCGGACTCATCTCCACAGAAGCGAATCCTTTAAAATAAACTAACTAATAAATTATCTCTTCTCAATGAAAACACTAATTGAGTTGCTTAAATTGGTTTAAAAGTACGAATAAAGGGAATTAAAATAAAACTGATCTATATGCCATACTATGACATGCCTGATTATTGATAGAATAACAAGGTAGATTCATTAAACTGTTGTCGAGACCTTTATATGAAATCGTATATATATATATATATATATATATATATATATATATATATATATATATTTTGTTTTGTTCGTAGATTTTTTGTAGTAGTATGTATGTTCTGGTTAATTCGATGAGTTCTGTCATATTGGGTGGAATGTTTTAATTTTTGCGTCTTTTAAAGCCTGTGACTATAGGATTTATTGTCAAGTCAGATTTGCAATATCCATGACAACTAGATTGTAATTTAGTGGAAGGAACAGTGAGCTTCCAACCATTTATCCACTTTTGTTTTCGAGTTTCTTTACAAAGGCGAAACCGAACTAGTAACCAAATAATGAAACATGGAAATAAAAATATATTAAATAATAGCTATACCCCCGAAATTATCTGATAATACGTAGAAAAAAAAAAAAAAAACTAAACGCCTGAATAGTAATATAAAAATAATTATCTGGTGTGAGTGGAATTACTCACCATGGGGCAATCCTTGATGTAGTGTCCTTTGCTGAAGCAAAGGTGGCATAAATATGTGGAGGGTGGTTGCTTGTAACATTTTTCGTTTAAACATAATTCGTTTAGTGCTTCCGTAAGGTCACCTGAAATAGTAAATGAGCATAAGATATGAGATGTTAAAAAAATAAAAATATGATATCATTATTTGGAATTATTACTCTTAAATTACAAAATAAAAATAAAAAATGCAAGTAACAAAAATATTTTAGATTCAATACTTAGCCATACAAAAGCAAAATGTAAACATCTGTGTAAATTCCTAGCTAATAGGTTTTGGCCACTGGGCTTTTTTTCCTACCGATACATTATGACTTTATTTCATGACCCACCGAATTATAAAAAATACTTTATGTATTGTATAATTTTCAAATAAAGATATATATATATATATATATATATATATATATATATATATATATATAAAAATATTCAATAGGCATTAGAGGTCCATTTTATTAGACGTTTTCCCAATATTTCTTTCAACTGATCTTCTATGTTAATATTTTCAAATTAATTGATTAAATGTTGCAAGGGCGTAGAATATTAAAGTATCATTAAAGTGCAAAGGAGTCATGTGAAATGTATAAAGTAGATATGTACTCCTAAACCCAAAGCGTTGCAAAATATTTTATTAGGCCCTATGAATCCTGTCTGGGGCTTACCAAATTATTAATTAATTAATTTAAATATTAGCGTGACTTATATTTGGTCAATCAATAAGTTAAAAAGCATGCATAAGAATCGATATGATTCACTACAAATTTCGAACCTTTCGACACTAACTTTCGTTTGACAAATGTATAACTCAGTCTAGCGCCAATTTTTGTAAGCATCGGACGCATATAAGTACCCATAGAAAATTAATGTAGATAATCAATAAGAACGTATTGTGTTGCATTTTTATTTTCGTGCAGTTAATCTGTCACATTTGCAGCGATAAAAATATATATTGTACATGGTGAAAGTACTATCAATGTAAGGACTGCTCAGAAATGTTTTAAACAAATTAAAGTAGTAAGGAGCACTTATCATGAGCCCCGTTCAGGACGTACAGTTCATTTTAAAAACTACCTACATAAATTCATCTCGAATGGAGAATGATTAATAAGTGATGATTTATCATGATAATCTTAGAGCACAACGGCAAAAAAAGTATTGAATTTGAGAGCGTTTGCCGCATCCTGCTTCCTCCACGGATATCTCTTGGCCCTCATATCCCAGAGAGGCGTATGAGTATGAATGACGAAGATTAATTTGTCATCGCGATGATCCAATTTGTGCACAGAGAGTAAATAAATATATAAATAAGTAGGAGGGTGAACAAAATAAATTATATCGATATAAAGGCTTCTGAGCGTGAACTGACAGGAAATGACAAGAAATTCCTTATAGTCCATGAGCCAGTAACCGCACGGTTCATGAAGTGTTTTATGCACCTTGAAATTTTGCTATAATGTACCTCTTGGGTAGATAAGAAGGCAAGTATGTGTTTCCTGGACATACCTTGGAACACCAGGTACTGCGCGCAGGGGAAAGGTGCAAACAAATATTTCCCAAAAATAGAGTTTTAATTAGAAGCCAACTATCTTTAATGTAAAATTAAGACAATTTTACAATGAATAATAAATATGGCAGACAATTTTAAGGGGTATAACACGTAAAAAAAACTTAATTGCTTTTATTCTCGTATTAAATGAGAGTTTTATACACGCTGCCATATAAACCGGAACAGCTGTACAAGATCATATGAGCAAGAACCAATGAGAGCGCAGAGAATAACCACAACTGCGCTGTGCTGTCATTCAATCTTACGGTTACGTGCAGTGTATTGTAGTCTATCATAGGCAACATTTATTTTTATGTTTCCTGATAATTAAACCCCAAAAAAGTGTCTGCCCTTTTGTAATTATTTTCAAATATGTTTATTGAAGACGCTGTTTAAATAGCAGCGTGAATAAAGCACTTCATTTAATATTAAAAATAAAATCTAGGTACTTCGTTTTTTTAAAAAAAAAAAACTTACATTTTAACCTCCTTAATAGTGCCAGCCTTATTTATTATTAAATTGCCTTAATTTGCATTTTTTTCATTAATAATAGTTGGCTTCTGAATAAAACTCTACTTTTGGCCAATAATGTTTTGCACCTTTCCCCTATGCACAGTACCTGGTGTTCCAAGGTATGTCCAGGAAACGCATATTTACCTTCATATCTACCTAAAGCCTAGTACATACTGGGATATAATGTTGCGCATGTCTAGTCTGATTCCGGATTGTTGGGATTCTGCCGCGCAACATGTCCCCGTGTATCAGGCGTGTATTGCGGGTCTAGATAATACAAGAATCTGAGTCCCGCTGGGTCGGGACTCTTGTGATACATTGTCGCGCAACAATGGGAGTGTGGACGTCTTCCGGAACATTATCCAATCCATAGTAAGTCCCGGACAGTTCCCCCGTACGGACTTAAATTTAATTATTTCGAAATGTGGACGTCCGAATTAACAATAAAGTTAACATTACGAGTGTGGACGTGTTCCGGAGCAGCCCCAAGTCTAGAATCAGCCCCCGGCAGCTACCCGCCGGACTTGTAGTTCAATTTTACTCAATATGTAGACGACTGAATTGACAATAGAGTTAATAGAGTACTTTCAAATGCACATGTTGCTCTGATTATAATTTAATACGATATGTATCCAACTTTAAATCAAAATAGTGTATATTCTGGTTATTATTAAAAAATAAAAGAAAGACAACGCTAAAAATATATTTTTATTTGTATATATTATCATGGGTGTACATAAGGGAGGCTACGGGGGCTGTCCTAAAAACCATAAAAATAAATAAATAAGATCACTTACTTTAGAAAAAATAATGTTTATTGGGTGTAATAGCGTTTTAGTTGGTTAACTATTTCAAGTTCTAAATTGTTGGTGTTCCATACCTCCTAAATGCTCCCGCCCCTCCAAATGCTCCCAGCCGCCCGAAATGATTTATTATACAGGGTGTCCCACATTGAGACGTCGTAACTTTATGGGTTTATTCTGCATATAATTTGTAGTTCAGGGGCGCAAAAATGAGCGTTCTATCTGAAAATGTAGAGGAGCTACTCAAACTTTTGTCTTTTTTAAAAACTACTTGCTTTTTTAAAGAAAAACTGTGATTTCGGAATTGGTGATCAATGTATCGTAAATATTGACCATATTTTTAGATTCTACCAATTAGAAACACCATGTAAATATTACCATGTAAATTAAGAGCTATATTAAAAGCCATATAAATGAGAATGTTTAATATTAGTGTTTTATTAAATTATTCAATATTTTCTCAATCAGCTTTTTTTTGACTGAGATTTGCCTCCGCCTCGAAAGTTGCATTATTTAACAAGCTTCAAAATGGTACCTCGTAGTTTAAGAAAAAAATCTATTTCAATCTATTTTATCCTGATTCCTATGTCAAAACCAATAAATGTGCTTGAGAGTGAAGGAGCCATTCTTAACACATTCTTTAATTCCACACGATGATGGTGATGTCCCATCCTTCCCAAACTACATGACGTGTATTACACAAGCCCATCTATCAAATATTAACTAACTTTGGTTTCAAATGAATGGTTGCCCAATGAATTCACTCTTCAGCCATTCCGTTACCACTCGTCCATTATGAGCTGGGCATAGCACGTATGGGGGGTAGCACGTTTTACGGTAAGAGAAATTGAATTTCTAAAGTTTTTATCTTTTTTTAAACACCCTTGGTCCAACCATTTGCAAAAGATTCTCAAAATCTTGAGGCCTAATTCTTATAAAGTTGACAAATTCCATTCTATCTTCAAGTCTCAATGTGTTTGCACGCTTTATTGTTGGTTCTGAAAATTTTTTAATAGCAACACCTTCTTGGCTTTTTCATATTTCGATTTTTAATTAACAGTAATAAACATAGAAAAACACTTGAAAGGCCAGCTCCTGAGAAATGTTCGAGGGAAGTGGCTATCTAGTGTGGACGCGGTACATTGTTGCGGGACAGCCCCGAAACTGACGCGCAACATTGTTGCAGGACAGCTCCCTGTGTCCTGCAACAATGTTGCGCAACTTTGAGTCTCAGTGTGTACTAGGCTTAAGAGGTACATTATAGCAAAATTTCAAGATGCCTAAAACACTTCATGAAAAGTGCGTTGCCAGCTCTCCGACTATAAATACTAATGAAATAAAACTAAAGGATGAGTATTCAGTTGTTACTAAACGAGCTACAAGAAGCGGCTTTCGGACCCTTCCGAACACTCTTCCATTGGACGATGCCCCTTAGGATTCAATGTAGTTAGATACGTAGCGAGTGTAGAGCGTAGCCCAGCGCCGCAGAGTGGTGCCGAGAGGGAAAACCTACAAAACCGAAGGTGTTCAATCGTGTTTAAACTAACATTTTTGCATACCTAATTAGTTGTAGAAAAGTACTTTAATATTGCTTTTCAATTTTATAAATAGTTCTATCACAAAACACCTTTTCTTTGAACGTTTCCTCGCTGAGTAAAAATCCTAGTTTTTAGTGAAAAGTAAAACAATCCTTTATGCCAGTTATTTTATTCCTGAAACATTGATATTGCCCAGGAAGTCTCATGTGTACAGTCCATTATCGCCTATTTCAACCAATTAATAAATACTTCTTTAATTCTCCTTATAATAGGAAATCATTACATTTCATGACAACTTTAATCTTACACTTATTTGAAAATTTTCATATAGTTTAGTACAACGCCTCTTTGAGTTTATGCCATTATTGACAGGGATTTACAATATTGTATTTGTATATTAGTTTTATGTAATGAATAGCCATAGTAGCGTCCTCACAAATGTATAAATAAATATCTCGTGTGAAACTTTTCAATTTATTCGATATGCGAGCACATTCTAAGAATAGAGAATACCTCGAGAACAGTTAACAGTAAGATTGGTTGTTAATTTATTCGACTCACCACTTAAAAATACATTTTCAATTATAAATCTCTCCATCGTAAAATATAAGTTTTTTAAATTTAATACTTGCTGTTTTTGACGGTTTTCTTAATAAAAACCCCGTTTATCACCCAAAATAATTATTCTGTCGAATTTTTAGTGGTCAAATTCGACTCAGCACAAAAAAATACTTAAAAAATAATACCGAAATCATAAATATTCACGTTCCTACAGTTTTCCCCCCAAAATCGGGGGTTTGGCACCACTGTGCCCCGCACATCACATGTAGCGCTTGGACAAAAATACCTAATGAAAAATTACCTATTATTATTATGGGGGTGGGGTCTCTCAGATTACTGGAGAATATTTTTACTGGGGGATAGTTCCAACCAGCAAAAAGAATTATTTTTATTTTTAGAAATATTTTTTTCTTTACTAATTATGGGCATTAAGAAATTTTCTGACGATTCTAGCTGTGTCGAATAGAACTGCTTGCTGGGATAGTATTAAGTGTTCCTCTGACAATTTCAGATATTTGGTGGCACTGACTGTAGTATTCGGTATCAAACCATTGGTCATTATTATTATTATTGCAAATAGGTTTTTGAAATAAGGAAACGCATAATAATAAAAAAAACGCATTATAAAGAAGGCCTAAATTTTGTGACAATGAAAAAGTTTATTTCTTAAACACCCTTAAAACGTGAATTGGGGCATTTTATTATAAAAAATTAAAATAAAAAAATATTGTAACAAAGCCGAACGATCAGCAAGTAATAAAAATAATAACACATGAGTTTATTAAACCAATAATTCTAGGGTTTCTGCCTTAAGAATATAATTTTCGGTTAAGGTCGCATACTAAAATAAATGGTTAAGATGATTCTAACATCCTGTGGATCACATTTTCATTCGTAGAAAACCCAGAATTGTGTAGCGTAGTTCTGCATGATGATTTTTTTATGTTTATTTCTGCTCTCCTGGACTTCTCCAGAAAGCTGTCCTATCGGAAGAGCTGCTGTTGCTATTATTTCGGCGCCATGGATTAAAATCTTGCATACTGTTCAGGGCATTTAGTACCAAGGGTAGAGTCGAATAGCCAATTTTGTCGTATCTTGCGCGTACAACCCAATTTTGATTGGGTCAATTGCATGTTGGCTATTTATATCCTCAAGAATAACTGAAAATTTACGAATTAAATTATTTCTGATGCCCAAGACAGATCAGTATACAAATTTGGTGGCGTTTCCTGTATTTGAAGAACCATATCCTTATGGAACACAATATCAACACGGATTCTTAGTTTTTTAATGGATTCTCTCTGAATTCGTTTTTTTTTTTTTTTTTGCTGCTTCTTTAATTGAAAGAGTTGTATTTGTGGTTTTCAAATTATAAAAATACAAAGAACAAAAATTGTAATAAAGCCGAACTAACGAAAAAAGAATTATTGTTTTTTAATATTATGCGAGATATTTTACATTAATTACAAAAACTACAAAAAAGGTGGAAAAGGGGAAATGGACTTATAGCAATAAGTTCTATGATCCATCCCAGTCCTAGATCAATAGCCGCCATCTTACGCTAGAATGAGTGATTTGCTCACTCCTGAGTTGAAATTTGTTATTCTGTGGGACAGGCTTCCGCTTATCTAATTTTTTTTATGGGCAGCCACTGTCACGAAGTAGTTCATCTTCATGTCTACCTAAAGGACGAAAAGCACCGATCAATCAAATGTGGGTTAAGTTTAACAAGCTCAATATAATGTTACAAAAAAGTAGAATAATCTTACAACAGCCAGAATAATGATAATTTTAGGTTTGACAGTTCTTTGAACGAAACAAGCGTATAGGGTTTCATTCATTGAGTAATCAAGGACAATGCATCGTAATAATTAATTCCTGAAATGTAAATTGAATTTTGGAGTTTTTTTCTCCATTGTCCCACTGTGGGTCATTCGTATCCCTGAATGACAACAAACTAAGACGAGTCAAACATATAATTACTGTCTGGCCATCTGCGAGTGGAAATTTCCCGGAGAGTAAATATTGCCTGCCAGACTGGGAATAGGCCAAACACGCATTACTCACAAATACATAACGACTAATACTGGCGTCAGTCCCAGGCAAAGAATGCTTAAAACAGCTATAGGTGGAAGTTTTTGGAACACAATTTTAGAGTTCGTAACTTTGTTTGGGCTGGATAGGAGGTCAACATATCAAAAGTCCTCGCCCGTAGCCTTTGTGCCGGGGGGGGGGGGGGGGGGGGGGGGGGTTAGAAGGTCCCATTTTTCGGGGTTTCACTTATATCTCGAAAACCCTGCGTCCTAGCGACATGACTATTCTATAACAAATGAAAGCTGATTAAATTTCCTACAAGTTCTATTCAATAAAGTTTTTCGATATATCTTTAGTTTTCGAAATATCCGCTCTTGAAAGTCTGTTATTTTGGGGAAAAACACACTTTTTGCTCTTTTTGACCGGATAACTCTTAAACGATAAACCCAAAAAATAAATGCCATTTATAGGGTTGTAGAGCATTACATTCCCTTCAAGAATATATATAACTTTACTACTTTATGCATTTTCCTTCAAACGTGAAAACAGTTTTAGTGTGCATCGTGATATCTGGCGACAACTGTCGACCAATGAACCTTTCAATTTCTCACCATTTCCAGACAATGTCTTTTCCAAAATATACTCCATTATGTAAATATAGTGAGTACTGGTCGTATAAATAGCACAAAATATATAATTTTGGGCCCACTAACCTGTTATTCACACTCAATTAGACAAGATCTTGTCCATTATACTGGCAATGGTTTTGTTAAGACCATGTGAGTGCGTATATAACGTTTGAAAGAAAATACATAAAATAGTAAAGTAATATATATTATTGAAGCGAATGGAATGTTCAACAACCCTATAGCCGACATTTATTTTTTGGTTCACCGTTGAAGAGATATCCGGTCGAGAATAGAAAAAAGTGTTTTTTCCCCCAAAATGACAGACTTTCAAGAGCGGATATTTCGAAAACTAAAGATATATCGAAAAACTTTATTGAATAGAACTTGTAGGAAATTTAATCAGCTTTCATTTGTTATAGAATAGTCATGTCACTAGGACGCAGGGTTTCCGATATATAAGTGAAAACCCGAAAAATGGGACCTTCTACCCCCCCCCCCCCCCTCTCCCGGCACAAAGGTTACGGGCGAGGACTTTTGTTATGTTGACCTCCTATCCACCCCAAACAAAGTTACGTAGTCAAAAATGTTGTTCCAAAAATTTTCATCCATAACTGTTCGTTGACTAGACTACATGTGGGATTTGTAATACGGAACTAATAAGGGGAGTGCACGGCTTGCCTCTCACTGATTCAAACGAGAATGCTTGTATTTGTAGTACTTAACAATCATATTGAAGACATACTTTCAAAATCATGTGCCTATATAATATAAAACATCTGATACTCATTTTATTTAAGAACTAAATAATTGTACGTTTAATATAATATTTCAGCTTATTTCATTTGTTTTATTTCTTATTTATATATTCTAGCTTTTTTATTTGTAGCTATTATTATATTTTACTTTACTGGCGTAGGACAAAAATATATCTTTAAACACCACCTAACTACATAGTGACTCGATGCAATTCACCCCGTAGTGGTGCATCGTTAAATAAAATAATAATATTTCAATTGCACATATGATAACCAATTAATTTAAAATTAACTTATTTAAAATATTAATTCTAAAGTAAGAACGGAAATTTGTTAATTAAGTATCGATAATTACCTATTTGGTCGGATAGAGGCGGAATTCCTGGAATATATTTTGTAAATGTAGGACTGCCACCGTTGAAGCTTCCCCATCCTGTCACCACCTTCCCCTGAAAAAAATAAACTTAGTCAATAAAGTCTCAAAGATTCATGAAAAATCCATATAAAACATAATAAACTAAGAGTCATTCAAGTAAAATAGTCCAGGCAAAAGAAGCTGGTTAGTTTATAGAAGACGAATGTCCTTAAAATAACATATATAAATTCAACTGGTAGTTCAAATTTACTAAAATTTGACACTAGAAGATAAAATCTTTAGTTCGCTCGGGTTTTCAACATAGGACCTCCAACATATTAGTCTACTGCTCTACCACTGAGCTAACCTCACAACCACCCCCTCCCAAAATGATGAAAAATAGGGCAAAATAATAGACATTATGTCATTTATTCGGTGGCTAAAAATGCATTTAAAAAACTGTTCATTGTATAATAAAACAACCCACTAAATTTCGTTCTAAATACTAGCTGAATAACCGTGCTTCGTCACGGCAGATAAGTAGTTATTTTATTGCGTTGAATAATGTATCATCAAAATTAATGCTGCTATATAATTTTGTGGAGTTTATTATAGCCGGTACCCGTGATACTGTATGTTATTCATCAATTGATAAGTAATCAAAGAATAATGCTTCTTAACACTGGGGTGCTCCGGAGCAGTGTCAACGAACGGAACCTAGAGATAACTCGTTATGTATAGGTTACCAGTAACAGAGTTTGACCTGTACAGGTTAAAATTCGTTGTCAATAATAATAATAACGTTAATAATTAAAACGTTTTCGTTAATATTTAAAAATGTATGTTTCGAAGTTGTCATTTGGAAACACCCATTATATTTGCGAGCATTACCAAGTAGCGTTTTGACTGGGGATGCTGGTAGGTGATGAGGCTGTGCAAGGGTTCGGGATATTATTACCTCGGATGGACCATCAACAGGTATAGCGTAAACTCTATGGGTCACAAAATCACACTTTATTTCTAGTAATTCTAGGTCTGCCATCGTAGTTGAAATGAACCGCAAATAAAAATTTATTAAATTTTAACGTCCATTTTATATTAACTACGAATTTTAGGACGGGTTATCTATAGGTTACCACCCTGCAAATAAAAAGAATGCCAACATAGTTGAAATTAACCGCAATTAAAAATTACACTATGAAATAGATACAACAGCTGTTCTGCTATCGTCCTAGCAACGCATGCTACCTAGGTCTAACCAACTAAAAATTCAAACCCCTCAAAAACTACTTAAAAATTTGAATATCAAAAAACCTTTGTTTTACGAGTGTTTACGTCCTAAAGGGAGTGTCCATGCAAAATTTTAAATTTTTCTGTCAAGTGGTTTGGGCTGGGTGATGAAAGGTCAGTGAGTGATGAGTGAGTGGTACTTGACAAATATATAGTATGTGTTCAAAGAATTGTTCTAATTTCTTCAGTCTGTGGGACCAAATAACGAACTTGTCATCAACAAATAACTTTCCATTTCGCCATTGTCAGAGCAGTTTCTCCTGACTCCTCCAGGTATATTTCTCCTGCCAATGGGCTGAGTGATGAAACCATAATTGCGACTTATATCCGTATTTAATATTTCCCATTGAACAGGAAATATGTTGATTTCAAACAGAGCTCCACCAATTCTTCGTCGTTCAAAATCTTCCTAGCACTCATGATCGGAATAATATGCAGAAACTTATGATGGAATTCTTCGGGTGACTGGAAGGCTTTGTCCTCCAAGATTTCGAAGTCGGGAGTGAATTGTATGTATATTTTGTTTGGAATAATAAATTTGAGGAAAGGATGGAAGAATTTTTCGCGTAGGGTGAATTCATCGTGGAGGAAGGTATGGTCACTTATAATCTCTTTTGGCAGAAACGTCCCAAGAAGAACGAATTTTGACTAAAATGTTATTAATTTCGTGAATAGGGGCACAAAACTGGAATCTATGTGAAACCCTAACATTCTTTGTTCAAACTTCATTATCAATATTTATTTATTCGTATTTTTTCCCAATTTACCTCAACTACTTATCCAAAAATATTCCTGAAAGCCAATTTCGGGACTTTTTTTTGTTGACATTTTCATGATTTGAAAAGCCTATTAAAAAGAAAATAATATCAATCAAAAACAAAAGCCCTAACTAATAGCTTAAAATTATTTGTAATCTTACGCGGATTACCATGATATCTATAAACACAATTTTTACATACATATATTTAATCAATTAATAAGACTGCATAAAATGAACATCTTATGTTAAAGAGGATAGCTACATTAATTTTAGAAGTGGAGAAATGATTATACCAAAATTTTAGAATGACTATGGAATTAACAGCCTCAAAAATATTGAACAATGTTAGCAGAATTCAAAATTTCTAAAAATATTTTTAACTAAATATTTATCGTCAAAGTACATCATTTATTTAATTAATGTGTACAGAATTACAATATTTAAGTCTGCATATATTTAAAAATGGATAATTGATGTATATATGAAAAAAACAAAGGAATCGTACAGAGGAAGGGGGTTGGAGAGGCAGATAAAATTGCATACAAAAACGGCAAGAATTACGAATGCGTCCATGTACCGGGCTTACGTTAGACTCCGGTAGAAACTGAAATTTTGTGACATTTTTTCAAAATTCATGACTTTTTCGTGATTTTCGTGACTCTCGTGCAGTAGACACCCTGTTATCAAGTTAGACGACATAGACTGGAGGAAAGTTGACTGTTTCCGTTAGCCTAAATGACTATAACGACTAATTAATGTATCTGGAACTATAACTGATCATAGAACGGACGAAGAAGGGAGACTGACCGACGTACTGACCGTGTTGCGGGGGTGTAGTCCAGGAATAGCCGAAGCTATGGCCCTACTCCAAATAAACAAGGAATACCTCCCTATAAACAGTAGGAACAGCCTAATGTAGCGTCCAGAACACGAGGCGAGTCTTGGATCGCTCGTTTAGATATCAATTCTACTTTCATAATGGTTGGATTTTCATGAGGTTAAAGAGTCGAAAGGCGTTTCGGGATCTTTCATCTCCTACAAGCTAAGACTCAGACTCGCAGCATCTGTGTCAGTTTAGCGTGTTTCCGTACTTATTCCTAGTGTGAAAGCTTGGAATAGAAATAAACCTTTTTTGTTATTTAAAAAAAAAAAAAAAAAAAAAAAAAGCTAAAGAAGAAATAATAACGAAGTTAATGAAAAAGCATCCGAACCATATTGTTACCTATATAGGAAAGTCACACATTACAGAGATTTCTGATTAGCCTGTTTTTAGCTAGTAATAAATTGATTTGGCCTTCTCTGGCGGGATGGCATTACTTAATCCGTTGGTTATTGTACTTTTTGGGGCTTAGTTTACGTATTGAATTTAATTAAGAAAAAAAAAATAAAAAGACATTGAACCCCGATTACGGATCTGTTTGTAGTCATGATCACGGGATGATCCCCCCCCCGTCATCGAAAAAGTACAACAACAAAAATGTTGGAGATTTGAGACAGCCACTAATAGAAATCCTAAGTGAGGTTCATTTATTTTATTCTCTTGATGATATCTTCTGTAATTTATTTTTAAGAGGAAAGTAGTATTTCATAGTTTATCAGCTGGCGAGAAAACGTTCACATGATTTACAGACAAGAGGATCGTAAAACAGATAGAACATTCAGAATAAATAGGGATAGTTGTCATTTTTAATTGGAAGACTCAGAAGAACTTACTAAATATTAGAACCTGTCAAAACAAAGAGGGTGGAAGCCAGCTTATGACGTCAAACTTATGATGAAATCAAGTGCAGTCTTGAAATGTCCACGCTTCAGAAACATCAGATCACGGAAATAAAATATATATGTGTGTGTGAGTTTTTTTTTTTTTTTTTTAAGGGCAGGGGAAAAATCTTTCATTAGACGAAGTGGGCTATGCCACAACAGTGTGAGATTCCTACTCACTAAAAAACCACCCTCAGGCACTACTTCGTAGGGGGAGCGTTGGCCTTATGCCTTCTTCTTATTGGACTACATATTTAAGCCGCAGTCTAGCCTTTTCTCTGCCGTTCCAATATACGGACTTCTTGCCGATGAAAGCAGCGTATTCCGCTACATCCTTCCAGTTCTCAACTTTAGCTAGGATTAGGCTGACTAGGTTTTCTGGTGTCAGTGCCTCTCCTAGTTTTCTTTCTAATTCGGCCTTTTCTATGGAAAATCTTGGGCATTCGAAGTATACATGTGTGAGTGTGTGTGTGTGTTTGTCTGTTCGCGCTCTAGCTGCCCCAAAAGTTGCCTGATTTTGATAAAATTTGAGGTTTAGACAAATTCGCCGAAACAAATTGTTGTGCTGTTTTTGCGTTAATACGCTGGTAGATGCACATTTTATAGGTTTTCTAACGCAGGGAAACGAATGAAACCATTTTTATCTATAAGCGCTTTGAGAGAAGGAGATAAAGCTAGTTTTATTAATAACTTTCGGTTTGGGTTTTCAGAAACGATTCACTGAGTTGAAAATTGCAGCGGATGTTCAGCATTGATCCAAACTAAGATATTTAGAAGAAGAAAGACTAAGAAAATAAACTAAATCTGTTCATAAGAAGGGAGGTTTACTCCGGACCCAAATTACTAATTTGCTCATACCGGCCGTAATTGTTGTTGTATTGTAATGTGTAGTGTGTACCTAATAAGAAAGAAGTGTTGTAAAAATGAACTAAATCGGTCTATCGGAAGGGTGTTTTTGTCTTTGTACTTTGTTTGAATATGTTCACCCGCTTTGGTTGGCAAAGCTGCCACTAGGAGCGCCTCTGTTCTGCTATGACTTTGTGAACTGCAGGGTTTTGACTTCTGTCACTAGGCGCGCTCTATCTCTTTCCTGCTTTATTAGTTATCATTTTACATGGAGACGCTTTTATTATTCAACAAGATCAATAGACGAAAATGTTCCATTTTGTATATTCGTTATATAGTTCCACGCATATACAAAACTCTGGAAGGAAACTAATAACAACATTAATTATTGAAACAATTGCTCATTAGAAATCTAAAAGAGAAGATCTATTCATGTATTTATTTTATTTATATAAGTTATTTTAAGCAAATTATTCAGGAATGCAGTCTACACTACCCAAATTCTGAAGATTGCTTAGTAATGCAGCTCTTGCGTGGCTGACTTTTTTAATGTTATAGCAGAAGTGGGGTTCAGGTAAAATCTTACTCTATGATTTTATTTATGATGATCTTACTCTCTTATGATTTTATCTCTATGATCTTACTTATGACGATATTTAACTTTTCATTCATCAAATTTAAATTGTATAAAGCTACTTTCGTCACGACAAAAATATGAATATATGACAACATAATAGTGCCAGTTGCAGTAACTGAATTAAATCTATTAATTACAAACTAATTAATTTAAGAAAATTACTGCGTATTTGTATAGAATAGTTTGAATAATGACAAACCGTATAGGTCGTTGAGCCGGCATTTCATAGGTGTTAGAGGAAAAGTGAAAAAAAAAATATTCACCGTGATGTCGCATTTCTGAATACCATATCCCTGACATTTCACTACATTCGCGGCATACTCTCATCCCAACCAAATCCTCTTTCGAAATATTTTTACGCCACAACTAGAGATGTGGGGTGGAAAATTTTCCACGGAACATTTTCCGTTTTGGAAAATTTTCAGCTATGTTTTTTCCGGAAAATTTTCCGTTTACAAAAGGCCATATTTTGGTAAATTTCTTCTAGGACATAAATGAGCTAACCATATTCTGTTATATTAGCTAATTTCTGAACCATTGAAACAAAAACTACGGGTTATAATTCAATTTTTTAATCCACATGAATGAAATTAAATGTGATTATGTTTTACCTAACAATTGGCATATTGCTTATGAAATAACTCATAAAAAGGCACTTCGCCCTATTTCATAATAAAAGAGCACTCACAGAAAATAAATCACTCATTTCTCTTAACATTTGATAAACAAGGTTGTAGCGGAAACCAGAAAAAAGCTCCACCACTCTGTACTAGCTGCAACAGTTTTAAGAAAATTCGCCTCAAGTAAACAACACTAGATTGGAATTTAAAAATAAAAATAAAAAAATCACACTGCTCTTTGCCAGGAATAAAGGTTAACCAGAAAAAAAAAAAACAAATGAGTAGACAGACTTCTATATTTTGTAGAAGTCCATGAAAGACAACAAAATTATAGGTAAATGCAAATATTGTGAGGCAAATAAATTGAAAGATTAACACATGGCAAAGCTACTGTCAGTTTCACAAAATTCTACATAGGCATAACTTAGCCCCCAATGCCACGTGCACTATGGAAAATAGAAGGCAACCGGAAGTGGGAACAGGTAGTTCCCGCCTAAACGGAATGGTAAACAAAGTACAGCTGGTCTCAGGCAACTAGATTTACTCGGAATCAAGGCATCTTTTCCGAGCGCGGTCTCTGGGACCGCAAGCCTGTGGTTAAGGGTTAAAGCGATATCTGTAACCGTTTTTGAGAAAAATGGAAACATAGTTTTTGTAACTAATTTTTCGTTTGGGCACATAGAATTGTGAGAATCATTTGAAATATTTTATACATGCTTGAAATTCATCTTTTAAAAGGTGTTTAAGAGTTTGTTACGTATGGAGTTAATGCCGTAATACAGAAAAAAAATGTTAACATTAACATACATGAAAAGTTTTGGAATCTTCGTATGTTATCCTTAATATCTTGAAAACGGTTGGGAAATTATGGTAAATAGAACATAACCATTCGAAAGGTCACTACATTCTATAGAAAAAAAGTTTCTAAAGTAATTTTCGATTGGGCGATGTCAATCGGAGAAATAAATGCTTCAAAAGTGTTAGTTTTGTTCATTTCAAAATGGTTTTGTCACCGTTTACCTATAGTTTTAATTGCATTTAACAGCGTGAACCTAGAGAATGCGGGGAAGTCATTTCCGCTTAGGATACTGTCAGTTAAGAGTTGTGGTGCCTTAAACTTCCTTCTCTTGGAGATTCTATTTCTTTACTAATGACTCTAAGGATATGAACGGAACCGCCCTAAGATGAAGCAGTTCCTGTGAGTCGGAGTTTTTATGGTAATTCAGCATTTTTATTAAATGTGTCAGTGTCATTAATATAAAAATTTCTTTTATGTTTTTGTAGAGAAGTACGCAGTTAAATTAAAATATATTTTGTTTCCATTTCGGATAGGTATATTCATACATCAATTTAGCAAATAAAATATTTTGTCCAATATTGTATTTTTTAATTAATTACTGAAACATTATATATGCATAAGAGTTTTTAAAGAATTATTATTTTTTAACTTTTCAGCTATATAAATGATTAAAAACTTATAAATCACATTTCTATCCTTTGTTCATTATAATTTTGCTTATAATTTGAGTTGGAAGGGGGAAAACTCAAAAGAACAATCTATCCATAATATAATATAGTTGATAAAAATACTCCAGGTGTTGCTTACTCGTAGTTTCTAGCAATGAAAGTTTATTTTACAGTATCGCGAACATTTAGGCTAGGAAAATTTTCCGATTCAACATTTTCCGGAAAACCCACATCTCTAGCCACAACCCATCTCTACTTCTCGGCTGAGTATTATTGTAAATATCAAATTTGGATATATCCTGTAAATATCTTCTGGTAATAATGTATATATCTGAGTGATGACCGCGCGCCATATTTCCGAACTGTGCCAAGTTCTTATGCCATATATACTTAACATGAAATTCTGAATCATTTCAAAATCTATTTTAAAGAATAGGTGCTTACTAGTTACTAATACTAGCTAGTAATTATTAATTGTTTATGAACTCTCTTTATAGTTGTTGAATAAACATATAATAGTTTTAAACAGAAACCACTATATCTGTGAAACTAAAGTGGGCTGAATACAACTTCTCATTCGTTGCTTTTATCGGTTCTTTTTGCTTGTTTCTCTCAGTTTTTCTTTAAAGCTTTTTTAAAATTTGCTAATAAAAGTAGCATTAATTTTGATCATACCTTATTTAACGCAATATAAAAACTACTTATCGGCCGTGGTGAAGCAGGGGTTGTCAGCTAGTTACTCCATAAAAATAATTTGACTTTAAAGTGAGTAAGTGTCAGGAATGAAGGCTAGACTAGGAGTGATGGTGAATCCCGTGAGTGTAGTGTGAGCTGTCAAGGCCCACATTGATAAGCCTTCAGCTCTCCCAGTCAGCACCTTAGTCTGTAAGCCTCATATCGTATTCACAATCTACCGGCATAACTATAATTTCATATAAAGCTCTGATTTCAGGAAAGCAACAAGAAGGGCTGCAATATTCAGTCGTCAAATTGATTTATCACTGAGTTTTAATTTTAAATCTATCAGAAGGCATAAGATGCGATTATCTTACTTAAGATGAACATTACAAAATGTGTTATTGAAGAAATAGGCAGGAGTTGCTCCCCAAAAATTCTTTTAAATATTAGCTTATATTGGCGACGTTTCGGACCTATTCAGGTTCATCATCAGGGATCTACATATATAAAATAAAAGCATATTGAAGTGAAAGGAGGATACATATCCTATGTCACTAATACCAATGTTTCCCCCTTACTTTTCATTTTACTTTTATTTTAATTATGTCAATACCTGATGATGAACCTGGTTAGGTTCGAAATGTCGCCAATATAAGCTAATATTTTAAAAAATTGTGGGAAGCAACTCCTATCACTTTATTCAAGAATCTATTGATCCTTCCCCACCCTCAGTTCAATCTACATAAATGTAATATACTATATATTTAATACGTCAACAAATATTACTTTCTTTTCTTTAGTACTAATTTATTTTCTGATTGCCCTACATGTTTCGTAGCAACGTGCCACCTCCTCAGGGGCCATTAAATCCCCATCAGTGGTCCCTGATATCAGAAATATCAGAAAAATATTTACGGATTATATAAAAATGTACTAAGATTTTCATTCCTAAGCCTTCCAAATTATAACATGGATAAGCTTCAATTGGAACCGCAATCAGTTTGTGTAAGTCAGAATTATTTATTTAAGAAAATTATAAATTAATTCGTAATTTTGACGAACCAAATATTTGAGTCCTATGTTCTAAGCGAATAGTACTTACTGCAACAAAAAAAAAAGTTAACATTCACTCCTTTATTATTACATTTTCCAAAATTACCCAAAATTTGTTCAATTAATATCTTTATAAAATAGGCAATTATAAAATAGGAGTCCTTAGATGCGCTTTCTCATCGCAATGTTATCAAAATTAATTTCCAGGATCTCAAAATAGTTCCTCTCGTCAGCCGTGGAGTGTATTATAGTGATTTTCAAATACGCCCCAAATTTTTCAATAAATTAGTATGTAAAATAGGCAGCAATTTAAAAATCGTTTCTAAAATAGTTCATTTTGTGTTATTAACAAAAATGACCACTTCAATGCTTTAAAATGTTTGATTGCCTGGGTTATCAGGAGTGTAAAAAGAAAATTTTTTTTTGGGGGGGGGAGCGGTTACCAGGAGTATTGAAACCCCCATGAGGGAAGGGGGTCCGGGGAAGTTTTAAATATTTTAGTATAAAAAGGGGAGTTTTGAGGGCCTGTGAGACCCAGTAAACCAGAATAAATGTTGAAAACATTATTCGTTTTTTTAGGTTTTTTTACACAACATTTTACCAGAACACCAGATTGAAATTATAACCTTTTATTTTTAACAGCATAATTTGTCACTTTTGTAAAAGTGTTGTGCAACAATTTGATTTAACTTGCAATTTATGCAACAACTTGTATTAAACTAAGACTAAATAGTTTTATATATTACTACATACACACACACTGAGCACATATCATCTCACTCGCAGCCACCCATACAATTGAATTGCCGTTCAAAGCTAACAAACTAGAACTTACAATAACTCAATTGCGAACAATTTATACAAAAACTATTAAACTGATTTAAACGAATATTGCTGAGTTGTTTTATTTTATAATCAATATTTTCTTCCTAGACTATGAAGGTCCTAAATACATTTTAAGTCGCCGAAAAAATTATATAAAACATGTCTCTTTAACATACCTACTTCTTGATATTTCAAAATAAGCAAATTTTACGCATACATAAATTATTGTTATTTCAGGCCTTTCGAAGATATTCCTGCAAAAAGTAGCTTAATTGGGAGTAGTAAAAAGCATTCTTGTGTGCAGATAGAACTAGTACGTCCTAGTAGGCAATATAATAAATATTTTTAAAACGATTTAGCAATATACACACACACATATATATTTATCCTGTTGTTTCCTGCTTTCGTTTTATTTATTTAGTTTAAATTACATTGCCTAGTTGGGCTCTCTGTATGCCTTCAGACATTTAAAACTTTGACAATTTTATGGGAAGCATCTCATTCTTGCGGATCTTCTCAAAAAAATAAAGCAGAATTAAGGAAATTAGTTTTAGATTAAATAGTAAATTCTATGATAAAACCGAGGGAAGATGTAGGAGCAATGTGCCTAGATGTTTCTATTCAGAGATATATTTAGATCTAATTCCAGGCACACATGTGGGCAGAGAGGTCTTGTGCGGAAGCTGCCTACATGTCAAGGTCGGGCTTTTAATACTCATTAGCAAATGTTTCAAGGAACTGGCTCGAAACTTTTAAGATAATATAGTGTACCTCAAGATTGTGCAGAAGAATAAATGATGTTAAATTTTAAAAAGGTCCCAAACATTTCCAGCTCTATTATTAAAATATTTTCTTTCGAACACTTTCGTGACTCCAAATGTAGAGAAAATTTAAATATCTTAGCTTAGTCGAATTTCAAAAATGTTGAAATTTTTCCAATTTAATCCAACTATTTTAATGACCCAAACCGAAAATTAGATTAATAAACTATTTTCATCCACTTTTTTTCGGAAACTGTTACAGATATCACCTTGAAAATTGTTCATTCGTTAGATAACCTATAAAAAGAACTCGCAAGAAAAGCGCCATCTTAGTGTTTCCATTAATATCCATAGTTCCATTAGTAAAGGAATAAATGCTTAACGAAAAAATATATAATTATTTTAGGCACCAAAAAAGGAAACTGACAGTATCCTAAGCGAAAATTACTGCATCGTCTTTCTCAACGTTCGCTCTTGGAAACAATTACGAATACGTTTTTCATTTTCTTACCTTAATTTAATAAAATACTCATTTTACAGATAAATTTAACTTTAAAAAATGAAGTAAACCGAGACAAAAATCCCGTTCAAAAGAAAAAAAAAATTTGGCGTGTCTATTGGGCTATTAACGGCTTTAAGCAATTATTTCTTCGAATGACATCCCAAATAACTATAGAACCTTTGTTGTAGAAAATTTAGTGAATTTTCGCATGGTCACCTCCACATAATAATATTTCCCAAACGTTTTCGAGAAATTTAAGAAAATTTAGGAAGATCCCAATACTATTCATGTCTGTTCATAACATATGTTTCTTTCTAGTACTACTTCCTTAACGCCAAACTTAACAAAAAATTAAATAGCTTAGATGAATTTTAAACAGGTTGAAATATTTCAATTGAACCCTGAAAATTGTTTTATTCATTTCCCTACGTTAGAGAACCTGTAAAAAGTCCGACTCGCAGGAACTGCGTCATCTTAGCTCGGTTTTGTTCATATCCCTAATGCGATAAGTAAAGGAACAGAAGCAGTTATTGGTAGGTTTTGATCTTTCGTGAAAAATATAAAATCAAATCGAATAAGAAATATTTAAGGCGCCACAAAAGTAAACTGACAGTATCCCCACTTTCGCTCTTGGATACACTATAACACATATTCTCACCTTCTTTTGCTAAAATACTCTTTTTACGTTTCAATGAAATTAAAAAACAACCAATTAAAACGTTAGGTAAACACTTTGAAAAAATAGTTCAAAAGAGCAAAACTAACAATTTCAACGCTTCAAGCACTTATTTCTCCGATTGATATCGAAAATTACATTAGAAGCTTTTTTTAGAGAATTTAGGAAGCCTTCGAATGGTCACCTTCCACTTACCACGATTTCCCGACCGTTTTCGAGATATTTTCCTGTTAATGCAATATTTTATTTGTAGTACTTCCTCTAAACGGAACCAAAAATTAGCTATCTTAGATTAGATAAATTACAAACATCTGGAACAAGTTTCAACTGAGTCAATCGTTTCTGAATACCCAAACTGAAAATTAGTTTGGACATGTATTTGTATCAATTTTTCTCACAAACGTTTACAGATATAGCTTTGAAAATGATTGGTTTACAATTTCTGATGTCCTGCCGTTTCAACCCCTTTTTGATACCAGTTTCGCAGCAAAGCTTAGCGTCCTACCACCTACCCCACTAGGTCCGATCCCACCCCAATCAATAGGAGTGGCACAAGAAATTGGATTACTTTTGGAACGTACACTGTACAAGACCATTCGCTCTATAGAAGAGAGTACTCTTGGTGCGGTAAAGCCTTCTTGCTCCTTAATGTCCTTAAAGAATATTTACAGCACACATCCAATTATCGAGAACATATTTTCACAAATCAGAATTATACAAAGTAAAGAGAAATGCGCTCAGCTGTGAACGTATAGGCGAAATTGGCTACAAACAGACCTGCACCTTACGTGAAGAACCGTGACGATGTCCGGCTAGAAGAATTCTCTTCACGAGAAGTAATTTTATCGGATAGGACGCACTTCACTTATCCATTCTTAGTTACAAAACAGAAAACAAAGACCCACGTGTAGACTATACAATAGAACTCTATCAAACATATTGTCCCTACCATGTTAAACTATCGAATACGAAAAATCTTGTTTTTCAGATTCGAGACTTTGCTCTCGGATTGTGAACGATACGGCTTGTCGCTAATTGTCACAACTCTATCCCCTTTAGAATAGCCATTAATGCCTTAAATAAAGTATCGAATAAGACCATTTTTCAATACATCATCGATAAAAATGCAATGTATCTCCACTTTCCAGAGTGACAATACTTTCATTCATTACTTTCCTTTTGGACAGTCAAATAGTCGGCAGATTCGACCTTTTGACAGTGGTTACATCCTTCTTTCACTGAGTAAACTCAGATTCGACAGTTTCCCGTACATCGGCCCAACAGCAATCAGAAAAGACTGAAAATGAAAAATGCGTTTTTTCACATTCGATACTTTGCATTTGTATCGACGATATTACTTCGTCATTGTATCGAATAAGTTCGTTCGCTAGTTTGCTACGATATTCACATTCGATAGTTTCACATGGTAGGGACGATATATCCACTGTCTGACTTCAGAAAATTACTTTCTCATATTAGGTAGCCAGCCCATATCGTCCCTGCCATGTCAACCTAACGAATATGCAAATCGAAGCAAAATAGAAACCAACATATTTTATCCATTGACGATATAATATAATCAAAAATGGTATTATTTAAGATGTTAAAGGCTATTCTATAAAGGGGTTAGCGTTGCGACAATTTACGAGAAGCCGTACCGCCCGCAATCGAAGAGAAAACTCCCAAATCTAAACACGAGGTTTTGCATATTCGATAGTTTGACATGGCAGGGACGATATATTCACACACTCCTTACGCACTTATTTATTTAAATTTTAACGTCCATTATAATTAACTCAGAATTTTAGGACGGGTTATCTATAGGTCACCACCCTTTTCTACCCAGGATAGGGCTGATTCCTTTTCTTTTTTCTAAAGAAAAGCTACCACATCTAGCAGGAATTGAACCCACGAACTGCACGGAGTGCGAAGTGTTGTCGCCTTAATACTCAGGGCCACCGGGCCTCCCCCCTTACACATTTAAAAATTTACCCGAAAATATAACTGTTTATATTTTTTAAATGAAATAATTTTATTTTTTTGTTTTTATACTACATAACAATGTTGTTGCAACGCTTTTTTGTTAGCTTTCTAACAAAGTTAAATTGGTCCAGTCAGAACCAACTCATTGGATAAGTCTGAACGAAATTACCTGATTTTGATTCTACCACTCGAATGTGTTTATCACCACCGTTGCGGTACTCACAATAAACAATAATAATAATAAACTGAATATCTCTGCAAATTTTACATTAAATTGAAATCAGTAAACGGCATTGTACAGTGTTCAAAAAGCACTAGGGTTTATAAGCACTTGATGTGCTTGGATTCACGATTTTTTTATTCAATTCAAGATATTCAAGAGAATTTGAGTTCTATTTATAAAAGATATTAATAAAGAACAGACACATGGCATAAAAATGAATTACTTTGGCTATGAACTCGAAGAAAAAACTTTTCTTTTTGAAGTTTGGCAACAAACGAAGGAAGAGATTGCCGCTATTATGCCAAGGAAATTCTTTTTAACACCACACTGCTTAAGAAAGACGGTGATGTCATCAACAAATTTAATGCAATGGACGTTTACCGTGAGGAGATAGGGGTTAAACATGGATTGCTTGAGGCAGCTTCAACATCATGCCAGAAGAATAAATAAATTTTCCAAAAGACATGTAATATTTTTGATCTTAATTTCTCTAGTTACTTGAATGAAAAATAATTATATTTTTAAACAATGCACATTGTATTTTCATATTCAATTCTGCAACAACATCTCTAATAAACTATTATTTGATTGTAGACTATTACAAACTTCATCTGAAAAACGTTCGAAGAAGAAGGGAGATTTTAATTTCTCCTCACAGAGCGCATGACTCAGTTTTGCATTTATTTTGGCGAATGATTTTTTTTTAGTTACAGTTAGTTTCTTTTAGATTTATTCCCCCTTCCAAGAATGTAAGGACGTTAAACATTCAGAACCATCGAGAAAACTGGTATATTAAAGTTCAATATTAAAAGTATCTATGAAAACATACTCTGCAATGTTTACTATTTTGGAAACCCATTATTCATAATTGATATTTACATAGGCGGCTCTAGATAAACATTTCTGGGGGGGGGCTAATATAGTATGGGCTTATTGCATGGGCGTATATAGAAAATAATTTCGGGAGGGGCTGGGAAAATTTCGGGGGGGGGGGGCTGAGACCATTTCCGGGGTATGGAATACTAAAAATTTAGAACTTGGAATAGTCTTGGTATGTATAGGTGGTTAGCAAGAGCCGTTCTATTTTATTTTTACTCTACATAATTATTCAGGAGCTTTGACATCTTAGCGTTGTTGCATGTAATAATCGTGTATGATTTGGAAACTTCGAAAGAATCGGATTCCCTGTCTGAGATGGTCGTATCTGAATTTATACTTGAACGTAGTGTGTTGCATATTTATCAAGCTCTCGGGTGATCAAAAATTCAAACGATTTGTTGTTTTGTTACGAAATCAGTGAGCATTTGCGAGCAGAAACGACTTTTCACTTTTTTCTTCAAATATTGTAACATTAATATAAAGTAATTCACTAAAATACCTGTTGTAATTGCCCCAAATTAATACACCAATTAAAATGTAAGTATTTATTAAATGTACGAGCATTAATTCTATGAGGTTGGAATAAATTTGTAACCCGAACATTTCAGTGGGAGCCCAAATGTAAAAATGCCATAACCCAGGGTTGGCAAACAATTTGCACACCATGAGTCATTTTTTTTTTTTTTTTTTTTTGTTCCACGTGCCAGTGAAGAGCGTCTTACAACTCTAGCACTAATCACCGTGTCAAAATCGCCGTCCTTCAGGTCGCATCCCACTTACAATCTAACGCTTTCGCTCTCCTCTACGCGCATGCACCGTGTTCGTATTCTATAGTTGTGACCTGCCAAAATAAATTGGGGGAAAGGAAACAAGGAGACTCTACGAATCTTCCTTTGAAAGTACATTGCAGATATGATGACGTATCCAACTTCAATCTACTATATCTTTAACAAATTCCACTCACTCACTCACTGACTATCATAGCCCATCCCAAACCACTCGACAGAAAAATGTGAAATTTTGCATGGACACTCACTTTGGGATGTAAACACTAGCTATGAAAGTTTTTTTGTTTTTTTATATATTAAAAGTTTTAAGTATTTTTAGAGGGGTTTGAGTTTTTAGTTTTAAAAAGAGCATGCTCGCCTGGGAAGAATGCACTCCCGCCTTACCCATCAGCATCCCCAGTCATAACACTTCTTGGTAATGCTCTGTATATCTCTTTCTTGACACTGGTCCGGAGCGCCCCAGTGTCAAGAAACATTATGCTTTGATTACTTATCAATTGATGTATAACATATAGTATGACGGGAACCACGCTATAATAAACTGCAAAAAATTATGTAGTAGCGTTAATTTTGATGATACATTATTTAACGCAATAAAAAAACAACTTATCTTCCGTGACGAAGCACGGGCATTCATCTACTAAAAACACGTAAAGAAAAGCAAACTTTTGGGCACCATTCTGCTCAGAATACGTACAGTAGCGGAGATTCATTACACGGTTTCTTCGACTTCGTAATTTGCTCGTCGAATCGTACTCTTAGGTCGGCCATACAAGTTCCGGTATACCGGACAGGTATACCTGCACAGGTGTACCTCTCCGGTATACCTGTACAGATGAGAGCCCACACACGCTCCGGTAAACCGGACGGGTGAAGGATTTCTACAGTCTAGAAATGACAAGCCGACAAGAAGACGTGATTGCTTTAGTGGGTTTGTTAGTGCCTATAAGCTACAAACAAATACGAAAACGCACGATTAAGGTATTCCTTGCTCTTAACTAGCCACAAACAGGGTTCTGATCGATAAATTTCAATGAATTTCTCGAGAATTCGGTTCCATTTTCGGACAAACATGATGACTATCACAGTAAACAAACGTAAAAAATATAGAATCGTTTAAAATAGCCATTGGTACGCGAGTGCAGAGAATAGACTGTAAGTTCAGCGCAACACGAAGCTCTCTAATCGTATTTGCGACACACCTGCGCAGGTTTACCGGGTGACTCACACACAAGCTCCGGTCTACTTGCCTGCGCGGGTAAAAATAATTGGTTTTTGATTCTTCTGCCTGTGCAGGCGTAGCGACCTGTACAGGTATACCGGAAGGGCTGGCACACACGCTACGGTTTACCTGCACAGGTCAACCTCTCGGGTATACCGGAACGTGTATACCCGAAATCGGAAGGCTGATGCCGGCCTTACAAACAACCAAAACGTTTTTTTTTTTTTTTTTTTTTTCATTTTACGTATCCTGTTTTACTGGCAAATTCTCTTTACTGCTAAGATCAAATAGAAAAACAAAGAGGAATAAAAACTGAGCAACAAACACAAAGTAACGAAACCAACTCTTAACTTTACAAAATAACTTTCGAGCCAATCTTGAAGAGAATTTAGTAAGCTTTCGAATGGTGACTAACCATTTACCAAGATTTCCCAACCGTTATCGATATATTTAAGAAAACATACGATAATCTCAAAACCGATTTTGTGTGTCAATAAAATATTTCCTTTCGAATACTTCCTTAACTCCAAACGGAAATAAAGTTTAAAAATCTTAGTTTGGATGTAAGTCGAACGTCTGGAATAATTTGTAACTGAACCAATTGTTTCTGAATATCCAAACCGAAAAATTACTCATGAAAATTAGTTGTATTCACGTTTCTCGTAAACGGTAAGATATCGCACTAGTATTTCTAAAGTGACACAATTAAAAAAAATAATATTGTATTCTTGTCGCCCGAGGGGGTTCAAAGCATCAATTCCTGGTAAGAGGAAATAAATTAATTGGTTATTATTTCTAATGAAATAATTTAAGTGGAGCTCAGTTTCTAAATTTCTGGTGAGAGGAATTGCCAACTTTACTAGAAGATGCGCATCTGGAGCATCAGCGAACAATAATACTGCAGCTTGAAGGATGCCTGGCACACAAATATCTGCAGGTGAGTGATTAATAACTTAATTCCTCACAACCAGGACAGGAGGATAGGATCTGACGGCCCCATCAGCTAGTCCACTCGCTCACCCCATCTAGCTCCGTTCGACTTCTTCTTGTGGGGATATTTGAAAACCATAACCCTGCAAAATGAATGAAAGATGCTCGTCGATTAGTTTCTCCTTAGTCCATCTTACTGTGCACCAGCGAAGAGTGGCAAAGAAGAGCCAATCTGACCTTTGTATCTTCAATGAAGACAACCAGTTTGAAGGCTTCCCAACCGTTGGATGTAAGCCCAACCGTTGGATGTAAGTAGGCATTCTTTAATTATGTTATTATCAAAAAGACCAAACAAAATGGATTGTTTTTCTTTTAAACTTTGTAGCATAACTTCGTAATTTATTCGCCGACATAAAATCTGGTTGCCACATTGATTTCAGTTAAAAAAGTCCGTCACGCAGGAGCTGCAAAACTAAGCACTTTCCTCAGAATTTGGGTAGTGTAGACTCCTTTCCAGAACAATTTGCTTAAAATATCATACATAAATAAAATAAAAACGTGAATAGTTCTCTTTTAATTTTGTAATGAGTAACTGATCAATTATTAATTTGCTTCCAGAGTTATGTTTACACATGGTACCTACTACACTACGTAATAAATACAAAAAACCTCATATTATCGTATTATTACTCTAGTGGTAGATAGCGCTCCTTGCGGCGGCTTTGTGAACCTACGTCTGACCGGCTTTTCTATTGAAATATATTACAAATTAAACCCCCGCTTTCCGATTGACCGATTCAGCTCATTTTTACAACACTTCTTTCTCATGAGTTACCCACGACGTATACCGCGTTTCGTTACAATACAGCAGAAATTACGACCGGTATGAGTATATTAGGAATTTGGGTCCGGAGTAAACCCCCCCCCCCTTCTAATGAACCGATTTAGTTTATTTTTACAACACATATTTACCTGTAGATTACTACTACGAATACCGAGTTTCGTCGAAATATACCAAAAATCACGGCTGGTAGTGGCGAATTGGTATTGTGGGTCTGGAGTAAACCCCCCCCCCTCCTAATGAACCGATTTAGTTTATTTTTACAACACATATTTACCTGTAGATTACTACTACGAATACCGAGTTTCGTCGAAATATACCAAAAATCACAGCTGGTAGTGGCGAATTGGTATTGTGGGTCTGGAGTAAACCTCCCCCCCTCCTAATGAACCGATTTAGTTTATTTTTACAACACTTATTTACCTGTGGATTAGCACTACGATTACTGAGTTTCGTCGAAATATACCAAAAATCACGGCTGGTAGTGGCGAATTGGTATTGTGGGTCCGGAGTAAACCCCCCCCCCCCCTTCTAATGAACCGATTTAGGTCATTTTTATATCTCACTTTTCTCTCTTTATTACCACTACGAATACCAATTTTCGTTGAAATATAACAAATATTACGGCTGACATAGTCAAATTAGTGTTTTGGGTTTGGGGTAAACCCCCCCTTCTGATGGACCGACTTTGGTGGTTAACGAACTCGTTCAATCGTTTGCTAATTGAATGCTATATACCAAGTTTCGTGACGAAAAAACAAAAACTCTGGCCGCTATCGTGTTAACAGACATATATATATATATATATATATATATATATATATATATATATATATATATATATATATATATAAATTTTAACGGGGGTCATTTTCGGTGTCTACTAGGTAGGATCGATAAAGATTTGAAGAAATTTTTCAAAAATTCCGTCATGAGTCCAACCTCAATAGCTACTTTCCTTCGGAGGAAAGTGCTAAAAGTACATACAAATGATGTTTTTTTCTCAAGAACAGTTTGGAATCTTTATTTTTGTATAATGTTATTCGATCAGAAATTACTCCACCAGACCATCTACAAATAACGCTATGCAACTCGAAATATTTGCTTTGTCTAGTAGGACCGATTCCAGATATATTTCGGAAATTCCATCGTGAGAACAACCTAAATACCTAAGGAAAGAGCAAATAAGTAAGATCTGTTTTTCCCCTTCCAATATCAACAGATGTAATGCGATAATTTTGGCCAATAAGAGGTAATTTTTAACATATCCTTCCAACATATTATAAATACTAAAGGAAGCGAGATACATTTATAGACTACATAGCGTTAATGGGCCATAGATTACCAAAGGACCATGCCGCCAAGCTGGATTCTACGCAGTCACTAATCTTAATCAGGTCTATTCTTCTATCTTGGCTCTTGTCCTACTCGGAAAGATTCGCCCTCACTAGTCCATTATAGAAAATACTTAATCCAAATACTAGAACAAGCTAAAAACCTATGCTAAAAGTCCATTGTTTTTTTCTTATTAATTTTCCTCCCTCTACACAAAGCGGTTATTGGCGGCGCTGAGTGTGTTTTTATTTCAGTCAATATTTTGCTGTTTTTTAGGAAGCTTTGATCTTTGTAGTTTTGATCTACCGTTTCCTCGTCTGAAATCTGTGGGATTTCATGATTTTCTTGAATTTGATAACACATGAACACATAATGTAACATTGCGTATTTGATCTGTCACAGGTTGTAAAGTATAGAGGACGTAGGTGTGTATTTTCTGAATAAATTATGTCAAAGGTTGTTGAAGTTCCATTGGAGGAAATAATTGTTCTTTTAGCAAAAAAATCAAAACCAAAGACGTAGACAACGTGATCATGTATTCACCACATTAGGGGTGGGTTCATGAACTTCGTATAGACAGAGGGTCACTCAAATATTTGCAGACAAATAATCGCTTCCTTTCCATTGACAATAGGAAGAACTCCTAGTAAATTTAGACTAATTTGGCGCATAAAATACTCAACGGTCCGAAGCATTTTTTGTCAAAATAATAAGCGGAGGTAGTGGAGCTGACAGTTCAATCAATATTCGGAGAAGTTACTCCATGATTGTTTTTCAAATACCTCGAAAGAGGTATTTTATAGGATCAATTATCCTATGAAATGTTATCCCCAATTTAGCAGAATATCATACAATCTACTAAAGGTTTAAAGATGCTAGATCCAGTGCATAGCACAGGACTTCGTCTTGCCATCGGAACTATCAGATCGGGCCTAGCAATCAGTTTGTGTGGTTGATCTGGAGAAATCTCGTTGGAGTATAGAAGTATGTTAAATTGTATGAAGTTCACATTAACATTTTTAAACTGTCCTTGCACACTGAAAACGAAGACATCATACTTAAAAAATATCAAATGAACTAAAAGACAACGACCACTTCACACACTTTTCATTGAAAAGTACAAAAATAGCGGAAATGCCTGTTCTCGCGTAACTTGTAACTTCGTACATCTGTTGGAAATTAGAAAATCTAAATTTTATCTAACCTTATGAAAATTCAAAAAGAATGATCCAACTTCTAAGTATTTTTATAATTCATATTTTCAATCTTTTTCTGAAAAAATATAAATTCTGTTTTCACGCAACCTTTTCGAAAACATACATCAAACAAATAAACATTTTACAATATACTGGCTTCTCACGAAGGCATAACACGAAGTACTGTACGATGAAAACCTAAATTAGCTACTCGACGACAGGTACCAGACGTACATTACATGACATACCAGGATCTTCAGACTGTATCTGAGATATATGTATGTACAGTAGAACCTCTCATATCCGACCATGATGGGACCGGGCCATGGTCGGAACGGTCAAAAGGTCGGATATCGGGAGGGGGAAAAAAACGTCTTTCAAAGTTATAAAACAGCTATATTGTACATTACATACTGTAATAAACTTTATTTTAATTGCAAAACTGTTGCTTTATATATTTCAAAAATTTACTCTTTATTAAAGAGGAACAAAATTCAAGCATATTTTATTTAAAGAATTCAGTTCCGGATTTTTGTATTAAGTTTTCTAATCTTGACTTTGCGGAAGTTTCCCTCCACTTTATTCCCCACAAAACATTCATTGCAGTTGCATTTGGATGTTGCTCGATTTATTTCATTGCTACGTCGAAGGCGCCCTTAGCAGCAGAATGACTCGCTACGTCGTCACTGGTGGTTTCGTATTGATCCTAGTCGATTTCTTCGTCCGCGGTTTTGTTCTGCACAACAACAATGATTTGGGCATTCTTGAGATCTTCATTAGTAACTTCTGAAACATCAGCTTCAACAAGTCACTCGTCGTTAACAAATATTGAACATTACAAGATTACAGCACATTCCACATCAGAACTGACAGTTTTTGACAGGAAAACAAAGCATAGTGTAGATGAATCACTATTTCAAGTCTGGACAGGCTCGCCAACGGGGCGCTTGTGAATCACAGACGGCCGGGGACAAGGTTGGATGTCGGGAGGAGTCGGTTATGGGAAGGTCGGATATGAGAGGTTCTACTACAATAGAAAAATTGCTAAGATTTCTGGTACAACAAGACTGACAACCAGATTCGAGAAATCAAGCACACTGTACATGAATTGTCATCCAGTAACAGACCAAATAGACGGGAAGAAGTAATATTATGCCGACTCAGGATTGGCCACATCCGGTTGACTCACTCGTACATTATGTCAAGACAGGACAGGCCGATTTGTACCAACTGCAATAAAGAATTATCTACAAAACATATTCTAACTGACTGTAGACACAGGACAAGCCTCAAATTACCGTACAATCTGACAGAATTACTTTCCGATGGTAGGCAGTACATTGAAAAACTACCTAATAGACACACATTTATAACATAATATTTAAAAAGAGAAAAAATAACCAAAGCCACTTTGAGACGTTGATTTGGCATCATTGACCTTACATATGCCAAAGAAAAGCGATCACAAAAAACAACAAAGAAAACATTACTAAATTATTATGTTACTAGCTGTTACCCGGCGCACAGTGGTGCCGAGGGGGAAAAAAACTCTAAAACCGAAAGTGTTCAATCGCGTTTGAACTAACATTTTTTTTATACCTCGAATTCTGCTGTAATATTGCTTTTCCATTTTATTAATAGTTATGATCACAAAAAAATCTTTTTGTTGGCTGTTTTCTCATTGAGTAAAAACCTCACAATTTTTAGTGAAAAGTAAAACAATATTTTATACCACTTATTTTATTCCTGACAAATTAATATTTCCCAGGAAGTCTCAAGAGTATATGTAGCGTTTAAACGAATTTTCTTTTTTGCCAAAATGTACCTTGAACTTGGAGCATTTAGGTTGTGAATATATCTGTAATGAAACTCAATTATCCTTAGGTTATTTGGTGAAAAAAAAAAAAAAAAAAAAAAAAAAAAAAAAAAAAAAAAAACGATACTTAGCTATCCTCTCGGCATAGTTTTACCTAAAAGTAAATGTTTTGAAGTTGCTTGCATATAAATTTCATCGCCGTACTCGGTCGTATGTATGGGCAGCCTAATAAAATGAAGCGATGCGATTATTTTACGAAAAATGAGTTTACCATTACTACTTTCTGTAGAGAGTTGTTGAACACTTTGTGATAGCAAGTAACTGAACATTTACAGTGAGATCTACCTAATATCTCGTGTAAAAATGTCAAAATGTTTGTTTATTCAGTCAACTGAGCACTCAAAATTACACATTTGGAAGGATACATATCTCTACCAATTGAGTAAAATGTGACTTTTTTAAAATCTAATGCCTGCTGTTTTTCACGCTTTTCGTAAAAAAAAACAAAAAAAAAAAACTAATGATTAAAATTAAAAAAAATAAAAAAAATAAAAAAAAAAAAATGATTCTATCGAATTGACAGTGGTCTCATTCGACTCAGCACTACAAAATACCTTGAAAACGATACCAATATCAGAAAGATTCAAGTACCTACAGGTTTGTTCCCAAAATCGGGCGTTTGGCACCACTGTGCGGCGTTCCATGCTACACCTACTTTATATTAAATAGATGTATCCCGGCGTGCCATAGTACACCTACTTTATAAAATATTAAGTAAAATGGCTTCTAGTAGAAGTCTTGCTAAGCTCCACACAGTGTTGCCCCTTCTTCTTCAAGAGTTTTTTTTTTCATTATTATTCATTGTAAAATTGCCTTAATTTGCAATTATTTTACATTAATGATAGTTGACTTCTGAATAAAACACTATTTTTGGGCAACATTGTTTTGCACCTTTCCCCTATGCGCAGTACCTGGTGTTCCAAGGTATGTCCAGGAAACACATACTTACCTTCTTATCTACCCAAGAGGTACATTATAGTAAAATTTCAGAGTGCATGAAACTCTTCATGAAAAGTGCGTTACCAGCTCTCCGACTAAAACAAAGGTTGGTTTGAACGATAGGGATCACAACTTTTTTTTGTTTCGACACGAAAATCTGCAATCACCAATATCAAACAATTAGATGAGTTCTCTGACCAGCAAAATTAGTCCACTAGGGGTAATCATCTGAAACCTTCCTGTGCCGGCGAACATTAAATAGTGCACGAAGCTTTTGTAAGTTTAGTTTTCTTGCAACGGTAGCATCTTCTATCGAAACTAATATGAAATGAGTAATCTCAATAGCAACTAACTTGGCAAAAGTGGAAGTAATTATTTATTTATTTTAAGGAGATTCTGTGGCCGTGATTATTTAGACGTGAGTAACCTACAAGGCGTGATGCCATTTCTTACAAAAAGTCCTTTACGCAGGAGCAGCATACCTAAGAAATTTCCTTTAAGAGATGGATAATGTAATCCACATTACAAAATTAAAGAATTTGCAAAAATAGCTTATACGAGGGCTATCCAGAAAGTCGGTTACGTTTTGCTCTCCAGCCGCTATGGTCTGGGATATCATGGCCATCTTGGTGTCAGTCCGTTCCTCCTTTTATTGGTTATCCAGCCGCGCTAGTGAGAGGTTATCATTCCTGCTCATTCCCGTACAATAATAGTTTTAAATGTGTCGCCATTGAAAATCCCGCGACCTGTGAAGTGCGGACGGTGGTACGGTTTTTGTTGGCTGAGAACAGTAAACCAATTGAGATTTATCACCCAATCGGGGAAGTTTATGGGAACGATGTGATTACTAACGATGGAGTGCGTCAATGATGCATTAGGTTTAAAAATGGCCGAAGTAATGTGCACGGCGAAGAACGATGTGGACGGCCAAGTATGGTGACCGATGAAATTGTCACTAATGTCCATGAGAAAATTAAAGAAGACTGTCGGAAAAGTTAAGAAGATCAATTCAAAACAAGCACAGAGGAAAGTAGAGTTCAACAAGTTTTGCTTCTGCACGACAACGCCCGACCATAAACAGCCAATCGAGCTAAAAATTCCTGTTCCTGACAAGTCCTGGATGTTTTCAAGTGGGAGGTGTTTCCATATCCACCTTACAGTCCCGATCTTGCTCCTAGCGATTATCACCTGTTTCCTTCAATGAAGAAACGCAGCGTTTTCATGACGCCGCGGAACTGAAGGATGGAGTGAGAACCTGGCGGCAGAATTCTATGACACTGGAATTCCAAACTGGTTCACCGCTATGAGGTGTCTAATTTACATGGCGACTATGTAGAAAAATAGTATTTTAGTGCTACTTTCAAATGCAAATAATAAAAAAAAATTCTTATACTTCATTTTTCTTTTTTTTTATTCCAAAACATAACCGACTTTCTGGATAAAGACAAAAGTAACACGAATATGTTTGCTCTTATATATTTGTAAAGAAGAGATGAGAAAATTATAAATGTTTAAATGAATTGTTTTCTGGAGTAAACTGAAACTTCTAAGGGACCGATCAGGTTAATTTTTTTTGTTTACAACACATGTTCCTTATTAGTTGGGCTTGATATCAACCAAGTTTAGTTCCAAGGAAGTAAAACAAATATTGGGTGGCCACGTCGAATAACAAGTTTCGTTGCAATATAATAAGAATTATAGCCAGTAATTATTACTTGTTAATTTTAGTCTTGGGTAAACCGCCTTCCAGATGGACCGATTTTTGTGGTTAACAATTCATGGGCGAATACAGGAAATAATTTCGGGGGGGAGGGGTGTATGGACTACAAACAATCTAGAGCTTGGAATATTTAGCTAATTAAAACACACACACACGCACAAAAACTTTTTTTTTTGACTAAGGGATCTTATTTAATTTATTTTTAAGGTTTTTATGACACATTTTTACCGATTAAGTCAAAAATGTTTGGGGGGCGTCTTTTAAGGAAATATTTCCTTCGTTATATTAGGATCTATTAATTTTTAACCACTCGAAACTGCATCTAAATATGTACGGCCTCCGCTAAAGAATTTAAAAAATAGACTACATTTTGATTTCACTTTAATGATCATAAAAAAAAAGTTTTGTTATAATTATTCAGATAAATGTATAGAATTCTTCAAGATTCTTTGCGTTTCCGTTTTCGATCCCAGACGGATAAGATAAGGAAATAAACATAAATAAATAAACATCTTGCCGACCTGCGGATTCTACTGATAAGTGTCGATAAGAGATAAGAATGACTTACGTTGCCTAGGTGGTCGGTATGGGGAGGCGGAGGGTGCTGATAGAGTACTAGAGGAGTAGCCAGCTCGTGGTAGCGTGCTGGCATCCTAGTTCAAACTGGCCTCCTAGCTCTCCTAGTCTCTAGCATCTGTAGTGGGGGAGGCCTATCCTCGTGTCTGCCAGAATTTTTTTATTAGCACTTTTTTACTTATATAAATATATTTATGTCTATGAAGTAATTAATTTGGATGGGCGGGCACGAGAAAAAAAAAATGCTATAGAGCCATGCCTTCTGGCGTAGAGGTCTCCTATTCACCGAAGACTGCTAATAGCAGAAACACAAGAAAACTGAAAGGTTCTCTGTGAAACATTTTATTTTCAAGTGAATACTTTATACAAGAGCAAGCCATCAAAGAAGATAGACACAGGTGGAGGAAGCTGGTGAGACGGCCTAAGATATCCAAGGGTTGAATATAGGGTAGGAGAGTCTTTTACTCAATAAAATACTTGTTGCAAATCACAAAAGACATCGAAAATTCCATCAAAAAGTAAGAGATTAAGACGTCAGTATAGATAAACTATTTTGTTGCAAGGGAAACGTAAGATCACCTCGTGGAGGATGGTCTGGTACTCCTGATTCGTGATCAGCCACCTAACACGCCACAAGGCCCCATAGAGCCAGATACTGTAGGAATGATTCTTGACCGTTGGTAACACTAGGGAGACCACGTAGTATTGAGTTATAATTTCTTTGTACAAGTACCCAGAAGCGGGAAGCACCTATTCAACTGTTTTTGTATCGCCAAGATCATCTTGAGTTGTATCGAGTAATGAAACGACGGCGACTCGTCCGTACAATGCTTCCCTTAATACCTATCTCCATTAACTTAAGTATAAATCATTTATCCACTTTCTTTGTCAAGGTCTACCCAGTGGTTATATAAAAATAAAAAGGTTCTTACCTTTATATATATATATATATATATATATATATATATATATATATATATATACACACACAGGGTGTCCCGATTTTAAATGGGTAAACTTCAGGATCGTAAAGGGGACCGAAAAATTAAGACAAAAAGTCTTTTAGAGATTTGCTTCGTTTTGGAGAAAAACTTAATAAAAGAAACAAAACAAGTATTCAATTCTGTACTTACTTATTTATATTTTTAATGGAAATAAATTTTCATTGCGAATTATTTCAAGATATTTATATTTCATATTTATTTATTCACGGAGCTTCACAACGGAAAGGTGATTTGCTCACATAAAAATAATCAATGAAAACTGTATGAAGGGTAAAAAAAAAAAAAACAAATTCCAGTATATTCAATTTCTGTAAAAAAAATAAATAAATAAATAAATTATTTCAAGAGAGCAATTACTAAAATTTCATCTCTTGCCTCTTATACAGGGTGACCCGTAAATGTCTAGTCATATTGTGGGAGGTGATAGAGGACCCTTAGGGGAACAAAAAATGTTCTATGACGATTTTCTGAATTCTCACACATAAGGGAGATACGTCATTTTATTGTTTTGTTTTTTTAGAGAAACGTGGTTTTTAGAAGAACAATCGTTGTAGCTCCGTCCCAGGCGGTTCTACTAGAAAGAAAGTGAAACCAATCGAAAGCTGAGTAAATTTACTACAAGACCAGTTGGGAGTAAACATAAAAATGAATGTCTATCTTACCAGATCCTGCCCATTGAAGAGTAACCCTGGTAAGGAATATCAAGAAAAAGTCAGGAAATTTAGAATAGCTTTCTTTTAGTAAGATAGACATTCATTTTAGCACTTTCCTCCGAAGGAAAGTAGCTATTGAGGTTGGACTCATGACGGAATTTTTGAAAAATTTCTTCAAATCTTTATCGATCCTACCTAGTAGACACCGAAAATGACCCCCGTTAAAATTTATATATATCTATATATATATATATATATATGCATATATATATATGTGTCTGTTAACACGATAGCGGCCAGAGTTTTTGTTTTTTCGTCACGAAACTTGGTATATAGCATTCAATTAGCAAACGATTGAACGAGTTCGTTAACCACCAAAGTCGGTCAACCGGAAGGGGGGGTTTACCCCGAACCCAAAACACTTATTTGACTATGTCAGCCGTAATATTTGTTATATTTCAACGAAACTTGGTGTTCGTAGTGTTAATATAGAGAGAAAACTGAGATATAAAAATGAACTAAATCGGTTCATTAGAAGGGGGGGTTTACTCCGGACCCACAATACCAATTCGCCACTACCAGCCGTGATTTTGGTATATTTCGACGAAACTCGGTATTCGTAGTGCTAATCCACAGGTAAATATGTGTTGTAAAAATAAACGAAATCGGTTCATTAGGAGGGGGGGTTTACTCCGGACCCACAATACCAATTCGCCACTACCAGCCGTGATTTTTGGTATATTTCGACGAAACTCGGTATTCGTAGTGGTAATCTACAGGTAAATATGTGTTGTAAAAAGAAACTAAATCGGTTCATTAGAAGGGGGGGTTTACTCCGGACCCAAAATCCTAATATACTCATACCGGTCGTAATTTCTGCTGTATTGCAACGAAACGCTGTATACGTCGTGGGTAACTCATGAGAAAGAAGTGTTGTAAAAATGAGCTGAATCGGTCAATCGGAAAGCGGGGGTATAATTTGTAATATATTTGAATAGAAAGCCGGCAGGCGTAGGTTCACAAAGCCGCCGCAAGGAGCGCCTTCTACCACTAGTGTGACTGTATCCTGTTCCTGCGTTAGATCAAAATACGATAATATGAGGATTTTTGTATTTATTACGTAGTGTAGTAGGTACCATGTGTAAACATAACTCTGGATGCAAATTAATAATTGATCAGTTACTCATTACAAAATGAGAACTATTCACGTTTTTATTTTATTTATGTAGGATATTTTAAGCAAATTGTTCTGGAAAGCAGTCTACACTACCCAAATTCTGAGGAAAGTGCTTAGTTATGCAGCTCCTGCGTGACGGACTTTTTATGTTTACTCCCAACTGGTCTTATAGTACATTTACTCACCTTTCGATTGGTTTCACTTTCTTTCTAGAAGAACCACCTGGGACGGAGCTACACGATTATTCTTCTAAAAACCACGTTTGTCTCGATAAAACAATAAAAGTCCGTCACGCAGGAGCTGCATAACTAAGCACTTTCCTCAGAATTTGGGTAGTGTAGACTGCTTTCCAGAACAATTTGCTTAAAATATCCTACATAAATAAAATAAAAACGTGAATAGTTCTCATTTTGTAATGAGTAACTGATCAATTATTAATTTGCATCCAGAGTTATGTTTACACATGGTACCTACTACACTACGTAATAAATACAAAAATCCTCATATTATCGTATTTTGATCTAACGCAGGAACAGGATACAGTCCCTATAGTGGTAGAAAGCGCTCCTTGCGGCGGCTTTGTGAACCTACGTCTGCCGGCTTTTCTATTCAAATATATTACAAATTAAACCCCCGCTTTCCGATTGACCGATTCAGCTCATTTTTACAACACTTCTTTCTCATGAGTTACCCACGACGTATACAGCGTTTCGTTACAATACAGCATAAATTACGACCGGTATGAGTATATTAGGAATTTGGGTCCGGAGTAAACCCCCCCCCCTTCTAATGAACCGATTTAGTTTCTTTTTACAACACATATTTACCTGTAGATTACCACTACGAATACCGAGTTTCGTCGAAATATACCAAAAATCACGGCTGGTAGTGGCGAATTGGTATTGTGGGTCCGGAGTAAACCCCCCCTCCTAATGAACAGATTTCGTTTATTTTTACAACACATATTTACCTGTGGATTAGCACTACGAATACCGAGTTTCGTCGAAATATACCAAAAATCACGGCTGGTAGTGGCGAATTGGTATTGTGGGTCCGGAGTAAACCCCCCCTTCTAATGAACCGATTTAGTTCATTTTTATATCTCACTTTCCTCTCTATATTAACACTACGAATACCAAGTTTCGTTGAAATATAACAAATATTACGGCTGACATAGTCAAATAAGTGTTTTGGGTTCGGGGTAAACCCCCCCTTCCGGTGGACCGACTTTGGTGGTTACCGAACTCGTTCAATCGTTTGCTAATTGAATGCTATATACCAAGTTTCGTGACGAAAAAACAAAAACTCTGGCCGCTATCGTGTTAACAGACACATATATATATATATGCATATATATATATATATATATATAGATATATATAAATTTTAACGGGGGTCATTTTCGGTGTCTACTAGGTAGGATCGATAAAGATTTGAAGAAATTTTTCAAAAATTCCGTCATGAGTCCAACCTCAATAGCTACTTTCCTTCGGAGGAAAGTGCTAAAACGACCTTTTCTCCCTTATGTGTGAGAATTCGTAAAATCGTCATTGAACATTTTTGTTCCCCTAAAGGTCCTCTATCACCTCCCACTATATGACTAGGCAATTACGGGACACCCTGTATACGGTTTCTGCAATGCTTAAGGAGCGGTTGCGAGAGTTTGCGCGCCAATTCCCAAATACTAATTCATAATGAAAGCGACCAATTCCAGGGAGCATTAAGAGCAGATTGTCGGAGAACAAATTGTGTCCCAAACCACTTCGATAACAATTGCTCCCGAAGAGCATCAGCTACTTTAGGAATATTACTGCAGGAAATACGGCGACCTTTGAAAGGTGATAATCGCTAACCCTGCTATCTTCAAAAAGTGTAGAATTTATTGCTTCCAAATTATGCTAAGAGATTGAATTTTAGTAATTGGTTTTTGAAACAATTGGCGATGACAATTTATTTACATTGAAAATAATATGGATCGATGACCTTCGTAAGAGGAGAATTCGCTAAGCAAAAAAATTATGACTCCCATTGATTTCTTCGTTTCCATACCTCGTATTCAAGGGAAATCTTGAAGGTAGAAGTTTATAAGCTGTCAATTAACTCAAGAGAGTAATTCAGAGACCGAATCATAGAAACAGTGCACTAAATATCACCAGAAAAATGTTTAGCTGCTATTTATGAAGTGAGTGCTAGATGTAATGCTTGCAACTCTGCAAGAGAGCAAAATTTTGAAGAATATCTACATTAAATAACATAAAAAAAGTAAATAAATAAAATTGCACAGTCTCGTAGTTTATTGACAGTTAACAAAAAGAATCATCAAATAAGCAACTTCTATTTGCGAATCGGAATGCGTACTCTCCGCGCACCGCTTCTAAAGCATCACTGTTGCAGAAAACAATATCACTGGCAACACATAGAATTTTAGTAATTGTTTTTTTGAAACAATTCGCAATGACAATTTATTTCCTTTGGAAGCCCGGCGGCCGAGAGTGTTAAGGCGTGAGCACTAACCACTCCGTGCCAAAGGTACGGTGGGTTCATTCCCACTATAGTTGGTGGCTTTTCTTTATAAAAAAAGAAACGGCATTAGTCCTATCCTGGCTAGAAAAGGGTGGTAACCTATAGATAACCCGTCCTAAAATTCGTAGTTAATAATAAATGGACGTTAAAATTTAATAAATATATTATTTCCATTGAAAATGTAAATAAGTAAGTACAAAAGCGCTTAGATTTTCATACGGGAGATGGTGGGTTTGATGCTCACCGCTGCAAAGTGGGACGAATGAGCAACCTAGGAGGAAATACCTTCGTAATAAATACACATATTAACAAGTCAGCAGCTACATCTTTGTCATTGTTAAACAATAGACTTGAAATAAAAAACACTCAAGTGACCTGATCCAGGCATGTAAAGGCAATGTATCAAATTTATAATATTCCTTAAGCGCGGTTCTTCCCTCCCCCTATGGGGAGAAACCGCTTATAAGTTTGACCTCATGACACAATTCAGAAATGGCAACTAGAAAGTTTTACGTTTCAGAACGTAAAAAATAAAACTAAAAAATAGTGGTGGTTCAAATTTATATATATATATATATATATATATATATATATATATATATATATATATACATATATATATATATATATATATATATATATATATATATATATATATATATATATATGTATATATGAGGAGCTTAGTATCAAAGTTGGACAACTCCACTTTTGATTTTTTTACAGGAGAGGTAAAAAACCATATCTACTACAGGGTTGTCAGTATCATGGTGATTTTTTTATATGTTATTCTCCTAGGTCCAAAAAACATGTTTTCAAAGGCATTACAAAATAATATGAGTATTAAGGCCGTAATTACACTTTAAATACTGGAGTTGTCCATGTTTGAAACCAAGTCATGGAGTTGTCTGTTTTTGAAACCAAAGAGAGCCATTTTAAAATTGAATCTATCCTCTTTTGAAACCAAAAAAAATATGAATTCGATATGCACGAGAGTGTTTTAATATAATATAATTATGTCTAATGTATTAAAAAAAATCGTATTGTTAAAAATTTCTTGAAAAAAAATATTTAAATGCATTTTGACAAAATTGATGTCTTTGAATTATTCTCACACCTTAGAAAGAACTAGTTCATCAAAATCTTCAATCAACACACTCACTGTGAGGTTGCTTTACCACTGCAAACGGTGTCTTTCTTCCTAATTTTCTCCGGAGTACTTGGACAAGAGATTCTTAACATCTGCAAGTTTCTTAGGGTTGACGCTACAGCCGACGGGAATTGGTACAGGATTAAGTTCTAGAAGTGACTTGGCCTTCTTTGTTATGGACATAAATCTTTCACGTCAATTATGGTGTAGTATGGCGCACCGCACTTTGATTGTGCAGATAGATTGTAAAGATATCTGTTATGAAACTAAATTATCCTTAGTTTATTCGGTTTAGAAAAAATGTGGTACTTAGCTATCCTCTTCGCACAGTTTTACCTAAAAGTACATGTATTGAAGTTGCTGTGGTATAATTTTCATCGCCGTACTCAGCCATACTTGTGCACAGCTTATTAAAATTAATTTATCAATTAGCGATGCGATTATTTTATGAAAAACGGGTTAACCATTATTATTTTCTGGAGATAGTTGTTGAAAAGTTTTTGATAGCAAATAACTGAACATTAACGGAGAGATCTATCTAATATCTAGTGTGAAACTGTCAATATTTATTTGTTATACGCGAAAATTTAAATAAAGAGGAATATGTCGAGAACAGTTCCCAGTATTTCATTAGTTGTTAATTTATTCACCTGAGGTCTTGAAAATACATTTGGAAGGATACATCACTCTACCAATTGAGTAAAAATGATTTTCTTAAATTGAATAGGTCCTGTTTTTCACGGTTTTGTTATATAAAACCCGTTTATCATTAAAATAATTATTCTAAAGAATTGGAAGTGGTCTCATTCTACTCGGTACAGAAGAAATACTTCAAAAATGACACCTAAATCAGAAACATTCAAGTACCTAACCTAGAGGTTTTGTCCCAAAATCCGGCGTTCGGCACCACAGTGTGCCGGATAACAGCTAGTTAATAATTAGAATCATCGCTAAATGCACTCATTACAAGTAACTATAAACATTCAGCCATGATGGATTTGCAGTGCATGTTGGGAGCAGATTGCAAGAATACAAGCTTCTCATTGGCTACTGAAGGAGTTGTCATTTTTTGAAACCAAGCTATGTTGGAATTGTCCATATTTTGATACTGAATGGTGCAAATAAACGCTATTTTAACTATGTTCTGTCTGTTTTTAATGCAAAACAGTTGTAAAACCGAATGCAGCATAAAAAGCTCTTTAAGAATCGACCAAAATTAAAAACTGAAAAAAAATGGTGTTGTCCAACTTTGATACCAAGCTCCTCCTCATAAATATATATATATATATATATATATATATATATATATAATATATATATATATATATATATACTACATGTTTTAATTTCATCTAAACTAAGATATTTAAATTGTTGTCACTTTTGGAGTTACATAAGTATTGGAGTAAAAAATATGTTTTTAGTAGGCAAGATAAGTTTTGTATCTTATCTTTTCGTAAATATCTCGAGAACGGTTGAAAAAAAGTGGTAAGTGTAAGGTGACTATTTGAAACCTTACTAAATGTTCTATAAAAAAATGTTCTGAAGATATTTTCGAGTCGGACTTTTTAAAAAAAAAAAAAAAAAAAAAAAAATTAAGGATGACAATTACTCTTGGGTTTGGATTCTTGGGGAGGAGGGCGGATATAATGGCCTTTTCTTAGAGCTAGCTTTCGAGCTTTAATATAAGTATGCTTTATTAATTTGTAGTCTATTATCAATGCAAGAGCCTCCTCGTTAGGAAAAAGACACGTATGATTAGTTTCACTAAATCATAATCATTTGAGTTGTAAATTAAGAGGGAGATTGAACTATTTCCCTGATAAGATTTAGCATCAAGTCTTCACCGAATTCCTAACAGATACTTCTATGGGGAATGCTAATTCTTCCGTACTACGTTACTTTATAATAACTTTAACTTTATTTAACTTTCCTCGGACACACCAGTCGTCGAATAGTTAAATAGAGTGACCGAAAGCGACAGACAAGTAGAAGGCAAAATGTCTTGAAACAAGTATTCGAACATAAACATACTGTCTAGCCAATCATTATAAATCTGTCCGGATATCTTCCAGCCTCGTGCCATTTGATTTTCGTAATTTTGAATTTTAAATGAGTCTTTAATGTAGCTGAAAACGTTGGAATAATATTTACTATCCCAAACGTTTCCAAATATGGCAATATATATTGAATCTACATCCTTACAATTTCGCCAAATACAAAATAGTTTCCTTCACGGAAATGTAATTTATTTTCCACAAAACACATAAGTAGACGAAAGCAGCTAATTTTTTTTTTTTTTTTTTTTTTTTTTTTTTTTTTTTTTTTTTTTTTTTTTTTTTTTTTTTTTTAAGGCGCATCTACATCTAGGGTGCAGCGAGGAATTTTACCAGCGAGCCGTGGGATGATAAAATTCCTACCGGAGGTTGGGAATCGAACCCACCATCTCCCGCTTATGAATCCAAGGCGCTAGCCATTAGACCACGGGAGACCCCGAAAGCAGCTAAATGTTTCAATTTTATCTCATATAACTTCTAAGTAACCTGTAACATAAATTTCACAGAGGTACTTTGAGGTACTTTTTAGTAAAAGTCCTTTTAAGTTTTAAAAATGCCTTATTTTAAAGTATGTTAAAAACAATTACATAATGGGTCAAATTATAAACTAATTATTTGGAGAATCACTCGCTTGAATAACAGTAGTATACATTCACTAATAAAAAACTAATAATGAAAAAATATCAGTAGGATGATGTACGGAGCTCAATTGAAAGACTGAATAGTTTAAACTAAACATAACCTGTCGAATCAAATACTATTTACAGCGTTCTGTTTACTTTGGAATTCGCCAGCTAAAATCAAAACAACCTATAATACGGTTCCAGGGACATCTCCCCTTTATACTAAATACAACAGTATCATCAATTTCGAACATGAATTTTTTCCACCTTAATTGGTCATTCGTCCCACTGTGCGGCAGCAGGAATTCTTTCGTCTAACGGCTCGTTGAGCAAAATCCTCGCTGCCCCTTGGATGTCGGCGCTAATGGCCCAAAAGTTGATGCACTGTAAGAAAAAAAAAAAAAAAAGAAAAAAAAAAAAAAAAAAAAGCAAGTGCAAAAATGAAATGTTCTGTTTCTTTTTATACGATTTTCTCCAAAACGAAGCAAAAATGAGCAAATCTCTAAATGACCTAGGCCTAGGAAATCGAATGAGTCCATTTTTAAGGTGATAGCTTTAACCCTTTTTGACAAGAGTAAAACATTGTTGTTGAAAAAAAAATTTGGTTTAGGTACATAGAATCATAGGATTCAGTTAAAATATTTTCTGCGTGTTTGAAATTCATATACACAAAGATGTTTAAATTTTGGTTAAGTTTGGAGTTAAAAAAGGATTATAATAAAATATTTTATTAATAGACATGAAAAGTTTTGGGGACTTTCTTTCCTTAATATCTCGTGGTAAGTGGAAGGAAATCATTCGAAAGCTCACTAAATTTTCTACAAAAAAGGTTCTGAAGCAATTTTCGATTAGGCGATGTCAATCGGAGAAATAAGTGCTTAAAACTTCAAATGTGTCAGTTTTGCTCTTTGGAACGGGGTTTTATAGTTGTTTAGCTTACTTTTTAATTGGTTGTTTTTTGTTTTAAATTGGATTTATATGTAGAATTAGTATTATAGTAGAAGAACACAAGAAAATGTAAAACTTTTTGATATTTTTCAATGCATTGAACTGTGAACTAAGTATCTCTGCACTTGGATGGAGGGGGCTGGCCGACCCATCCAGGTAATGTGTACGGGACCCTATGCCACTCTGTGGCCATAAAATCATTTCAAGAAAGGTCGAACCAAAATAATAACTGTTCCTATTTTAATCTTTCCTGATTTTCCTTTTCTGATGCAGTTCCTGCGAGTCGGCCTTCTCTTTATAGCACTTTCCTCTAAAGGAATGTAGCAATTGACGTTGCACTCATGACGGAATATTTAAAAATGTCTTCAAATCTTTATCGATCCTACCTAGTAGACACTGAAAATGATCCCAAATTTATATATACAGGGTGTCCCGTAAATGTCTAGTCAAATTGTGGGAGGTGATAGAGGACTCATAGGGGAACAAAAAATGTTCTATGACGATTTTCCGAATTCTGACCCATAAGGGAGAAAACGTTGTTTTATTGCTTTATCGAGACATACGTGTTTTTTAGAAGAATAATCGTTGTAGCTCCGGCCCATGTGATTCTACTTGAAAGGAAGTGAAACCAATCGAAAGCTGAGTAAATGTGCTATAAGTCTAGTTGATAGTAAACGTAAAAATGAATGAATTTAAGTATGTCTATCTTACAAAAAGAAAGCTATTCTAAATTTCCTGACATTTCCTTGATATTTCTTACCAGCTTTATTGCTCAATGGGGAGGATCTGAGATTTCCGGATTTCAGAAAAACTTACTCATTTAACGAGCTTTCCATTCGTGTATCACAACCCTGTGTTGCTGAAGTACGTGAACGATTTAGGAACAAAAGTTTTAATAAAAACACGGATCTGTGAAAAGAAAATTAATTGGTTTTCTTCAGTTTATTCAAAGAGCTTGAAAAAAATATTTATTTTTGTAAATATTTACTTAAATATTAAGTAAATATTTACTCAGAACAATAAAACAATTACTTCCACGAAAATAAAAAAAAAAATCCTAAAACTGTAAATAAATAAAATACACATTTATTTTGAATTTGTTGATTACAGTAACTAATACTGAGTCCAGGAGGTGGCCATTAATGAACCCCAACCATACATTAACCAGAAAAATTATTATTTTTACCTAGATCACGCATTTGAATACATTTTTACAGGACTATCTACATCTTATTTATTAGGGATGGGATATTTAAATACCACAACAAACACACATGGGCTCACAAGAATCCCAGGACGGTTCACAAGCGTAGCCATCAATATCAATTCAAGGTAAACCATTTGTTTTCTAATTATAAACACCTGTAAAAAGATGTTCAAATGCATTATCTAGGTAAAATAAATTATTTTTCAGGTTAATGTGAGGTTGGGGTTCATTAATGGCCATCTCCTGGAACCAGTCGTAGTTATAATTAATAAATTAAAAATAAATGTGTATTTTATTTATTTACTGTTTTAGAATTTTTTTTTTTGGTGAGGTAATTTTTTTTATTGTTTTAAGTAAATATTTACTTAATATTTACAAAAATAAACATTTCTTTTAAGCTATTCGAATAAACTGAAGAAAACCATTTAATTTAATTTTCACAGATCCGTGTTTTTATTAAAACTTTTGTTCCTAAATCGTTCACGTACTTCAGTAACACAGGGTTGTGATACACGAATGGAAAGCTTGTTAAATGAGGAAGTTTTTCTGAAACCCGGAAATCTCAGATCCTGCCCATTGAGGAGTAACGATGGTAAGAAATATCAAGGAAATGTCAGGAAATGTAGAATAGCTTTCTTTTTGTAATATAGGCATACTTAAATTCATTCATTTTAGCGCGGTTCCTCCCTCCCCCATAGGGAGGAACCCCGCTTATAAGGTTGATACAATGAAACAATCCGGAAGTGCCGACAAGAAAATTTCGCGTTTCAGAACCCCTAGAGACCGAATATAACGGTGGTTCAAATTTGTATATATATATATATATATATATATATATATATATATATATATATATATGTATATATTTATATATATATATATATATATATATATATATATATATATATATATATATTTGTCTGTTCGCTCATTTCTGGCTTCCCTGATGGTCCGATTTTGATGAAATTTGGTACAAAAATCTGTCCTCCAATTTGAAAGGTCAAGTTCGTTAACCAGCAAAATCCGCCCACTGGAAGATGGCGTTTGGGGCGAAATTCGCGCAAAAAAAATCGTAACGCTTACGTTTTTGAGTTCATAAGCTTGTAAGTACTCGTTTTATAGGCTTCTTGGGCTAGGAAAACGAATGAAACCATTTTCAAGGCGATAGCTTTAACCGTTTTCGGGAAAACTGAAAAAATAATTTTTGAATGCCGTTTTTGGTTTGGGTACTTAGAATCATGGGATTCAGTTGAAACATTTACTGCATCTTCTACTTTCATTAAAACTAATATGTTGAAATTTTGGTTGCGTTTGGAGTTAAGGAAGGGTTAGAATTATATATTTTATTAACAGACATAAAAAAGTTTTGGTAACTTTGTATACTTTCCTTAATTTTTTTTTTTTTTATTTATTTGTTTGGTGCATCTACTGCTAAGGTCATTAGCACCATACAAAATTGTTTCATTTTTTACCATATGATAAAATAATTTTTACTAGGCATTTAACAAAATATAAACCTAGATTAGCTAAGAATTGATTTTAAATCTACTACTAAAGATATTATATATCATGACTTTAAATCTAAACTTAACTTATGCTATATTATGTACAAATTTACAAATTATTGGTAGTATCCTTTTTAAGAAATACTGGATCTACCCTTAAAACTAACTAGAAGTTAACGAGTAATATATACATATTTACAAATTCAAAATTCAATCAATAAATACTCACACACACACACACACACACACACACAAACTCACACACACATACACAAACACAAACACGTAGGCACACACACGTTCAATAAATTACATTCACTCTTGTTGGACACATAAATTAACAAAATATTTATACACAAATCGTCAATATTCTGTTGCATAGACTTGGATTTCTCTTATATTTGGCAGAAAACTTTAATGTCCTTCAGATAATCTATCAGCCTTCTCACAGATTGCTCTTCTCTACACAACAACTCTTTCAGATTATTTGGCAAATGGTGTCTCCGCCTTGCATCCTCAAGCCCCGGGCACTCCACCAGGATGTGCATTACATCTAGGAGAGCACCACATTGCTCGCAATGGGGACGGCGTCGACCAACAAGATGATACCCATGAGTTAGGCGCGTGTGACCTATTCTCAAACGGGTAACGATCACATCATCTCGTCTTTTCAGGCTGCTTACAGGGCTACCAACCATCACGGAGCTCTCAACGTTTTTAATAAATCTTTCTATATTGTTATAATCATCCTGCCATTTATTCGTTACTAGGAGTTTCATGTGACTCTTCGCATCGTTCAAATGAATGGGCGAGGCAGGATCAGCTGTCATAGCAGCAGCTTGCCTCGCCAATTCATCCGCTTTTTCATTGCCCTCAATGCCCGTATGCCCCGGTATCCAGAGAAACGATACAGTCGTTCCTCGAGAGTACAAGGCAGCCAGTGCACTGAAGACTTCTTGTAGATGCGAGTCCCTCGTGAATTTATTTTGAAGCGCAAGAAGGGAACTATACGAGTCCGTGCACACCAATATTTTAGTATCGAGAGCTCCGTAATGCTCAAGAGCTATCTGTATAGCCTGCAATTCTGCCCTGAAAACACTGGTATGCGGGTTCAATGGGACAGCGAGGTTTCTCTCCCCGTCGACAAAGATACCGCAACCAGCTCCTAAGTTCGATTTTGAGCCGTCCGTGAAAATGACTAAGTTTTCTAGGAATTTTCCAACCCTTTCTCTGAACATCGCCTTGTATATTGAAGGATCAGTTTCGTTTTTACTAAATTTGGTTAGCGAGAGGTCAATGGTTAGATCCGGGAGAATCCACGGAGCTACGACTGGAGGCCGGATCTCCAGTAGATTATCCCAGGAGCCACCGTATGAACGAATTAGTTCATTTGCCCTCACAACTAACGGTCGGGTTATAGTACTTCTGCGACGATATATTTCTAATTCTGCATCATCCGATATAATCTCATGAAGGAAGTGTCTTCTATTTGCCCTTAACGAATTCATATATGTCAGTGTTATAAGGCCTCGCCTAAGTTCTGGAGGGAGATGTCCTGCTTCGATGTAGATGGAATCCAGTGGGCTGGTGCGAAAGGCACCAATCGCAACCCGCAGCCCCGCGTTGTAGAGCCTGTCTAGCTGTCTAGCTTTCTAGCTTTATATATATTACATCTATCATTATACATCTATAAACAAATTATATGTAGAAATTTTGCATTTAAAAAAGTGTGAATTTAATCAACACTAATATGTTAAAATTTCGGTTACGTTTGGAGCTAAGGAAGGATTAGAATAAAATATTTTATTAACAGACATGAAATGTTTTGGGAACTTCGTATACATTCCCTGATATCTCGAAGACGGTTAGGAATATTGTTAAACGGAGGGTTACCATGCGAAAGCTTACTAGATGTTCTACAAAAATGATTCTGAAACAATTTTTGATTAGGCTATGTCAATCGGAGAAATAAGTGCTTAAACTTTGAAGTAATTGATTTCGTTCATTCGAACGGTTCTTCTTGTTTGTTTTTATTCCTTGTTGTTTTTTCATTGGTTATAGTAGGATAATGTATTTGACAATAAAACAGATTAATTAAAATAAGAAAAGCAATTCATTGTTAAAAATATATCAGGCTGTACCGTATGAAATGTCAGTTTTGGATTTGTCGATTTCCTTCAAATGTCTTGAAACTGTCGAGGCTCCTATTCCGAGTTCTTTGGCATATTCCCTAGTATTTCTAATTGCTTATAGTAGTCAAACGTATTTGTCAATAAAACAGGATACGTATAATTAGAATCAAAAAACGTTGAGGTTGCTGGCAGAGAAGGAAGATCTTGAGGTAAATGAAAAACGTCCTGTTCCTTCACAAAAGTTTAACTTTTGTGAAGGAACAGGACGTTTTTCATTTACCTTATAATTAGAATCAATATTTTGTTTGTTAGAATTCGAAGATGCCGTATGAATATCTAGATTACAGTACTGGTGTTGATTTCGTTCTTTAGAATTATTCTTGGTATTCCCTATTTTCATCTGTTACCCACAGTTTTTTATTGTTAGTAGGTTTTTCTTATTGATTATAGAATATAAATCTATTTGGCTATAAAACAGGATAAGTAAAATTAGTGACAATATTTCGGAGATTTCTGAGCGAAATACTTTTAAGATTTTCTACCACCACGAACGGATTTTTTCCTCTATTTTTGTCCACTAGATAGGCTTTATTTTGCATATTATTCTATATAAGTTTTATTCAGCAGGGGATTCTGATGAAATGTCGTGTTTTTGCTGTGGATTTTAAATACGATGTATCTAAGATTGGATAACATTAGCGAGTCTACATAGTTAAGAACCGACGACGGAGGATTACTTCTTGCTATGATTTAGTCTACATATGTATATTAAGTCCTAAATCCAAAAAATAAACTTCACAACGGTTAGATACTATGAGCGAATTTGGCGGTTCAATGCCCGTAGAAACTAGGGGCCGCAGGAAATTTACCTGCTAAGAGTTAATCCTCAAGAGCTGTAAATATACCCCAGGTATCTGCCGACACAAATACAAAGCCTAGGCGGAGAGCACCCCAAAAACACAGATCCAAACATAGGTTATATACTAAATATTCATAAAGACTACTTAGTTGTAAACCGATTCATCAATTAGCAATCAATAGTTTTCAACAAATGTTATATACTAAATATTGATAAAAAGTATTTAATTAGAAAAAAAAAACAATATTCCACAAGACTTGTTTTTGGTCCATTTGTATCTACTCCATAGACTTAATTAGGTATATTATTCTATTGTAGTTGGGCAACTAAACTTTGTTTTATTTTGTTAAATAAAGTTTTTTTTCTTGACTTGTTATTCGTCAAGACTTTTATTTGTCCTTGTGTATTAACTAGATAGGTTTTATTCGGCATATTATTCTATATAGGCTATATTAGGCAGGGTATTCTACTCAATCTTGTGTACTTCTTCTTGATCCTTCTGTACATGGGCGTATATAAAAACAATTTCGGGGGGGGGGGCTGAGACCATTTCCAGGGTATGGAATACTAAATATTTAGAGCTTGGAATAGTTTTAGGCAACTAAAACGCTATTACACGTAAAATAAAATATGTTTTATGAACTAAGTGATCTTATTTAATTTATTTTTAAGGGTTTTACGAGAAGTTTTTATCATCAATTCAAAATTTCGGGAGGGGCTGCAGCCCCCTCAGCCCCCCCCCCCTCATATACGCCCATGCTTCTCTATCCTCTAGAAAGGCTTTATTAGGCATATTTTGTATTGATTTATAGAGCTTTGCTTTAGAATGAGAGCCAGATTCTGTAATTTCCGCTTCTGTGTAAAAGTTAGCTACTGTCGGTGTCCCTGACGCCTTAATATCACTTTTATTCGAGATGTTCGAGAGGATTTTGACAATTTTCACGAGATATATAAAAAAAATAAGTTTATTTCTTTTCTAAGCTTATCAAATGGCACTAGGGACACGAACGGAACCGCGCTAAGATGCTGCAGTTCCTGCGAGTCGGACTTTTTACGTTTAATATCAACTTATCTTATAGAAAATTTACTCAGCTTTCGATCGGTTTCACTTCCTTTATAGTAGAATCACCTGGGCCGGAGCTACAAAGATTATTCTTTAAAACACCACGTATGTCTCGATAAAAGAATAAAACGACGTTTTCTCCCTTATGTGTGAGAATTCGGAAAATCGTCATAGAACATTTTTTGTCCCCCTAAAGGTCTTCTATCACCTCCCACAATATGACTAGACATTTACGGGACACCCTGTATATATGAAGGACTTTCTTTTGATACAAACGCTATCACCTCTATTGGGAACCCAGGGCCGCCGCATGGGGGGGGGGGGGACTGCCGGGTACCGCTGGCCCGGGCCGGGCCTCGCTAATTGGAAAAAAATGTATGTTATGAGCTTGTAAAAAGAATGGGGGTAAATGTGAAGGAGCGCGGTCTCTTCTTTTGAAATGTTGCACTATAACGTATTTTGATGCACTAAACACGAATCCGTTAAAAAAAAAAAGCTCGCTTTTCACTAGGAAAGAAGTTATTAAGCACTAAAGTTCACTGTTATGGAAGTTATAAAAGACGGGGTAACAGCGTATTTGTAAACACGCGCATGCGCAATCTGTCCTTAATGACGAAGTGTAATTGAAATTTAGACTCACCTTGTGGTAGCTGACTTGGTCGTAAATTGTCGCTTTTGGGCATACGTGCTATGCGTTTCCGCTCGCTCCGCTCGCTCAAGAAGATATCAAAACCCCTAGCCAATCCAACTCGCTAAAATTAATAGAATTCTATTAATTTTAGCGAATTGGATTGACTAGAGTTTTGATATCTTCTTAAAATTTAAAAAAAATAAAGAATGGTTTATTATTTTAAAAAATATTTTTGAATAACTAACTGGAGATAAATTGATAAATAATAGATGGTAAATTTCAATTAGACATCCTTATTACGAACTTTTCCATACCCGCGCATGCGCATGTTGACAAACATAGTAGGTTACATTACCTTTCAGAACCCGCACAACAGTGAACTTTAGTGTTTCATAACTTCTTTCCTAGTGAAAAGCGAGCTTTTTTTTTTTTAACGGATTCGTGTTTAGTGCATCAAAATACGTTATAGTGCAACATTTCAAAAGGATCGGTGTGGAGACCGCGCTCCTTCACATGTACCAGAATGGGTTTTAGAAATATAGACGGGCGTAGCCTATTATATTATTGGAATTGGACCTATATTTTGTTAATGTACATAAACGACAAAACAAAGAATAGTATATTTCATTAGGAGTCGTAATACCGAAAGTGACATTTCGATGGCCTAGAATGAAAACCTCGTATCTAAAAAAAAACGTTAGTAACTTTTATACGTCATTAGACGGATAAGATTCTATTTGACAATCCTTGAGTGTCAAAGATACTCTCTCTTACTCGTCCTGGACTATATCGACGAAGAAGCCAACCTTGTAGCTTTCTCAGTAACCATAATATCCATCTAATTAGGTATAAAAGTTAATTAATTTTATTTTTGAGATACGAGGTTTTCATTCTAGGCTATCGATTTGCTGCACCGATTGTCGGCTTTTATTTTCATTTCTCTCAAAACTCAAGATGAAAATAATTTTAAAATGTCCAAAGTCCTATAGCAAAGTACTAGAACTTTCAGTCTGGCTCTGAGAAGTGGGGGCCCGTGATCTGGTCCTGGGCCGGGCTCTGAGATGTGGCGGCCCTGATTGTATCGCTTAAGTAATTCGGTTCTTCTATGGAATGCGTTGTTTGTCACGATCGATACACCGAATATCGACTTAGCAGAGCAGCTTTCTTTCTTATGCGATCATAAAATTGATCATTGAAAGAATGCACTCTAATATGCTGATGTGCGAAGTGCTAATGCGCATCGTCTACTGCCGGCATATTTGAGTTTTTCGTTGGTATTGTAGACTCAAACCATTTTTGTTGTTTATTGAATTATTCTTATTCTGACATGTTTTAAAATAGAAGTTACTATTATATTATTAATTGATTGTTTTTCACAATGATTGTAGAGTGTTTATAGTCAGTATTGTAGACTATAAATAATGAAAGATGCAATTTTTGTTGTTTATAGAATTATTATTATTTTTACATGGATTAAATATTAAGTTACTATTATTAATTGACTGTTTTCACAAAATTTTCTCAAGTGTTTTTGGTTAGTATTTTGGAGTCTTAAGTAATTTAAAGATAATATTATTGTTGTTTATTGAATTATTCTTACTCTATCATGTTTGAAATGTTAAATTACTATTTTATAATATACTATTATAACTTTAATTATATTACAAACACTTATTTATTTCCGATTATTTTTCAAGATTATCTCGCTCGCCGTTCATATTACACGCAACTTGAACCGCATTCGAAGAAAATTTTTGGGTTTTTCAATCTCCGTTGCAGAAAGATTAAAATGGTCCTGGTTTGGGGTGTTCTAATATGAGCGATATGTTTAGGATAAAGGATATGTATAAAATAAGAAATCCTCTTTCGTTTGTGAATCTGCTTCAAAAAATAAGTAAATGGATACTCACGACCCAAACCTTTTACTTCAAATATAAAGCATATCCTCAAAAATAATGTAAAAATAAACGGTAAATGTCAAGGAGCGTGGTCTCCACGCCGATTCTTTTGAAACTTTGCACTATTACGTATTTTGATGCACTAAACACGAATCCGTTAAAAAAAAAGGTCGCTTTTCACTAGGAAAGAAGTTATGAAACATTTAAGTTCACTGTTATGAAGGTTAGGGAAGACTGCCTTGGACGACTTTTGGGCCATAGAATTCTTTTCATTTCTGCGAGTTGGATTGACTAGGGGTTTTGATGTTTTCTTGAGCGAGCGGAGCGAAGCGGAGCGAGCGGAAACGCACAGCGAATATGCCCAAAAGCGACAATTTACCACCAAGTCAGCTACCACAAGGTGAGTCTAAATTTCAATTACACTTCGTCATTAAGGACTATTGCGCATGCGCGTGTTTACAAATTCGCCGTTAACCCGTCTTTTATAACCTCCATAACAGTAAACTTTAGTGTTTCATAACTTCTTTCCTAGTGAAAAGCGACCTTTTTTTTTAACGGATTCGTGTTTAGTGCATCAAAATACGTTATAGTGCAAAGTTTCAAAAGAATCGGCGTGGAGACCACGCTCCTTGACATTTACCAAATAAACTTAATAAAATAAGTTTTTTCGTTTTAATTAGGGGGTTTTTCCTAAGATTACTGAAGTATTACTTACGTCATCCGCAAAGAACTGTAATTCAATAATCCTTCTGCTTGCTTCAGGTTTACTCACGCCACGGTACGGTTTATTACATATAATTATATGTAATAAGGAATCACACAATAGAAATTCGATTTACTAATGATAGAGTCTCATATTTACTGAATTCAACAAGGGATAAAGTTAATAATTAGGTTATGAACAGATAATAGAGTCAAGACCATAAGAAGATTAGCCAGTGTTGCCAGGTGTATTTCTATTGTTGCAAATAAAAACTTCAGAAATTGCAGATTCAAACGATTTAAGATTTATCAAATTATGAAACATATTACAAAAATCTTGAGAACTAATTGAAACATATTAATAAGACGAATTTTTCGAAAAGATGAATTACCTAATTTTCAGTAACAATTCTATGTCACATGAAAATATTACAGGTTCAAAAACACACGTAATTAATCATCAAAGCAACTGCCAGACCACAACAATATTCAGGATTTTCGTGCTGATAAAATCACTTAAATTAAATCTACTAATTTTATTTTGAAATAATGGTCTTTGTGGTGCGCATTTCTCGTTTTAACCAGTTTAAATTTTAAGTAGTGCAAATTTACATATGAGCAAAAGCAAGAAATTGGTTAGTTTTATTTAAAATTTATTTTATTAATAATTTAAAAAAATGTGCCTTTTGAAGTCTTGTTTACCAAATCTTCAGACAGAATGAAGCATTATGACATCTGTGAAAATTATCTGGCAACACTGATAATAGCTGATTTTGTTTTTCTTTTATCCTTTCCTTCTTTCTAAAGTACATCCTTGCAAGTAGAAGGTAATCCTTATAAATGCATACATAAGAAGATAAAACCCTTTACTTATAATGAAAATCTTGATAATCAATTTTTACTTGCAAGTCAATGCATTTCATTTATATTCATGCATATAAGTCCAAAGGTCCAAGCTATTTAACTCTGTTCTTTATTTTTTTAAATTATAACACTTTCCGTGTCCAATGTAATATAAAAAAGTTCATGCATAAATATAATATTTGCATTTAAATCTTTAGCTCTATGCCACTCAAATGCAGTATGGATGTACACCTAACTTCAGTGTACAGTAGGCACTTTCATCTGAATGTCCCTTGTGACCAGTCTAAAATTTAGTAAAAACAATATGTGTACAAATTGCTGACTGTATTTTCCTATAGTGGAAGTTGGTTTAAAATTTCTCAAGCTTTCCTAACTTTGGTTCTGCTCAATATTTTGTTTTCTTTTAAAGCCTATGTTAGTAGTCCAGGTTGTTTAGAAAAACTGGTACAATTTTAACCCTTGATCCTTCACCTGTCTAAAAATGACAGAAACCGTCACCTCGGGTCATATTGACCTAAAACCAAAAACCTAAATATTGAGCATAATATTGATTTAATGCAAATTGTTATTAATATTAATGAAATATGTCGTTTATGGACGTACAAATCGAAAAAAAAATAAGGTACAGGATGAAATCAAAAGTAAGTTGAGCTCTTAGGAGGTTTTATTTTATAAAGCTCAAAACCAAATAATATCATATTTATACTAGCATTCATTGGATTAAAACTAATGTTTACAGTTTGTGCAAATATTATTTGAATGATTTTTGCAAATAAATTGTTTGGATATCCCAAAACAACGTGGAACACTTCTTAGTTAATGCTGAGGCAGAAGCTACATCTTCTCTTCTTCCTGGGATTGGCTGCATCATAGGCGGCTCTAGACAAACATTTCTGGGGGGGAGGGGCTAATTTAGTATGGGCTTACCGCCGTGCCAGGGGGTGTAAAATCAAATTTTTATAACCAAGCACCTCGAAATCTTTAAGGAGGTATTTGATAAACTAAGAGCATACATTAATTAGAACTTATTACTATTAATTTTCCTAAACAATTTATTTCTCTAACCGAAGAAGATTGTGATTTTTCATTCTTGGGGGGGCTAAGCCCCCCTTTAGCCACCACTGGGCTACATCATGTACATTCTCTTCTATTAGTAGAATAACTACTTCCTTATCTTGTAAGTACATGTTGATGTTCATCTTCATGTTTCTTGGTATCACGGAGAGGGGCATCGAATTACCTGACAGTACTAACTGATGAGCCAGATTCCTGAAATACGCAAGTTTGTTCATTTCTAAATGTACATTTATTTAAATATTGATGGTTCATCCCTCTCTTATAAATCCTTCATATTTCTGTGTGCACTGCAAAACATCCCAGCTAAAAAATGAAGTATTTTTTTCCTGCATTTGTCAGAAGTCTTGAGGGTGCATAAATGAGCACATGTTGTTCATATTTTAAAGCAAAATACCCCGTGTGCGAGATCCTACTACATTTTCAGTTTGTCAGTGAGTGGCTCTTCATCGGTTGCAAGGCTGGTAGCTGTAGTAATTTTGTAGAGTACAATATTCCATTATTGCACTAAAACATTTACTACTTAGTACAACAATAAATAAGTCATATTTTGAAGCCATTTTTATGAATATGATATCAGTATCAACTAATGTCATTTGATTAAACATGTTGAGAAAAGAGATATGTAAAATCCTGAAATTCTAATCTCCAATAGAAAATAAAATAACTAACCCGAGGTGATGGCTCAAGGATTAAAGGTTACTGCCGAGTGAACAAATATTTTTTATGAAATAGCAGAATATCTTAATTCTTGTGAAACATATATATATATATATATATATATATATATATATATATATATATTTATTTATTTATTTACATATATATATTTATTTATTTACATATATATATTTATTTATGCGTAGATGTTCATGTTTGAAAAGTATCACTTGAGTAAAGCTCAAATTATAATGTTTTCTTTTCATCTTTGTATTTAAAACATGTATATATGTCTCTTTATAGTATTAGAACTCTTTCCGTTCCATAGAAATCCCATAAATAATTCAATTGTTTAATAGAATTAGCTTGTTATTATTAGTTTGATATTAATTTTATACATTTAATAAGAAATACTTGATATTACTGTTCAGTATAGAAATCGTATTATTATCACCTCTTTGAGGCTAATGGCCCAGATGTTGAAGAGCTGAGAAATTTTATTAATAAAATTTAAAAATACAGTTATTCATCTGTTTCATCCATTTAAATTAATAGAGGAAAAATTAAGTGGATAAAAAAAAGGTGGGTATATAAAAACCGAACCATGAAATTAGATTTAGAACAGGCATTAAATTTACAGATAAAATTCTATTCTACCTATTAGCTCCAAATTGACCCTGCAGTTAATCAATCGTTCAGAAATAATAACCAAACCATCTATAAGCCATTTATCTATAAGCTTCAAAATAAAAGGAAAATAATAAATTCCTATACTTTAGAATACCACAACAAAAAGAAGAGAAATGTTTAAAACAAGAATAATGTAATAATAATATTTTTGGGAGCTGTGACAAATTAGAAGGTGGATGATTTTTCCATGAAGTTATAGATTGCTGCTTATGAAACTTTATCCAGCAATTTGGACACTTGTTTCAAATGAGGATAGGAGGAAGAAGGAAAAAAATGTTCAAGAAAGAGAGTGTGCCATAAGGATATATACAGGGTGTCCCAAATAAGACGGCTCAAACTAATTTTGCGGCCAAACGGTTGGTCTGAGAAAAAAATGTCAGAGGTAAAAGTTGTAGGGCTTGACTTAAGCTTTCTAAATATGTCAACCATTTAACATGTTGACTGCACATGTGCGCTCGGCGCTAGATGAAATGTTGAGGTTTGCAGATGACCCCTATTATTATGCACATCATTTTGAAGGGAATTAAAAAACAAAACCTTTGCCGCAAACTGCACTTCGATATCTTTAAAATCAAATGAGTTTCGTGCGATTCAAATTTTATTGTTCTAAATTAAAACGATTTTTTGTAGGCACTCACAGAGGTCGGTTATGAATGTTTGATGCATGACTTTGAGGTATTTTTTCCTCAACTTTCTGAAAAAAATATGACCGATCCTCTAAAAGAATTATTTTTCCTATTAACATTAATAAAATTGAATTGTATTTTTATTTCTTCAAAAATGTATAGTGTCTTCAAAGATGCCACCTTCAACATCCAGACACCTTTGAAGTCTGGAACGTATGCTGTCAACTGCTCTCAATACTTGTTCCTTCAATATGGCTCTGGAGGCTTCAGCAATCCTTCCTTGCATTTGGTCTTGTGTACTAGGTGGATTAGAGTAGACCATATTTTTAAGTGTACCCCACAGGAAGAAGTCCAGCGGAGTGAGGTCAGGTGATCTAGGTGGCCAAGAAATAGGGCCATCCCTGCCAATCCAATGGTTTCCGAATATGGAGGTTACGGCATTCGTAGCTTCTCGGGAATAATGGGCTGGACTGGACAACTATCATGCTGGAACCACATTTTTCGTCTTGGTTCTAGTGGTAAGTTCTCCATGAGCTCTGGAAGTCGATCCAAGATGAATGTCCTGTAAGCATTCTGACACGGGAACTTCCAAAAAATATGGGCCAATAATTTTACTGCCCACAATCCCGCACTAGACGTTTACTGACCACCGATACTGGTGGTCCAGCTGCCTTATCCAGTGAGGGTTATTCATGAACCAATAATGTGAGTTATGCCTGTTCAAGGACCCATCACTTACAAATGTGGCTTCATCACTGAAGAGAATATTCCTCATGAATACCCCGTTTTGCTGTTGGATTGGCAGGGATGGCCCTATTTCTTGGCCACCTAGATCACCTGAACTCACTCCGCTGGTCTTCTTCCTATGGGGTCCCCTAAAAAATATGGTCTACTCTAATCGGCCAAGTACACAAGCCAAATGCAAGGAAGGATTGCTGAAGCCTCCAGAGCTATATTGAAGGAACAATTATTGAGAGCAGTTGACAGCATACATTCTAGACTACAAAGGTGTCTGGATGTTGAAGGTGGCATCTTTGAAGACACTATTGATTTTTGAAGGAATAAAAATACAGTAAAATGGATGCTTTGAAAGTGCAACATAAGAGCTTTCTTTACAATTTGTTATTTAATCTATCAATGAAATAGGGTTATCACTTAAATTGAACGTCTCAAACGAAAAATCAGACTAAATACTTAAAAAAGATGCCTTATTTTCAATTTTATTGAAGTTATTAGGGAAAATATTCCTTTTAGAGGATCGGCCATATTTTTTTTCAGAACGTTGAGGAGAAAATATCTCAAAGTTATGTATCACACATTCATAACTGACCTCTGTGAGTGCCTACAAATAATCGTTTTAATTTAGAACAATAAAATTTGAATCGCACGAAACTCATTTGATTTTAAAGATATCGAAGTGCAGTTTGCGGCAAAGGTTTTGTTTTTTAATTCCCTTCAAAATGATGTGCATAATAATAGGGGTCATCTGCAAACCTCAACATTTCATCTAGCGCCGAGCGCACATGTGCAGTCAACATGTTAAATGGTTGACATATTTAGAAAGCTTAAGTCAAGCCCTACAACTTTTACCTCTGACATTTTTTTCTCAGACCAACCGTCAAAATTAGTTTGAGCCGTCTTATTTGGGACACCCTGTATACACACACATAATACATATGGGCATACATACATAAATGCTCTAATCTTCTCATACTTTGATCCCACACCCACATATTGAGAGCGTAAATATTCAACCTACTCCAGTTTGCCTAGTGAGTATAAAACAACATTTTTTTTTCTTTGAGAACTTGTTCCAACAAATAGTGATTTTTTTTTTTTTTTTCAAATGTGCAAATGATATTTTTGCAGTTTTAATTTTTTTTCCAGGGAGATTTCTATTCAGGTAAAAAGAGTTTACTAGGTCGGATTTATTATATAGTATAATTATAAATACATTTGTACAAAAATTATTAAGTATATACAAGAATAATACACTGAACTTACATAAATATTTAAGGACTTATTGTATTAAGGATTCCCTACTATCAATAATAATTCTCTTAAATTGTCAGTCTTTTCTGATCATCATCCACTTAGTACTAAAGAAATTTATCCACTGGGAAGGCACATCATCATAGAATATTACTTACAAGTAAAGTAACGGATTTCTAGGTCCATTTTAAATATCACATAGAAAGAACAAATATACTTAAAATAAAAAATAAAAGTAATGAAAAAAATCACATAGAAAAAGGAAAGTAATTGGATAAATATAAATCCTCCTTCCAATTACAAATAAGAACATACACAGGCTTTCATTACAAAAGCCTTGTTTCTTTTATGACTATATTCAATAATACTTGTTTGTGCATATTACATTTTAAGCATTCACAAGATAAATGAGATCTGTTAATCTCCATCACAATTATGAATAAAGAATAAAAATAGTAATTTAAGTTATATTGATACAATTTAAAATTAGTGCTTGCCACAGTCATCTACAAAATACAAATAATCATTTTTAAATTATAATAAAAAAGTCAAATTTGGACATTCAATAAGTTATAAAAAAATTAAAAATGTTCTCTGAACAAAAAAGATTGCTACAAAATGTCAAGCATCATCTATTTTTGCTTAAATCTATCCTGTTTTTTTTTTGTTTTGTTTTGTTTTTTAAGTAATCATATAACCAAATATACAATGATGATTTTAAGTATGATTCAATAAGTAAATGACAGAACTTAAAAAATAATAAAAATAAATACTAAATCAAAATACAGACTTTATAAGAATTAAGTAGCGTATTATGTCAAGGCTGGTCCCTTCTGGACTGTGATAAAAGAAGGATTTTGACTAGATGGAAGAGATTTCAGTGTCTTTCTTCTTCCGGAAAAGTAGTCTTCAATTTCTTGGAGTGTTCTTCCTTTTGTTTCAGGAAGGAAAAAATAAAAGAAAATTGTTCCAAGTAACGATATAACACCATAAACCATAAATGCTCCATGCCTGCTGACTACTGATTGGAGCAGAGGATAAGTTTTAACTACAATAAATATGAAGAAATGACCAGCACATGTTGTCAGACCTCCAATTAGACCCCTGACCTATGGCACAAAAATAATATTTCAGTAAAAACATATATAATTAGTTAAGCTTTTTATGATGGTGAAGGATAGTAAACTATATGACCAGCTCCACAGAAGATTTATTGCAGTCTAAAATAAATCATTTGAGACAGAGTCATTTCAGTATGCAATCAATCTTAATGAAGAATTAGTAACTTTGAGTAATAAAAAGGCATTATATATATATATATATATATATATATATATATATATATATATATATATGGATAGAGAATTAGGGGAGCATTTTTGGATATATCTTTTGGTTTATAAACACTGTCGTATGGGTATTTAAAAAAAATTTACTTTACAATAATGCTTCTCTATACACTTTTATTAGACGTATAGCCGTGGGGGGAACAAACATACGGGGGTCTAGGATTGATAAAAGTGACAGAACCACTAAGCTGACCTCTTAGGGATTGTTAAACCCTAGTGTGTATAGAGTGTCTGACAGACAGCAGTCAAACAGACAAAAATTCTAAAGTCATTGTTATGGGTACTATTGCGTTGATAAATGCCCCCAATAGTATTATTATAGTTATTATATGTATAGATAGATTACGGCTGGTAGTGGCAAGTTGGTAATTTAAGACCAGAGTAACCCCCCGCCTAATGGACCAATTTAATTTATTTTTCTATTAATATTTCCACAATGAATACACTGTTTCGTTGCAATACAACAATAATTGCGGCCGGTATGGGCAAATAATTGCTTTAGGTCCAGAGTAAACCCCCTCTCCAGATAAACTAATTTTCCTGGTTAACTGATTCGTTCAATCATTTGCTAGGGGAATGCTATATAACAAGTTTTGTGATCAAAAAACAAAAACCTCTGGTGTGTATCTTGTTAACCATACTTCATGAAATGTTCGGCGTGATTCATTACATTGGCATAAATTTATTATTTATTAACCGATTGACATGAAACAAACTAAATGTTAAGTGAAGCTTACCACAATATATTAGTGAAAACCGCAACTAATTTGGATAGGCCGTTTCCGAGATTATTGCGAACAGACAAACAGACAAAAATTCTAAAAATCATTATTTTGGGTAATATTGCGTTGATAAAGGCCCCCAATAATATTTTTTCCATATATTTTCCACGTACAGACTGCAATCCGTTAGAATGTTATTATATGTATAGATTGAAATTTATAATTATTTATAATCCACATTAATATAAAATATACTTTAATAATTGATAATTAATAAAAATATATGCTATTTAAAAATTCACTTTTCTTGGATATATATGGTATAGGTCTTTAAAAAAATAGCATTTACTTTTCTTTTTTTTTCTACTGCTCTATTACATAACTGGCCTGCATGTTTCATGGCCACCTTCTCAGGGGCCATTAAAATGCTGTATGTGTGGTCAACTCGCCACCCATAATATATTTAAAAATTATTTTTTATATTTTATTTAGATTCTTAATTTTTTATTAATATATCTATGTATGTATATATATATATATATATATATATATATATATATATATATATATATATATATATATATTTTGCACTGCAATATACTTATTTAAATTATTGTTTCTTTGAGAAGAAACTTGGTACATAAAATATAAGTTTATTGTTCATCTAAGCGGCTCATTAGGAGTACGAGTTAGCCAAATCAGAAGGGAGAATTTACCTTAATATCTTAAAATACATAAATATTTCAGCTTCATAAATTTTCAATGTACCACATCATTTTTGTAATATCCTTCTTTAACTCGCCTTGTTAATAAGTCCACTTAAAGTGCACAGCTTCTGCTATATGAGGTTCTATATATATGTGCAGTTGGAATTTAAAAAAAAAATGTTTATTACTTGGCTTTTTAATCCACTCGTGAAAGATGGATAGAAAGCCAAACGTTCAATATAATATTATTTCCATTATTATCATTAACTATTTGTTTTTCTTTTTTATAAATTGATATTAACATTGAAAATGTTTTACCTGTGTAGGATAAACCTCGCCAATCATAACCCAAGGAACAACCAAGTATCCTAAGACAGATGCAACTGTGAATAGCAATAATGCAGCGACTGGAATCCATGTAGCTTTTGGAGGCACTCCTTCAGCTGCCCATCCTACACCCATGTACATGTAGGCACCAAGTAAAATCATTGTTATTCCACAGCCAATACCTTTAAAGTAGTTTTCAACATTAGCTTTTCCAATTAAATTCTACTCAACATGTTCAATACTTTAGTTTTGATGGTTAATTATCCATATATTACAAATATCTTCTGCTGGTTGTCACTAAATATTTTTTATCATTTTAAAATTTGACACAAATGCAAATTCAGTTAATGTAAGATAAAAGTAATTAGACTTTATTGAGTGTTAAATATGTTATCTTAAAAATTAGTAATTATAGATGAAATAAAACCTATAAAAGAAGCCAAAGGGAGGCTTGAAATATGTGCCAGGTGAAATAAAATAGCAATTTTTAAAACAAAGAAAAAAATATTTGAATTAAAAAATTAATAGAAGAACACATAGATTTCAGATTTGCATTTGCTCAGAACATATCTGATAACTGTAACAAAAGAAGTCCAGCTTATTCTCTCAACCTCCATTCTTGAATTTACAAAGGCAGGGTCTTTAACCATTTGTCTAATTCGTGGTCCATCAAATATTACTACTTTCATTTTTTCCGTACTCGACACTCGTATAACACAGATCAGATCAATATTATCAACTAGGTAAGTATCATTGCCTAAATTATGAAAATGAAAATGGGGTATATGTAAAAACAAATTAAGGTGCTATAAATCCACCTGTCATCTGTGGACGAGTCAAGGAAGAATGCCATCATCTAATCACTAAAAACATTAATAGAAGGAAAGCAGAGTGGATTCACTTACTTGATATAAATGTGAGAGGCCTTCTTCCCCAACGGAGCATTAAGAAACAAGAAACTATAGTAAAAACCACTCTCACAGCTCCAAGGAGCACAGTAGCTAGGTTTTTATCCATAGTTGCACCTGAATGCTATAAAAAAAAAAAAATAATAATAATAATAACAAAAAAATAAACATTTTATATACTTGCATTGCTGAACATACATATATTTTACATTGTTTTTTATAAGGTAGGTTAGTTTTTGCTAAACTTTAATGGCTATGCAGTTATTTTCTAAGGAAAGTGCTCTGTTGACTATTATCACATTAAGATCGAGGTGTAATTTTAAAATAGCCACTCTGTGTCCTAAGAACTTTAAGCACAAAGCATTTTCTTTATGTGTGAACATTTTATTTCCAATATTTTGCTCTAATATGTACATTTTATTTTATTTCCATTGTACTGTTGCAATAAACAGATTTTTTCCCCGAATTTCATTAATAGATATTATCAAGAAGCAGGTTAACGAGGGGTAAATTTAAAACATCCTGAGCCCACCTGAAAAAAGTCAAGAGGCAAAATAAACTATAAATGGTCAACAATTTTGTCTTTCACTTCTTTTCCTATCTGTTTCATTAAGGATTAAGTACTATGACTCAAATCATAAGTCAGATTAACACTGTGAAAAGGAACTCACAAATATCTCCTCAACTGTTAACCTCATAAGTGCTAACGGTCTTGCCGGACGAGTATCTCTACAGGGGTGAAGGGTGGGTCAGATCTACCTACACCATAACTGTGAGATAAGATCACAGCACTACCGGTCTCAGTGGCCCTCTCCGTTCCGTCTATTCCATTTTTCCGGTCTTACAGTTGTTCCATCTTACTAACAGGCAAGGAATATATGTGTCTAGAGTGGTGGGGCACTGTTTTTCACGCCCGTGTATATATGCTCAGAGCATTTGATTAAAGGTTTAATATAGGATTTCTCTACAAAGCTCTGCATATATTCAAAGTAACAAAACTGAATGTCACAATAAAATGAATTTATATATTGAATGGCTGAAAGTGCATTGTCATGGTGAATGAACAATCCCCGAGTTTGACTGAAACCCTCTTTATGTTAAAAGCCTGCAGTAAAATGCTTTGAATTTATCTCCAAGATCCACCGGATATCTTTACTAATTGATCAATAGTTTGATGATGGTCTTTCTCAAAAAATATTCTCAAGGACAAACAGCTGCAAAAATAATTTGTTGCAGTGAGGGTTTGTGTCCAATCATTTTCCAAATTTTAATAGATGCTTATTACCTTTACTTTGTAAAGGAAATGCAACAATTCCTGCACGGATACAATTATACTAAATTTAACAGCGGGTGGATTGCAGAAAAAATGGCAGAGCTTAGCATATCTGATAAGCAGGAGTGGTCACGATGCAATAGAAGCTAAAATCCATCAAAATCAAGCAAGAGCTAATATTATTATTTATTGTTTTGCCAACATCCGTACTGCATAGACTAAACCGATTCTCATTCGTCCACTGAAGTTAAGCAATGTTGGGCCTTGGAAGGTTGACTACCTGGGAAAACCATATGTTTTTGGCTTTAAAACAGGGTAGCAACTAAATAATTGCCAATGGTGCTAGCAGGCTAGCTTTAGATAAACCCCATTTATTATTTTTTTTTTTTTTTAATACATTGGAGAGTGCTTGAAACCAAAGTTTGAGATATGGAATGAAGAGACTCAGTCAGCAATCCAAAAGGAATATTATGATCGTTACCATCGAATTTTAACCTCAATCTCAAAAAATTGAAATGAGCTCCAGGCAGCATAAATAGTTAGTGATTTCTATAAACCAAAAAAAAAAAAATAAAAAAAAAATAAAAAATAAATAAAAAAATAAACTGTGCATGAATAGTCAGTAATAAAGCCTTCCAAGAATCTCACTCAGTTCCTTGGCAAAGACAATTTTTTTTTTTTTTTTAATAAATGAGTAAGTTCAATAAATAGTATACAAAGATTTCTTTAAGTTATTATGTACACATTAATGAAAATATACATTTAAATTCACAATACCTCAAAAATTTCCACAGCATAAAATGTGACTGGGTTGATGCCAGAAAACTGGTAAATGAGGAAGTAGAGAGTGAGTATCAAAAATGGTTTGAGAGCAGCAGCCTGCATGAGTCCTCGAAGTGTCTCCTCCATTGTTGGCTTATGAAGATTGTTTTTCTGAGCGAAATTGATCATTATGGCAGCTTCGTGATCTACATCACAAGTATCCCCTCTGAGTTTGATTAATGACTTTTTGCATTTCTCTTCCTTGCCAACTGATATAAGCCACTGAGGTGACTCCGGAAGGAAGAAAGATCCAAGAAGAGCCAGCAGGGGAATAATGCCACTCAGCAAAGCAACCTTATGCCAGGCTAGAACTGCGCCCAATGCATATTCAATCAACACACCTGCAACATATTTTACAAATAAATTATTGCACATTACATTTAAATTTTGTAAATAAATTATTTTACATTTGATGCTTCAGGAAAGTCATAAACTCACATTTCTTCTATAGAGCTAATCCATTTGAAATGGTCCAGAAAAATGGTTGCTTGACCATTTTAGAAAAAATTGACATTTTTACCATCAATTACATAGTAGTTCAAAAAGATTTTAAAAATATTATTAGAAACAACCGTTTGAAAATAACAGCCATATTTGTTTCACTGCGCATGCTGATTTTTGAGTTTATAAGTTCCTACGGAGAACTCATTTTCACAGGACTGGTAAGTCATAGATTAATAATTCAAACACCATTGTTTTCCTTACAGTTTGCTCTATATTTTATGATATCTTCACTATTTGAATATCTGAAGTCCAATTCCTGAAAACTGGCATTGAAAACAACTGTTTATATTTCTCAGAATGCCGTTTTGGAGGGCAATTTTTTGGCATAAGGGACGTATATCAAATTTGATTTTTGGCGTGATGATAAATCTAGGTAATTAGCTTGTATTAAAAATATTCTTAACCCTGATATTTGTTACCTTATTTTTTTATAAATTTTAAAACTTCAAATTTTTGCAATTTTTGATGACCTTAGACTTTAATATTTCTGGTGGGGGACTTGATAAAAATATAATATTTTTAAATATTATACTTAGTTGTAACATAAAACTTCTGTAAAAATTTCAACTTGTATATTTGAGTACTTTCGTAGATATGAATTTTGGAAAATGGTTCTTTTTGCGCCTATTTAGCGATGCGTAAACTTGAATAATTCATTAAAATTGTATTATTTATGAACTTTTATAACTCTTTTTTTTAAGTTGGTTTAAAATTTTTTATCTATGTCCAGTACCACACAAAATATTGTAATTCTATTTATAATTAGAAACTAGGCCTATTCTTTTTAAATTTTTATTATATTGTTTATTGAAAAACATACTTAATATTATAAAGACAAACAAAAATGCATAGTATGATAAAGAGGTTCAAGTCAATTCTTAAATGAGTCCGACTCGCAGGAACTGCGTCATCTTAGCACGATTCCGTTTTTATTCCTAGTCTCATTTGGAAAGAATGAAATAAAAACACTTATTATTTTTGTTCGACATTTCGTGAAAAGTTTTATGGCCCGTGACAAAGGACCAGCACACCCTTATACCTGAACACCCTACAGCATTATAAACTAAAAAATCAGCATGCGCGGTGAAACAAAGATGGCTACCATTTTCAAACGGTTGACTGTAAACATTTTTAAAAATTGCTTTGAACTACTGATTCAATATGTAATTTTAAATGATCAAGCAACCACCTTTGGACCACTTGATATGGATTGACTCTATACTGGAAGATCGAGCAAATAAAATAAGAAGATAAAACATTTTAAACGACTATTCTCTTACTCTTAATTCATTTCACAAACTTAACACATTTTAGACATGCTGATAATTATAGATGCTAAATTCGTCTAAATTGTTTTATTAGGATAGCCAGATTTCTGTTTTTCAAGCCTTCTGCAGTCGAAGACTCAGTGACAGGACTCACACGGACTGAAGAAGGTACAGCCTGAAGCCAAAAACCTGCTGTCCAATTAAAACAGTGGATTCTCTTATTATCCTCACAAGGCATTTCCTTATCCGTACTCCTCCATACAGTTATAGTTTAGACACATTAACTGCACACAGAACATATTAATAAAAAAATGCAAATGAACATATGTACAAAAATTAAAGTCATCATTTCATAATAATCTATAAAATGTTATACATTTTATTTTTTATCATACTGGTAGTTATTTTTTTATTGTATAGATAGTTTTTTTTTTCTCTTATCTAAAAGTATCCCAGGAAACATGTATAAAATTTGTCAAAAGGAGTCTAAGATTACAATATAGTTTACCTAAAAAAAGTCCTAATTTATTTATTATTTATAAATATATACTTTTTGTTCAAAGGAGGAAGGAGAAAGAAATTTAAAATTGTGTTTAATTATTACACAACGTGACCATAATTATTTACCGTGGATAAGTGGTTAGCATATCAATGGAAATGTATAAAATAACTATACCGGTTATAATATTTAAAATGTCTTATACTTATAATAGTTAACAGAATGGAAATTATTCTACTAAGAAGCCAATACTTATAAAAGGACATTCAAAGGAGGGATTTTGTTATATATGGGAAATGCAAATCATAATTATTTGTTCAAATTTTAATATTAAATCATTTTTTGAATTTAAGTACCCATATTTATGGAAGTTTCCTGAAATTAATCTTACCAAGAGAAACACCAACTGATGCGAGGGCTCCGAGCATGCCACGGAGATGGGGCTGGGCAGTTTCTCCAGTATAGACCCTTGCTGGAGCTCCCACCATACCAGACCCGAGGCCAACAAGAAGCCTCCCGGCATATATCATTTCAATAGAAGTGGCATATGATACGAGTAGCCAACCAATAAGTGTTGGAATTTGAGTAATGATGATAGTCTTTTTTCGGCCTAACAAATCCATAAGATATCCACTCAATACACAGCCAATGGGTGTGGTGATGGTAGCAAGGCTAGCTGTAAGAAAAATGATTGTAAATTAGTACACCTAGAAGATAAGGCCAGCAGCCATAGCTACATTGAATACACCGGATTTCCATAGATCACCAAACTTAAGCAGAGTGAGGGTGAGGGTGTGTGCCAGGGAAAACCATGTGTCATTGAGTTTCAGAAGCATTGTGCCAAACTGGCCACAATATTCATACAATTTACGAATCATCAAACAAGCAAATATTCTTTTTATAAAAAATTGTAGAAAACTGGTGCTAATTTCCAAAGTTGATAAGCCGTAAAAAAAGAGAGAGAAAAACAAATCATTCTGTCTATTTTTGTCTTAAACCTCTTGTGAAGGCTTGAAAATCAAGCTAAAACTTTGGGTAAAACAATTTTTTATTCAAAAATATAGTTTAATTCAACTATTATGACAGAATTTCAACTATCTTCATCTTTGGAATCTAATTTGATTAAGTACTAAAAGTTTTCAATTATGAAAAATCTTTAATTCTAATATTCTTTATTGTACCTTGACAGCCCCCTTCAATGTTAAATCAGGGAGGATTTTAGAAATACGTGAGGGTTTACAAAATACATTTTCACGTTATCTTGCTCTCCTTGTCTTAAAATTCTGATTTCAATTAACTTTCTTGCCAAAACTGAATCTTATCTGGCAAATATTTTATATGTTATCAAGAATTTACATCATTAGCTAATAAATATATTCTTACTCAAAACATAGTGCAGGATTTAAATAAAAAAAAATAAAGAAATGTTAGTACAGTTTTAAAGTCTTGAAAATAAGCAACAGATAGGCATTAAATAACAAATAAATTATTAATAAATTATTCATTTAAATAAAATTATGGCTACTCTAAAAAATAACAAGAATATTTGCTAGTTTGATGATTCATAAATCGTATGAATCATTAAAAATATAATAAAGAAATATAAATTACAATAGATGGGCATTAAAAGTGTTGTTGTTGAAATGTTGTACATTGTAGGAAATATTGGCAATGCAATATTGACCATGTTTTAACATTGTCATAATGAATTATAGAAGACTCAGTGACTGTGAGTGTTAAGATGTAGCACTAACAAGGGAACATCACGAAGTGTCCGGAGCTGATTTCAATGAAACTTTTCTTTAGAAAAAAGAAAAGGCATCAGCCCAATCCTGGCTAGAAAAGAGTGGTAACTTGTAAATAAATCAGTATTATGTATAAGTGGATGTTAAAATTTAAATAACAATAACCATGAATTATACGTAAAACATTTAAACAATTATTTTTTCTAGTCAAAAAACAGCTTTGTCAAAAAACATTCCTCAGCGAGGTAGATTGTTTACGCCATATCACTGAGGAATGAACGTACAACAATCAATACCAAGAAAACAATTATAAAAAAAGCCTATATTTTTTTGGGAGGGCATTAGAAAAACCACTTACTTCTTTTACTTAATAAACTATTAAGTTTTCATATTTCATATCTATGATTGTTTGATATAATTTTATTGTTTATATATCTATTAAATATTTCTAAGAAGTAGCATAATAAGTTACCTATCCAGGATGCTTGATCAGTGTTGATTGGAATGCTGCTGTCTTTTGCTTCAAGTTGGGGTATTGCAATTGCTGAGAAACCAAACACCATTCCTGTATTCACTGTACCAATATTTACTATAAGAGCTGCTAGAACCTGTTCAAAAATAAATCTAATGAGTATGACGGATAGAATTTCAATTCTAAAAGAAGAAACAATAGTTATTAATTGAAACCATTTGCTTAGGCAGTGATAGCACCTTTCATATATATATTTATTATTTATATATCGTTTTTTAAGCAGCTTTGATGGAATCCATTATTTTGGTTTAGGGGCTTCATCTTCATTCCCTAGTCATTTTGATGTCCTGTGCGTGATATATTGCAGGTCTCTTCACTTTCTTCTCACTGTCCATGTTTTTTGTAAGACGGCCACACATTTCCCTGTTGACCCATCTTACAGAAAACATTGACAGTCAGGAGAAACTGGAAAGATGTCTTGCAAAATATCATGGAAAGAACAAAAACACCACGGGAAAAGAAGCGGAACATCCAAAACCAATATATATAAATTTTGATTTTGATTTGAACCATAAAATCAGCTCCCTCATCTTGCAGCCTGCAACTAGACAAAAACTTAACTTATTCAAAACTTAAAAAAGAAAAGAAAGTTTTTTTTTTTTTTTTTTTTTTTTTTTTTTTTTTTTTTTTTTTTTTTTTTTTTTTTTAACATAACCTAAAAAGAACAGGTATAAATAATTCTTCGGCACTTCCGGCTCGACGTCATAAGCGGGTTTCCTCCCTATTGATGGAGAGAGGAAACGCGCTAAAAAAGATGATCAATTGATCATCTTGACGCAGTAAAGACAAATCAATTGATTATTACACTCCTAAAGCAGTTCACTATTGTCCTAAAAAACTCAAGCAAATATTGAACAGTTATTTACAGTTACATGTGTTCTGACCTTCAATTAGAAGCCTCAACAGTGTTAACCTAGAAGCGATAAGATAAGGGCCATTCTTGTTTATATGGCAAAATGACTCAAAATCGTAGAGAAAAAATATATGTTAAATATCTGTTCGTCAACTCTCGCCAAAGACAATAACTTAGAAGGAGTAGAATGACATCTTTGTAAAAATAAAGTGCATTTTTAGCGCGTTTTCTCTCCGTCTCCATAACCCGGTGACGCAATCCGGAAGTTCAGACGAGAAAAGTAGACGTTTCAGAAACGCTCGTAGATCACGACAAAAAAATAGGCCGATCAATTGTTTACCTAGTTGTCTATTTTAGCCATAAAAGCTTCAAAAATGATTATATTTTTATAAAATTTAGAACAAAATACTTTGATTCGAAAGGTCAAGTTCGTCAACCAACAGAATCCGTCTAACGGAACATGGTTAGGGATGGTTACTAAATCGTAGCGTTATTAGAGTTAATATGATTGCAAGTACACATTTGATAGGTTTTATCATAAGAAAGTAATGAAACCATTTTTAAAGCGACACCACTAACCGAATACGAGAAAAGTTTATACAACTCGTTCCCCTAACTAATTTTTGGAGACCCGAGCCGTGAGTGGCTTACCACTCACCTTAGCGTGAGCTCTCAACACTCCGTGCAAAAGGTCGTGGGTTCGATTCCCACTAGGGGTGGTGGCTTTTCTTTCGAAAAAAGAAAAGGCATCACCCCTATCCTGGCTAGAAAAGGGTGGTAACCTATAGATAACCCGTCCTAAAATTCGTAGTTAATAATAAATGGACGTTAAAATTTAAATAAATAACTAATTTTTGCTTTGGCTATTCAGAAATGATTTAATTCAGTTGAAAATTGTTTCCGACGTTTGACATTCAAATATACTAAGTTATTAAAATTTTGGTTGCGTTTTGAGTTAAGGAAGTAATAGGAAACAATATTTTAAGGGTCTTCGTATATTTTCTTAAATATTTCGAAAACGGTTGGGATACCCTGGTAAGAGGAAGTTGACCATTCGAAAGCTTACGTCTATATAGAGCATGTTAAAAAGTAATTTTGATGGGACGAGGTCAATCGGAGAAATAACTGCTTAAAGCCGGCGCTAATAGCCACGATCTGTTAATGCGCCGTAAGAAAAAAAAAAAAAAAAAAAAAAAAAAAAAAAAAAAAAAAAAAAAAACTGCTTAGAGCTTCGAAAGAGTTGGTTTCGTTTAACGGTTAGAACGGTTTGATTCTGTTTGACCGGTTCTTTCTGTTTGATTTCCTCCTTTATATTGCCTGCTGTTTTTTTTATCGATTTTAGCAGTAATATTAATTTGCCATTAGATATGTAAAATAAAACAGTTCTTGGTTGTTTGTCATAGATTATTCTGAGCGGAAGTCGAAGAGGTAAAGTGAGCAATTTCTGTTAGCGGCGTCTAAAATTTAATTTTTCTCAACGATTTTATTGGAGTTAGTGTTTTAATTTTTTACAAAATAGGTTAACTACATTTATTCCAAGCTTTGCAAACGACACCAGGGATAAGAACGCTATCGAAACGTGATAAGATGACGCATTTCCCGCGAGTCGGACAATTATAATATATTAAAAACAGTTCATGAATGGGTACTGGTTTGAGGAGTGGAAACTTCAAATAGAGAGAGGAAAGTGATCATGAGCTGATCACGTGTAAAGCGGGCAACCTGCCAATGCGGTAAGAGTCTGTTTATTTTATAACTGTCTCTTTGTTCCTCGAGTAAAAATATTTTTTATGAGAGCTCCGAGAATAGCTGGAGCAGTATATATTTTCATAAAATAAAAGTCCGTCACGCATGAGCTGCATAACTAAGCACTTTCCTCAGAATTTGGGTAGTGTAGATTGCTTTCCAGAACAATTTGCTTAAAATATCCTACATAAATAAAATAAAAACATGAATAGTTCTCTTTTAAATTTGTAATGAGTAACTGATCAATTAATAATTTGCTTCCAGAGTTATGTTTACACATGGTACCTATTACACTACGTAATAAATACAAAAAACCTCATATTATCGTATTTTGATCTAACGCAGGAACAGGATACAGTCACTCTAGTGGTAGAAAGCGCTCCTTGTGGCGGCTTTGTGAACCTACGTCTGACGGGCTTTTCTATTGAAATATATTACAAATTAAACCCCCGCTTTCCGATTGACCGATTCAGCTCATTTTTACAACACTTCTTTCTCTTGAGTTACCCACGACGTATGCCGCGTTTCGTTACAATACAGCAGAAATTACGACCGGTATGAGTATATTAAGAATTTGGGTCAAGAGTAAACCCCCCCCCTTCTAATGAACCGATTTAGTTTATTTTTACAACACATATTTACCTGTAGATTACCACTACGAATACCGAGTTTCGTCGAAATATACCAAAAATCACGGCTGGTAGTGGCGAATTGGTATTGTGGGTCCGGAGTAAACCCCCCCTTCTAATGAACCGATTTAGTTCATTTTTATATCTCACTTTTCTCTCTATATTACCACTACGAATACCAAGTTTCGTTTAAATATAACAAATATTACGGCTGACATAGTCAAATTAGTGTTTTGGGTTCGGGGTAAACCCCCCCTTCCGGTGGACCGACTTTGGTGGTTAACGAACTCGTTCAATCGTTTGCTAATTGAATGCTATATACCAAGTTTCGTGACGAAAAAACAAAAACTCTGGCCGCTATCGTGTTAACAGACACATATATATATATATATATATATATATATATATATATATATATATATATATATATATATATATGCATATATATATATATATAGATATATATAAATTTTAACGGGGGTCATTTTCGGTGTCTACTAGTTAGGATCGATAAAGATTTGAAGAAATTTTTCAAAAATTCCGTCATGAGTCCAACCTCAATAGCTACTTTCCTTCGGAGGAAAGTGCTAATAAGAAGTTAGAAAATACAAGACGTTAAGTAAAATATACATACTCATTGATTATCCTTCAAACCGAGCGAGTAATAACATTTATAACTATCAAATCTTTGTACATCGCCATGAAGGCCAACACCCAACAAAAATAAAAAATAAGAACAATTTTGTAATTTATTTATTTATTTATTTTTTTTTGTTGCCCGGAATGATATTTAAGTTCCATGACAATTGGAAAACCAGTCATAAAATGAAATAGGTATGCTTCTGAATCATCTAAATTGCGAATCACAAGAAGATGACAAGGCCTTCTATTTTAAAAACGTAAAAAGTCGAATAAAGAAACAGTTATTTTCGGCGAGGGCTCTTACAAGGAAGCTACAACGGGCTACTGTACAATAGTTTATAAATTAAAATAACCTAAAAAAAATTCTATTATCAAAGAAAAAAAAATATTATTTATTATTATAAATTATTACCTCAACATTTTTTATTGCAATTTAAATGCTTATCATACAAAGATAGTGCGTATTTATAGGCCCTTTCAATGATTTCATAATAGAAGGCTGTACAAGTTAATTCATCGATACAACTTTCAACAACTGTTTGAGATCTAGGTTGCAAAGGCATCCGATAGCTGGCATGTTACGATTTTTTTTTAATAATACCATTGAGTTAGTAGGGATTAGAGGGAGGGTAAACGAAATAGGTTGAAGCCTAAAATCGGCCATGTTAGTGTGATCAGTGACGCGCGAAAATAACGAATGATATATATATATATATATATATATATATATATATATATATATATATATATATATATATATATATGTATATATATGTATGTATATATATAGTATTTTTTTTTATTATTATTTGGGTGCCTCGACTGCTTTGGTCGTTGGCACCTAATATATAAAGTAATGAGTAAATAATTAGTTTAATCTATTATAACTACTGAACCGTAGCATCGCGTGGCTGGGTCAGCTAGATAATAATTTTAATACTGAAGAGTTTTAACCACACATTTCTTTTAAAAGATAAAACGTATGGTAATGTTTTTCTACTTGGACTCAGGCGTAAACATTTTATATTTTATCTTATCAACACTAACATTTCACATCGTAAATGTTTCACTTACCTCTACTGAAGTTTTCACTTTTCTTAGTTATCTTTAAAATTACATTTCTTAGCGATGGTTTTGACCGGCTTCTATTTATCTGAGTTCTAATATTTATTTATTTTTTCCTGACCCATTAAACCAAAGGAAGCAAAAAAAAAAAAAAAAAAAAAAAAAAAAAAAAGAAAAAAGAAAAAAAAGTCCAACTCGCAGGAACTGCGTCATGTTAGCACGTTTCCGTTATTATCCCTAGAGTCTTTTGGAAAGCTTAGAATTATGTTTTATCTGAAACTGGCACTATCCTAGGCTGAAATTACTTCATTTAAGCAGCGATTTATCCGATGATATCGCTCTAGCAAAAATCGAATAAGAACAAATCGCATTGTAGGAAATATAACCTTTAAATAGGGAGGTGGGGAATTTGCTCTACATTTTTTATATATATATATATTTGTAATCCTTTAGGTACATTCATATATGAAGAGTTGACTTTCAAAAAGGGATATGTCCAAATCGTAAAACTCTTCAGGGGACACAAAAAACGTCTAAGAAAGAGAAACGTCTAAGAAGAAGTTCCTTTAAGAAATTAATATTTACGAGGCAACACTAACATTCATTGCCTTATTTTTGATGAATTTAAAGAATTTCCAAAAAAATAAGTTTTTGCTGTGAGGGGCGAAAACGTTTTTAGAAAATAAATTAAGTTGATGACAAAATGGACTTTTGCCATTTTGAAAGTCATCGCCACATGTAGCAGGTGTGTTCACATTGAGGTGGCACTGGTATCAGATAAAACCTTCTTTATTTTATTTTTTCGAGTCTTTTATTGTTATGGGGTGCTCCCCACATCCCTACTTAACTACTTATTTATTTTTTCCCCGCATTTAAAGGTCTCTGTGACCCTTGGCCTTCCAGACTATGCCCATCCACGGATCACGGTCCGTGGCTATGTCCTCCAATATTTTACGCCCAGCTTTGCAGCATCTCTTGATACCTCATCTTTTCGTTGGCTTCTTGGCTAAGGATTGACTATACCGTTCCTAGCGTTATTGTACGCTATTTATCGCCTGTTGATGGGATTTAGGCAACGATGTCTGCATTTTCATTTCCAGAATGCCCGGTATGTTCCAATAACGATGTCATTAATGGTGCCCTGATGGCTGAATTGTATCGTGTAGAATTCCGTTAGAAACATTCATAACAATAAGTGCAGGGTCTCCTAGTGGTCTAGTGGTTAACGCCTTAAATTCATAAGCAGGAGATGGTGGGTTCGATTCCCAACGGCGACAGGAATTTTCTCATCCCATGGATCGTTGGGAAAATTTCTCGCTGCACCCTGGATGCCGGCGCTAATAGCTTAGATATCGATGCGATGGATTCCTAAATTACGCTTGGTCAAATAATGCAGACAACCAAAAAAGCGGTTGTGCTAGACCTGATGGCACCGGTAAAACGTTCCCAGTTAAATGTACTCAGACAGCAATTCTATTCGAATAAAACGCAGCCAGAGATGTGTATTGCGTTGTCCGGCATAGCCATGACATTGAACTCAGGTGATAGAACTGATAATTCCGCTTTAATTGTTCCATTGAATATGCAATGAAATGAAACTCGCACATGTAACATTTCCTGCATGCGAAACGTATTTCATGAATGAAAACGTTTTGTTTGGGATAAATCTATGATGCGCATAAATTCCAGGCTCTTAGTCTATCATTTATACGTCGGCGACATCAACAACATTTTTTGACGGATTAATATTACTTGCAAGAGATTTCAGACTTACATTACCAGTAATTACTAGATTACCACACAAACATGGCTTCCAAACCATGCCAGTTTGTCTTCCATTATAGTTTTTTCCATTAAACAGGATTGAGACACAGTAACGCGTGCTACGAATTGTAGGCAGAGCTACGTAACGCTTCCTGTTTGCTAAGAATGTTGCATTAGGGGTAATACTGCCTTATGTGGCCTAAATCAAAGTCAATTTCGCCCATATATCGATTACAAAGAAATCAATATTTTTCAATTATTTATCTAATAACTTTTATATAGGATGGTAAAGTAATCAAATAAAAAATGTTTTAATTATTCGAGAAAAAAATGGCGGCACTGTGTCTGACAAACGGAAACCCTCTTTTTTCACGGGCGATAGTAGAACAAAAACCTAAAACAAAAAACTTAAGTTATTTCGAAAGAAGACTTAAATTAGTTAAATCTAGTAAAGTGCGTAGGCTTTTTAAGAAATATTATTTTTTTCGAAAATAGTTAACAATTATTCATTTCTTAATAAAAAGTCCGTCGAAAATCGGTTACGAAAATGTAATAATTCAATGAATAGAGAAATTCCTATGTACTTTACTAGCAAATATCGTTAGAAATCTGCAGTTAAAATTTGAATTTGAGCAGATGAAAATTTAAAACGCTAGCGTATCGCCCGATTTAAAAAACATAGTTTTAAGAAAATCGACTTTAAAGTTTAATGTACCGAAAAGTTCATTTTTTTCCTTTTTAATTTTATTTTATAATTTATTGTAATAAAGATGAAAAAAATTTTTAAAAGTTTTAATTTTGAAATGTCTCGGGACTTTAGTTGAAAAATATAATTTTTGGCACATTTAAAGACTCTTCCGGCACAAAAACACTCTTCTTTATAATTTTTGATTAGCTAAGGAAGCATTTAAGCCCATAAAAAAGAAAATGGTAAGAAAAATCGTTGCAAGGTAGAATTACCCCTTAAATTAATTTTTACTATTTTCATAACAACCTACGTACTTACGCATGCGTTTGTACGTTCTCTGATTTTACTGGTTGGTTGTTCTTCCGGGAAAATAATAAGATAAACTACAGTATTGATTCGCCTTTTTTTGATAAGTGGCGACAAAAATGGATTTCGTCTAAGAAGCGTTTCATGAAACTATTTATAAATAGATATTCCTCTGGAGAGGAGATAAATTGGATTTTTTATAGCATAAACCATTACAACATTTTAAAAAATAAAATACAAATTCTCAAAAGTAAGAATTTACTCAGATATAAACAAGAATTTAATAAATTCTTGTTTATTTGCTTACAAGTGCAGAGATTTCACTCATAAAATATTGCAGGCATTAATTACAATTTTATGCTTTAAGCTAAAAAAAAATATTCATAAATTCTTCATAACATTTTGTTTAAGCCCTAACTTTATTGTCACAAATGTACGAGGACGTAGATGCTATTATGAGCGACAATATTTTTTCATGTGACTATTATAACTTTACAATATCTCAGCGACCTAACAAACTGTCTCCCCCATTGTCTACGAGGAAGATTCATTGTACAACATTACAATGAGCACAGTGACAAATAGGATGACAATATTCTCATCATGGGTTTTTAGAGAAGGTTTTTTTTTACTTGTTTCTTTATTTTTTTGTGTGTGTTACGTAAGACAATCAAAGCTCTTATCAGATTTGCTATATTATCATTTGAAATGTTTCAGATTAATAAATTAAAAGAAACAAAGGAATGGTAATATAACGTTAAATTATTCTATTTGAATTATTTTATGTCTTCATTTTTCAGATAATAGTTATTTATTCAAAATATGAATATACCTGAAGTATCGGAAAGAAATTTAAGGTATTTAGAATCAAATAACATAAATTATATAAAAACAACTTACAGAAAATTCCATCATTATTGTGTTCTCGATACTCCAACCCAAATGTATTATATGGAGTTTTTGTAACGAATTTCACGGAATCAACAAAATATAACCAATTTCATAAGATGACAGAACAAGGAACAAACAAACACATACACGCACACATATAAGCCAAGTTGTACAATAATAACCAACTTATATACACAGGGTGTCCCGATTTTAAATGGCAAAACTTAAGGAGCGTGTGGCGGACCAAAAAACTAAGAAAAAATGTCCTTTAGAGATTTGCTCGTTTGGAGAAAATCGCAAAGCAAGAAACGAAACATTTTGGTTTAATTTTAAATTATCAATGGAAAAAAAATTATCATTACGAATTTTTTCAAGAAACAAATTACTAAAATTCAATCTCTAGATGCTGATATAGTTTTTGTGTACGGTTTCTGCAACGGTAATGCTTTAGAAGCGGCGCGAGAGTTTGCGAGCCGACTCCGAAATAGAAGAGTGCTTAATCGACGAGTCTTTTTGTTAACTTTTTATAGTCAACAAGAGTCAACTGGGTCATTCTTACTTCATAATGAAGGCGACCAATTCCAGGCAGTATTATGTGCAGATCGTCGGTGAACAAATTGAGTCCAACGCTTGCATTAAGAATATCGCAGCAGACCATATGACGAACTTTGAAAGGTGTTAATCGCCACCCGTAAAATCAAATATTACAGAATTTATTACTTCAAATTATGCAAAGATATTGAATTTTAGTAATTGGTTTCTTCGTATGGGGAACCTTGAAGCAGGAAGTTTATTCGTTGTCAATCAACTCAAGAGAGCAATTAAGAGACCGAATCATAGATGAAGTGCACCAAATATCATCAGAACAGTGTTTAACTGCAATTTATCAAATCAGTGCTAGAAGTAATGCTTGCAATTCTGCAAGAGGGCAACATTTTAAGCAATATCTACATTAAATAGATGATAACATATAAAAAAAAGTAAATAAAGTTGCTCAGTTTCTCGTAGTCTATTAAAAGTAATAAAAAGACTCGTCGATTAGGCACTCTTCTATTTGGGAATAGGTGCGCAAACCCTCGCACCGCTTCTAAAGCATTACCGTTGCAAAAACCTACATCAGCATCAAGAAAGAGAATTTTAGTAATTGGTTTCTTGAAACAATTCGCAATGACTATTTTTTTCCATTGAAAATTTAAATAAGTAAGTACAAAAATGAAAACTTGTCTTGTTTCTTTTCTTGCGATTTTCTCCAAAACGAAGCAAAACGAGCAAATCTCTAAAGGACTTTTTGTCTTAGTTTTTCGGATATCCATGAGTTAGTAAGCAATGTCCAATTCTAAGCCTCAAATAATGATTAAACGACATTATAATGAGGGTGCTCGTTGCCTTGGGATGTCGCTTCTGTATTTGGCGGGTCATAAGACAACATTAGTCCTGACATTGTATTTTTCAATAACGTGGCCCAAGTGCTAATGTGTTTCAAATTTGGGGTTCAGGGTCCAACAAAAGGTCTAATGACCAGTTTAAAAACTGTTTCTTTGCAAACAATAACCTAAAGTATAAAAACCTGAACTGACCTGTCTGAAAGAGCTTCCCTTCTTCCTCTTGATGGCAGCCAGTATCCTCCTGCTCCCTGTTATCCTCTCGACCACTGAAGGTTTAGAGGTGGGTTGGTGAACCAGAGCTTTCAGACCTTCCACGTCTAGGCGGTTTCCGCTTCCAGTCTTCATTTCGATTACTGAAACAGTCATTTACATTCATCAGCCACTAGATAAAATTATTTAAAGTTATCTATGATTATTATTAACAAATCTGTCGGAGGATATAGTTAATAAATCGATGATGATTAATGAAAAGTCCATTGTAATTGATAACTTATCTCTTATCATCTATCTTAATAACATCAGCGATTAGAAAATCATGACATGTCCTTGTAGGTTTCGTAAGTAGGTTGTTGGCCTCGCTTTCGAACGGTCAACTGAGAAACTGCAGTCTGATACCATTTTGACATGTTTCTTAAATATTTTCATGAATTTTCCACAGACATTATGGCAAATCAAATATTTATTTCTGACTGCTCGTCTTTTTTGGCATTTATCACAAAAAATTACTGAAAATTCAGATTTACCTTTCCATATTTAGACGTATCTCATTGGTATCAAAAGGTGGATCAACAAACTTATACAACTCCTGGGACATATAGCATTTTTTAATCAAGTAAAAGCATTATAAGGAATGACGCTAAGATGAATCAGATTCTGCAATTCAGAATTTATGTGTTTTGCAAGTCCTACCCAAAACTGTATAAAATACTTTAGGTTTATTGTGCAAGGATTTCAATTGCCATTGTGTTCGAAGAGGTATGTTTCGTTCTGTTTTACTTATAAATAGATTGGAAATGTCGCAGTAATTATGATTCCGGTTGAGATGACAGTTTGAATAGCATCCTTGAAATTCAATAATGTTTTGTTGATTTTAGTGCCAATCAATGGAGCAGCACGCATTTACTCGTTTTTCTATTGAAAGGAGAAAATAATCCTTACTACGCCGTTCTAATGTTGTGTATAATTTAACCCTGCTGTTCCTTATTCAATTACAAAATAAATTATGTAAAATTTGTGTTTTTTAATGATTTGTTACCTAAATGAAAGAAGCGTTTGTTATAGACAATGGGTTCAGTTACTGGAATGGCGGTGAATTGTGAATCAGAATTAACTGCTAGAATTGATTGCTGCGTTTCCAAGGTTTCTTCCTATCAATTGCAGGCTAAAGTTTCATTATTTCTAATCAAGGAAAAGTCACTGGAACAGGATTATTTTCTCCTTTCAATAGAAATAAAGCTAACGAGAATGTGCACTAAATGTGAAAAATTGAGAAATTATTGTCATTGAAGAGGAACAATGTCAAAGCATACGTAGAAAGATATTATTTGAAATTGTGCAAAACTAAAGCAGTTAATAAGTAACTTTCAAATTTGAGATCTGCAGAAGACTTTTAAAAATAATTAAATTACAACGTCTAACGGAGTGTTAAGTAAATATTTGAGTTACTCATGGGCCTAATGCTAGTCGTCTTCAATGTGTAATATTAAATAATTTACTTTTTGTAACATTAGACTAGAAGTGAGAAATTAAAACGTTTTTACTAGTTAGACACATTCAAAAATGCTTGACCAATTTCACACTCAATAATGTCTCATTTGGAGCACAAAAAATACTTTAAACAACTACATCTAAAGCCCGATGCGCAGTGAAGCGACTAATCTTCTACAAGAAACATGTCAAAAATGAAATCAATTAAATAGATGCAAATCAGTTGTTCAATTTGTGTTAGGTGTTAGCCAACAAATTAAAATCCGTACGAAGAATATTCGCCATATAAAGTAAAAACATTTCATTGTTTAATTATAAAATTTGTTTGTTTTTTCGTCTAATGCTTGTCTAATTTTAAAAAAAGTTTGGCGATCCCAAAATTGCTGCTGCGCCTGAACAAGATAAAGTTTCTCCTCGCCTAGAAGAAACCAAGATAGTGACGAGAGACGGTGTAGTACCCGAGGCTGAGACATTAGTGGAGTGAAGAATCTTCTAAGGGAGGAAAAGGAAGCAAAGTTTCGAAGGGAGTCTTCAGAGATCTCATAGAAAAGCTGCATCACGCAAAGAAGATACAGTTAAAGATAAGAAAAAGTATTTTTTTTTCTATTTGTGCATAATATCAGTAGTTTATAGATTTTTTTTTGTAGTCAATACTATCCTCTGAGATTAATGTGTTTAAAGGAATTAAGTTTCACTGACATAGCTGTGAATATTTTATAAACAAGTGTTGATTTTTTTTTATGTTTTGTATTCTTTTATGTTCAATTCAAATTTTATTGTATTTCATATTACTGCTTTTGATATTTTTTTTAATTAACTATAGACATTTCAATTGTTTTTTTTTCTTGTTTAAATTTGAGCAAGTCGCCTTTGTTGCGAAGCTCTTGAAATAAATAAATAAATAATTTTAAAAATATATTATCTGAATATATATTTTTTTGTTTTGTTGTAGTTTTTCTTCCTCTAGAATTCTAAGCTGCAAAAAATTGTAATTAGTGACCTTCTTCCTTAGCAATACAAAACCATTTTGGATCAATGGCGCATTACAATAAGCAATTTACATTTATTAAATTATAGTTTTTTTGTTGTAGAGGTTTCGAGCTTTTTTACTAGCGGCGTACTAGCTCTATTCGTGATGATAGCACAGCAATAACGCCTCCCTCCAAGCCCAGCTGACAAATAACAAAAGACCTCCATAAAAACGGCCACGGAACCAAACAAAAAACGATCCAAACTGCTGGTGAAAGAAGCCAAAACAATACCAGTCAAGTACTTCACCAGTAGAGGCCTCACCACCAGCTGTGAGTGGTGTAATACCTGGAAGTGTTACATTTTAATCAGGTCTACTTATATAAGGTAAGCGTGCACACTTTTTTTGCCTTCATTAAAATACAAGTTTTTCCTTGAGCTGAAAAGGAATGTGAAACTGTAAGATGTAAAACTACCATAAAGTGGCTGGATATAGTTTAAAGTTTTTAGGGCCTTTCCTGCCTTCTTATAGGTAGAAAACCCCGCATATTGTGAAGAAATTAGTAAGTTTTGATGTGAAATGTCGATATTTCATTACCAATAGTTCTGAAAAAGATAATTAAAGTTGGCGCATGCAGAAATACGTTTATATCCACAAACAAGACTGTGTTTGTGTACAATCTACACAGCCCAATAGGATCTACGTTTGTCGGCAAACATTGAGTAGCGCCTATGGTTTTGGGTTAATAGGCTTCCAGGTCAGTAACCATTTTAAGAATAGTGGGGGAACATTTTTTTTCGGGTGAAATGTTCCAAACGTTGGATATTACTTGCAGCTAGGATGGATAAGTTTTCGTTACTTTTGGAGCAGGGAGAGTATTACAAATTAAATATCTAATCATGAGACATGAGCAGTTTCGATCGTATTGTAAATGTTCTTAAATTTCTCGAAAACGGTTACGAATTTGTGGTGCGAGGAAGGTGATAATTCTAAATGCTAATATATTCCCGACACAATATGTTCAGGGGTAGAATTCCATGAGACCATCTCGGAGGGAGAAAATAGTGAGTTTATATATATATATATATATATATTCGTAGCGAGGGAGAAAATAGTGAGTTTATATATATATATATATATATGTATTCGTAGCGTGTTTATGCTAAGATGAAATACTTCCTACGAATCAGACTTTTTTTTTTTTTTTATTACTGTCGTTTGTTTGTTTTTTATGAGTTTTATCCTTGAGACAACAATAGAACTATTCTTCGAAAGCTTCTAATGCTTAGTTTGCTCCTTTAAAAATTAGTAAAAGATATGTTATTGCATAATTACGGCAAAGAAATCCGTTCTGCTTTAACTAGACAGGAAATAAGATTCTCCGAAAGCAAAAAAGTAATAAAAACCTAGTCACCATTATATAAATATATTTTTTTTGTGATGCTGAAAAAAAGGTATAAGAGTGTCTTTGTAGAGATGCGATAGGAATTTTCCCGGAGTTCCTCCCCGAGGTCAAGCTGCTTTCAGACAGCTGACTAAAAAAAAAACAGGCTTATCTAGTCATTTAGGCCGCGTAAACAGCTGGAACGAAGCACACTAGGGAAAAAAATACTTTAGTTTTATTTCGATACCTGATCAGTCTTCATCATAAAGGAACGCATTTTGACGATAAGATAATATAGCTTGTGAGTCAGATTTTTTATTGAATCGCCGGGCCGCGTCAAAGGGAGATCAAAAATCAGACATTGATTTTTGATGTTTCTAATATAACGTAATGACGGAATTTCTTAAATGAAAATGTCGGTATTTTTGAAAAGTAGAATCTAGGAGAAAGGTTGAGCACATACTAGAATATATTGCCATTATGTATTCGCCGTTTCAAAAAAGCTTTGGCATAAACACAATTTTCTTCGTTCTTTTCAAGCACCAACATTTCAATTTTGTCAAATATATTTTGTTAAGGTCTTTTAATAGAAGAGTTCTTTATCTATAATCCTTTGAGACATTGGGACGGTTTTACAGCCAAAAAGTTTAAGCAGAAGATTGGAAGGAAGGAACACTTGGTGAGGAAATTGGTATTGCTTAGATGTAGGAGCATTTCGACAGTGACTATTACCGATTCGTTTTTAAAGGATTAGATAGAAAGTATTAGAACGTAATTTAGTACAATGAAAATGGAATCTATAAGAAATACCGTGAAAAAACAAAAAGAAAAAAAAAAAAAAACAGCAAGAGCGATGCGCTGCAGAGACGAATTGTACAACTCATCTACAAATACACTAAAAACTAAAAGGTTGTTAATTTTTCTTTTCGGCACTTCGGGATGACGTCGTCATGACAACGTCATAAGCGGGGAGAATGAAAAATAAAAAACAGAAAACGTCTAGCTCATAATACATGTCTTGGAAAGAAGAAACGTACCTTATTTATTTAATCTAAGATAAATACAAGAGAAAGAAAGTAAAGGAATTACAAAAGTCTATGTTAATAAAATTAGACTGGACGCAATCAGAAATAACGTCAGTACTATTTCTCGTATAAACTTTCTTCAGCGTTAATAATTACAGTGACAAAAAATTCTTCCCATAATTAAAAAAAAAATATATAATTTTCAACCAACTGGTAACTGTTTAAACGGAAGTACTAAACGTTTCTACTTTCTTATCTCCTTATAAGGCTGGGTTGTATAATAAGCAACAGGAAAGGATTGACCGTCTCAAGAAATATCATAATAATAAAATATCTATAAAATACTCAGTAAATATGAAAGCTGTAATAAAAGGGAAGTTCATTCGCCTCATTATAGTTTTATTTCTAGGTGATCGTGAATAGTGAAAGGTGGTTTATCAAAATTATTCCCTTCGGTTAAAAAGAAACTTATAGGATGTCCTAAAATCCTATTTTTCCTTTTATAAAATATGAGCTACAAGAATCAACTTTTGACAAAAAGAAAAACTGGAAACTAAACAATTCTCTCTCTCTAACTGCACTCTCCTCTCCCCACAGATACACACATACATTTATTCATTTTTTTATTATTTTATTTCTTAACCAATGTACTATACTATTTGTGCAGATGTTAATAAACGCATTATTATATAAAAAAAATATATTTTATTTTGTATATTATGAGAGACAATGCACTTAGCTATACATTTCACCATACAAGCTTATTTACATAATGGTGGATCAACAATTGGGCGTTATTGCTGCTTGCAATCGCAAGAAGCCTAGTTGTTGTGCGACCTAAATTAATTGCTCAAAAACAATTTAAGAATGAAAATATAGGGTCAGGTACTTAAAGTAATTGATAATCATAAACAAAAATAAGAAGATAATTAAATTAAGAATACCATTAAAATAATACTGATCTACTGCGGAGCGAGAGACAGGGGCGGAAGTCGAGTGGACGAAGGAGTTATTTGCGCCTAGAGTGCACTTCTACCGATTTTCTGATTGTGGTCATTTTAGAGCCAGAAATCTTCAATGGAAATCTTATTTGAGTGGGTATTTAAATTTGTTTAATAGCATTTGTTAATTAGTTAATCAAAGTACGTTTCCAGCAAAAATACTTTTAACTAAAATTATTCAGAGTTTGTATTCTAAGTTTTCCATTTGACGATATGAAAAGAAGCTTATTTACAGCGATCCGAATTGTTTTATTTCTATCTGATATTTAAGATGGCAGTCACTTGCGGATTACAAAGCTTGTATAATAACTGATTGTGTGTTTTATCTCTTTGCCTGTCTCTCGTCTAACGAAACAGAATAAAAAGATCGAAAGATCGAGAAGGCATTATCTACCACGTGTGAATACTAATTTTTCAGATAGCTTAAACAAAAATTCCTTCAAATCAAGAAATGTATATCAAAAACTGCCTCAGAACTAACCATTTAGTCTTTAAAAAAAGTCCGTCTCGCAGGACTGCATCATCTTAGCGCGGTACCGTTCATATCCCTAGTCTAATTTGGAAAGATTAAAATAGAAGCAGTTATTATTTTGGTTCCACCAGTCTTTTTTTTAAAATTAATTATTATAATGGCGTGTCAACCCTTAACGTCACTAACGCCATTCCTGTGAGTAGTAAAGTCTTGAAAGGTCATGATTTACAATCTTACCTGAAGGGTCGGCTACACTAGAAACGGACCCGCTAGTGACAAGGTCTTGGAATCTTGGAAATCTATGTTTCTAACAATAAATTGTTTTTGTTATTTTACTTAACCAGTTTTATTGTCAAATACATTATCCAACTATAAGCAATTAAAAGATAACAAGAAATAAAACAGACAAAAAGAACCGTTCGAATAAACAAAATCAATTACTTCAAAGTTTAAGCACTTATTTATCCGATTGACATCGCTTATTCAAAACTTTCTTTAGAACCTTTTTTGTAGACCATTTAGTAAGCTTTCGAATGGTAACCTTTCGCTTCCCAAGATTGTCAACGGTTTTGGAGATACTAACGAAAGTATAAAAGGTTACCAAAACTTTTCTTGTCTGTTAATAAAATATTTTATTCTAACCCTTCCTTTACTCCAAACGTAAACAAAATTTCAACATATTAGTGTTGATAAAATTCAAACTTGCAGAAAATGTTTCAACTGAATCCCATAATTCTAAGTACCAAAATCAAAGACAAAAAGAACAGTTCGAATAAGCGAAATCAATTACTTAAAAGTTTTAAGCACTTATTTCTCCGATTGACATCGCTTATTCAAAACTTTCTTTAAAACCTTTCTTGTAGACCATTTAGTAAGCTTTCGAATGGTAACCTTTCGCTTCCCAAGATTTTCAACCGTTTTCGAGATATTAAGAAATTATACGAAGTTCCCAAAACTTTTTATTATTTCTGACAACAGAAAATTGGTCTCATTTTACCTATCCAGTTTTACACACACATACATTTTCCTTACAAATACAACATAAGAAATTACAAAAATAAAAAGCAATAAAAAACCAAGGGAAAGAGACAAAAATTACAAAAAGAACGACAAAAACCCGTTCATAAGAACAAAACAGACGTATTTGAAGTTTTAAGCACTTATTTCTCCGATTGACATAACCTAATCAAAAATAGTTTTAGAATCATTTTTGTAGAGAATATAGTAAGCTTTCAAATAGTTTCAATCCACTTACCACGATTTCCCAACCGTGTTCGAGATATTAATGAAAGTATACGTAGTTTCCAAAACTTTTCATGTCTGTTCATAAAATATTTTATTCTAACCCTTCCTTAACTCCAAACGTAACATAACTTTCAACATATTAGTTTTAATGAAAGTAAAACATGCAGATAATGTTTCAACTGAATCCCGTTATTCTAAGTACCCAAACCAAAAACGGACTTCAAAAACTATTTTTCCAATTTTCTCGACAACGGTTATCGTATTAGCTATCGCCTTGAAAATGGTTTCATTCGTTTTCCTAGCCCAAGAAGCCTATAAAACGAGTACTTACAAGCTTATGAACTCAAAAACGTAAGCGTTACGATTTTTTATGCGCGAATTTCGCCCCAAACGCCATCTTCCAGTGGGCGGATTTTGCTGGTTAACGAACTTGACCTTTCAAATTGGACGACAGATTTTTGTACCAAATTTCATCAAAATCGGACCATTCGTCGTCTGCCTAGAGAGCGAACAGACAAATATATATATATATATATATATATATATATATATATATATATATATATATATATATGTATATATATATATATATATATATATATACAAATTTGAACCACCGTTATTTTCGGTTTCTAGGGGTTCTGAAACGCGAAATTTTCTAGTCGGCACTTCCGGATTGTTTCATTGTATCAACCTTATAAGCGGGGTTCCTCCCTATGGGGGAGGGAGGAACCGCGCTAAAAACGTAAGCGTTACGATTTTTTATGCGCGAATTTCGCCCCAAACGCCATCTTCCAGTGGGCGGATTTCGCTGGTTAACGAACTTGACCTTTCAAATTGGACGACAGATTTTTACCAAATTTCATCAAAATCGGACCATTCGTCTTCTACCTAGAGAGCGAACAGACAAATATATATATATATATATATATATATATCTATATATATATATATATATATATATATATAAAAATTTGAACCACCGTTATTTTCGGTTTCTAGGGGTTCTGAAACGCGAAATTTTCTAGTCGGCACTTCCGGATTGTTTCATTGTATCAACCTTATAAGCGGGGTTCCTCCCTATGGGGGAGGGAGGAACCGCGCTAAAAAACAAAACAATTTACACTCTTTTTTAGTATAACTCAAATCGCTTTCCCTACATTATATTTCGTTAATATTTTTTTCTGCAGAACGTGTTTTCAATTTTTCTATCATATATCCAAGGAAAGTCGCAAATAGGAAATTACAAATTATCTTCATTTGTTCTGAATGTGATATTTAGATAAATATTTTACTGCGTTGTTTTTACCGTTATCTTTCTGCCGTACGATCGGACTTATCAGTCTGAATTACTGTTGTACTTCTTTGTTATTGCATTATGTAAATAATGAGCAATTTTTGTTTGTCAAGTATTTTTTTTTCGTCTTGAGAATTATACAGATGAACTACTTAACTTAGAAGAAAAAAATGACTTCTTACGACGTAATTATGTACTAGGTAATATTTCTTCTTGTTACTTTGCGAGCACTAAGACGATACCGCAGGCGATACCGTGTTGACTTCTTTATCACATGTTTTCTAGCAATAAGGAGAAAATTGCGCTTCCTTTCCATAAATAGAATTCATGTGAATATTTGCTCATATTTGTGACTTCTTCCTGTTCTTAATGATAGCACAAATATTTTGCTGTTTAGCACCTCCGGAGGTGACAAGTGCTAGTGTCAATCTTTTAGAAACCAGAAGCAACAAAAATAACTAAAATATGTAGTACATATAGTGGGCGAGGTTAGCTTAGTTGTAGAGTACTCGACTAATGTACTGGAGGACTAGTGTCGCCGTTCGAGGTTTGGATTTGGACTCCCAGACCGTCCCTAGGTCCTAGGGCCAAGGACCACTTAGTCTTTAATTTATTTATTGGTGGGAACATGCAAAGGTGAATATGAGGCGATCGGAGGATATATTACTGATCACAATATTTCCCTGGTGTGCCGCATGGTTGAGAACCAGATACATCTACAGTATCTGCCCCTCTGGGTCCTTGTGACCGGTTTTCGGACTGATTGATAGATATATGTATATACTTTTTTTAAACACAAACATTGTTTGACACAATAGGTCAACGTTAAGTAAAAGCCGCCCCCTGTAACATTGTTTTTGGGGGAAATTCGCGAAATTGTAACATTATGTTCCAGGTATTTTTGGCCGCTTACATACAACAAACATATATATTCGCCAGACTGAGAAATACATGTTTGGGAAAATGAAATCGGTTACGTTTGGAGAAATTTTAAAATGTTTTCTAATATTTTAGTGACTATTTCTATTCTATCCAATAAGGAAGACATTTCCTATACTTAAACAGGGGAAAACTGTGCGTGAACAACGTATCAATAGTTTTCTGTGTTTGAATAGATTCATCACAATGGTTGAATGATTTTCGAAAAATCTATTCAAATGTACATCGATTCTAAAGATTAGTTTCCAAAATTGTATTATTTTTTTCTGTGGCATATAGACTACATAACCAAGAACTAACCACATCCAATATATCACAATGAGAAAGATGTAACGTGCGCAGTCAGTAATCACACAAATAAAATAATGAGCGAGTAATGCCAGCCTTAGCAATTCTTATCTCTAATGATAATAACTGTCAGATAAAATATAAATAAAAAGATCCTTGGTACAAAAGTATCTTTTTTATTATCATTGCTGTTTGAGAATTGCATATTATCCTCAAACAAAAATAATTATGCAACGAGCCAACGGCTATAGCCATGTTGAATACACTGGTTCTTGTTGATCACCCAAGTTTAGCAACGTCGGGCATGGTCAGTACCTGCAGGGTGACCGTCCGTGTACTCTTGGCACTATCGAAGAGTGGCAACCTGTAGACAGCCCGGCGTTAAAAGTCCAGATGTTAAAACGCCGTTAAAAAAAAAAAAAAAAAAAAAAAAAAAAAAAAAAAAAAAAAAAAAAAAAAAACAACAGTACAACACAAAACAAGTAATTTGTGAGTTAGATTAAAAGATTGCTCTGAGGAAATTCTTTAAATTCTCTTTTACTGCAGTTGTTATTTCTAATTTACAAAAGTCTGTAATAACTGCGCCACTTAAAGCTTGCTTAACGTTATGTAAAGTAGACATAGTTAAACGTAATGTTATCCCTTGATTGATTTTGAAAGACAATGAAAGATGGAATTAAAATAACAAAACTTCACAATACATTTATTTTGAATAACATTTTGGTTGCTTGCAAAGACGAAAAAATGTATTAACGTCTTAGCTATTGTTTAAACGCAAAATAAATAATGGGAATATATTCTAGTACGTGTTCAACCTTTCTCCTACACTTGGCTTCAAGAAAATACCGACACTTAGTAATACGAAATTCCGTTATTCCGACTTTCTTAGAAACAACAAGAATCTTCTTAGATTTTCGGAATACCTAAAATATGAAGCAGCCCGATGATGAAATAAAATTCGGATTAACAAGATTTATCATTTTATCGTCGATCTCGAAGCCTTCAATGGTTCAATTCCTTTATAAAACGTTTTCCTTTATGATGAATACTGATCACTTATTGAAATAAAACTAACTATAATTCCTATGCTTCGTTCCAGCAGTTTGTGAGGCCTAAATGACTAGATAAGCCTGTTTCAACATCTGATAGAGTCAGCTGTCTGAAAGCAGCGTGACCTCGGGGAGGAACTCCGGGAAAATTCCTATCGCATCTCAACAAAGACACTCTTATACCTTTTTTTTTTAGCATTACAAAAAAAATATATTTACATAGTGGTGACTAGGTTTTTATTACTTTTTTGCTTTCGGAGAATCTTATTTCCTGTCTACTTAAAGCAGAACGGATATCTTTTACTAATTTTTAAAGGAGCAAACTAAGCATTAGAAGCTTTCGAAGAATAGTTCTATTGTTGTCTCAAGGATAAAACTCATAAAAAAAACAAACAAACGACAGTAATAAAAAAAAAAAAAAGTCTGATTCGTAGGAAGTATTTCATCTTAGCATAAACACGCTACGAATACATATATATATATAAAGCTTATATGAAGTGGGATTTTAATATTTACCCAACAACAAATCTTTGGAAATTTCAAACGCGCTATTTTCTCCCTCCGAGATGGTCTCATGGAATTCTACCCCTGAACATATTGTGTCGGAAATATATTAGCATTTAGAATTATCACCTTCCTCGCACCACAAATTCGTAACCGTTTTCGAGAAATTTAAGAACATTTACAATACGATCGAAACTGCTCATGTCTCATGATTAGATATTTAATTTGTAATACTCTCCCTGCTCCAAAAGTAACGAAAACTTATCCATCCTAGCTGCAAGTAATATCCAACGTTTGGAACATTTCACCCGAAAAAAAAATGTCCCCCCACTATTCTCAAAATGGTTACTGACCTGGAAGCCTATTAACCCAAAACCATAGGCGCTACTCAATGTTTGCCAACAAGAGTAGATCCTATTGGGCTGTGTAGATTGTACACAAACACAGTCTTGTTTGTGGATATAAACGTATTTCTGTATTGGGAACTATTGGTAATGAAATATCGACATTTCACATCAAAACTTACTAATTTCTTCACAATATGCGGGGTTTTCTACCTATAAGAAGGCAGGAAAGGCCCTAAAAACTTTAAACTATATCCAGCCACTTTATGGTAGTTTTACATCTTACAGTTTCACATTCCTTTTCAGCTCAAGGAAAAACTTGTATTTTAATGAAGGCAAAAAAAGTGTGTACGCTTACCTTATATATAGAGCCCGGAAGTTAGGCAAAATGCCTTTTTTTATCTGAATGGATATATTGAAGAATCAGATAGAAATAAATATGTTTCAGTGCATTTAGGAAGTGTAAAGACAATTTTTATTTTGCCTTTTTTGCCTACTATGGCTATTTTAAGATTTAATGCCTTTTTACTATTTTTTTCTGGGATTTAAACATTTTAAAAAGCACCGTTCATCGAAGACAAAAAAGTTTGCAGAAGTTAAATTACATATATCCGTCACAAATATCTATTCGAGAGCTCATTTTCCCAACCCATGGATTTAACCTCTATAAATAACAGATCCTTCCTTAGTAGAAGAAATGATGAAGCATAATGAATGCCAGGATAGAGACAGGATGAGAAAAGTACGTCACTTCTTCCTCACACACCTTTTGCTGTGACGATGGTTAGTTAACTGGTACTCCGGATTTCGAAATATTAAGATATTGCAGAGGAAGGGAGGAAATAACTTCCCTCTAACAGGACAATTATAAAATAAGCTGTTAGTCTACTGTTGAACTTCTTAAAGACAGCTCGTGTGTTCGTTCTCACTTATTTATCATGCCGAAAGTTTCATCGTTGCGTGGTAAATTACATAGCTATGTTCGCGAATTCGGTTCGGATTTACTTTCTACTGATGGAGCTATACTCTTCTGCAAAGTCTGTGAAAAATCTATCAATCACGGTAAAAAGTATTTTATTACTCAACATTTCGCAACAACGAAACATAAATCTAGGATAAATACTGTCGGTCCTAAGATTAATTTAATTGCAACAGCAGTTACAACATCCAGCAGGCAATCTCAGTTTTCCTTGGATCTATGCAAAGCTTTCTTGGACTCAGGAATTCCGTTCTGGAAATTGGAAAATCAATCCCTGAGGACATTTCTGCAAAAGTACACTAAAGAAGAGGTTCCATCAGAATCCACGTAAAGAAAAACGTATTTAAATATCACCTTTGAAGAGACGATGCAGAGGATTCGACTCAGAGTTGCAGAAAATAAGATCTGGATCTCCATTGATGAAAATACGGATGCAATGGGACGTTACATAGCCAATGTTATCATTGGCACCAGGGAAGCAAAGCAAACTGACTTATATATCATCAGTATATCTTTTGAGGACAGAGGAGATGGAGAGAGCAAATGGTACCACAGTGGCACATTTGTTTACCAATTCACTAATGCTACTCTGGCCGGACGGAACACGGCATGATGATGTCCTACTTTTTGTCACAGATGCAGCACCTTACACGAAAAAAGCAGCTAAAGCCTTACGAGTTCTCCTTCCTAAAATGCTCCACCTCACTTGTCTAGCACATGGCCTCCACGGAATCGCTGAAGAGATAAGAAGTTTGTGTCCTCACGTGGATAAATTAGTTTCTAACGCCAAGAAAATCTTCCTAAAATCACCCTCTCGAATCCGGGTTTTTAAGGACATAGCACCAGAGCTGGCTTTACCTCCTCAGCCAGTTCTTACCAGATGGGGAACCTGGATCTCAGCAGTAATATATTACTGCAACAACTTGGACAAGATACGTGAGGTAGTTCATACAGTATCAGTAGACGAAGTTAGTTCAGTTCGCGAGGTAAAAAAGTTGCTGGACCAAGAAGAGCTTAGCAATGATCTGTCATTTATAAAAGCACATTATAGTGTGATACCGGAAGCAATCTTGAAGTTAGAGAAAAGAGATGATTCGCTGGTATCATCTATGGGGATCTTTGAAGATGCTGTAAATCAGCTGCTCCAAGCACCAGAAGAAAAAGGAAAGAGTGTCAGTGAAAAAGTTAAACGTGTTCTGAGTGCTAATGTGGACATCGAAAAAATTAAGAACATTCGTAATGTTCTGAAAGGCGAAAATTCTGTTTTAACTGGCATGTGTCCTTTCGATGTAGCTTGTTTCAAATTTGCGCCTATCACTTCAGTGGAAGTAGAACGTTCCTTTTCCATGATGAAAAACATTCTTTCTGACAAGCGTCTGTCTATGACAGTTGATACTTTAAAAAAGCATCTTGTTGTAGCTTGTGATCAGGGAAAGTAAGAGTAAGTACAGTATTTAAAATGCACCTTTTAATTGATAATTAGGAATGAGATTCCTCTTTGCCTTCACTCCTTGTAAATACCTATTTTAATTAAAGTACTTTTATGTATTTCAAGTGCCTTTTTGCCTGCCTATTTTAACCAAAATTAAATGCCTAACTTCCGGGCTCTAATAATGAGTAAGATTCATCTTTGCCTTCACTCCTAATAATTGCCTATTTTAACTAAAGTACTGCCTATTTTCAGTATTTTATCTGCCTTTTTGCCTGCCTATTTTAACCAAAAATAAATGCCTAACTTCCGGGCTCTACTTATATAAGTAGACCTGCATAAAATGTAACACTTCCAGGTATTACACCACTCACAGCTGGTGGTGAGGCCTCTACTGGTGGAGTACTTGACTGGTATTATTTTGGCTTCTTTCACCAGCAGTTTGGATCGTTTTTTGTTTGGTACCGTGGCCGTTTTTATGGAGGTCTTTTGTTATTTGTCAGCTGGGCTTGGAGGGAGGCGTTATTGCTGTGCTATCATCACGAATAGAGCTAGTACGGCGCTAGTAAAGAACCTCGAAACCTCTAAAACCAAAAAACTATAATTTAATAAATGTAAATTGCTTATTGTAATGCGCCATTGATCCAAAATGGTTTTGTATTGCTAAGGAAGAAGGTCACTAATTACAATTTTTTGCTGCTTAGAATTCTAGAGGTCTGAAAGCAGCGTGACCTCGAGGAGGAACTCCGGGAAAATTCCTATCACATCTCAACAAAGACACTGTCATATCTTTTTTTTTAGCCACGCAAAGAAATATAATGGTGTCTAGGTTTTTATTACTTTTAGCGCGGTTCCTCCCTATCTCCATAGGGAGAACCTGCTTATGAGGTTGACCTCACGACGCAATCCGGCAGTGCTGACTAGAAACTTTCTCGTTTTAGACCCCATAGATCACGAAAATATAGGTGGTTCAAATTTGTATATATATATATATATATATATATATATATATATATATATATATGTGTGTGTGTATATTTATATATATGCTTGTCTGTTCGCGCTCTAGCAAGCCCAAAAATGGTCCGATTTTGATGAAATTTGGTACAAAAATTTGTCGTCTAATTTGAAAGGTCAAGTTCGTTAACCAGCAGAATCCGCCCACTGGAAGATAGTGTTTGGGGCGAAATTCGCGCAAAAAGAATCGTAACGCTTACTTTTTTGAGTTTATATGCTTGCAGGTACTTGTTTTGTAGGTTTCTTAACATAGGAAAACGAATGAAACAAGTTTCAAGGCGATGCTATCTTTAACCGTTTTTGAGAAAAGTGGAATCAATGTTTTTGTAAGTCATTATTTTTTTTTGTGGGTACTTAGAATCGCGGGATTTAATTGAAATATTTTCTACATCTTGGAAATTAATCCAAACTAGGATGTTTAAATTTTGGTTATATTGGGAGTTAAGGAAGTAAGCGAAAAAAAATATTTTAGTAATAGACATGAAAAGTTTTCGGATATTCATACATTTTTCGTAAATATCTCGATAACGGTTGGAAAATCGTGGTAAGTGGAAGGTGACCATTCGAATGCTTGCTAAATTCTCTACAAAAAAGGTTCTGAAGCAATATTCGATAAGGCAACGTCAATCAGAGATATAAGCGCTGATGATTTGTGATGCTAATCTATTTCATTTCTTCGAGATGTACGTAACCGCGCTAAGATGACGCAGTTCCTGCGAGTCGGACTTTTCTGCTTTCAGAGAATCTCATTTCACGACTAGATGAAGCAGAACTGATTGCTTTACCAGTGTCATTCCCCTAAGTACACAATTAGAGTAATGGTGATTTTAAAATAAAACACGTAATTTAATAATGTGACGCTTAATAACAAAAGTCCGTCACGCAGGAGCTGCATAACTAAGCACTTTCCTCAGAATTTGGGTAGTTTAGATTGCTTCCAGAACAATTTGCTTAAAATATCCTACATAAATAAAATAAAAACATGAATAGTTCTCTTTTAAATTTGTAATGAGTAACTGATCAATTAATAACTTGCTTCCAGAGTTATGTTTACACATGGTACCTATTACACTACGTAATAAATACAAAAAACCTCATATTATCGTATTTTGATCTAACGCAGGAACAGGCTACAGTCACTCTAGTGGTAGAAAGCGCTCCTTGCGGCGGCTTTGTGAACCTACGTCTGACGGGCTTTTCTATTGAAATATATTACAAATTAAACCCCCGCTTTCCGATTGACCGATTCAGCTCATTTTTACAACACTTCTTTCTCATGAGTTACCCACGACGTATACCGCGTTTCTTTACAATACAGCAGAAATTACGACCGGTATGTGTATATTAGGAATTTGGGTCCGGAGTAAACCCCTCCCCTCCTAATGAACCGATTTAGTTTATTTTTTCAACAGTTATTTACCTGTGGATTACCACAACGAATACCGAGTTTCATCGAAATATAGCAAAAATCACGGCTGGTAATGGCAAATTGGTATTGTGGGTCCGGAGTAAACCCCCCCTTCTAATGAACCGATTTAGTTCATTTTTATATCTCACTTTTCTCTCTATATTACCACTACGAATACCAAGTTTCGTTGAAATATAACAAATATTACGGCTGACATAGTCAAATTAGTGTTTTGGGTTCGGGGTAAACCCCCCCTTCCGGTGGACCGACTTTGGTGGTTAACGAACTCGTTCAATCGTTTGCTAATTGAATGCTATATACCAAGTTTCGTGACGAAAAAACAAAAACTCTGGCCGCTATCGTGTTAACAGACATATATATATATATATATATATATATATATATATATATATATATATATATATGCATATATATATAATATATAGATATATATATAAATTTTAACGGGGGTCATTTTCGGTGTCTACTAGGTAGGATCGATAAAGATTTGAAGGAATTTTTGAAAAATTCCGTCATGAGTCCAACCTCAATAGCTACTTTCCTTCGGAGGAAAGTGCTAAAACATCATGACATGTGAACTCCACACTGAATGGATCGAATTTAGTAGCTTGTAAAAATCCACCTTCCCACAGCTGCGTCATTTTAGTGTGTTTTTATATATATATATATATATATATATATATATGCTTATATTTGAAATAATCAGGAAAGCTTAGAAATGAAATTATTAATATTTCGTCTTCAATGGAAAGAAACCAATATTTCCGAATCTTTTTTATGCCAGACTTGGTCTCATCGAAATGTACTCCGCAAGTGAATTTAATAGACTTTCCATTGACCACTTTTCACGTAGCTAAATTTAAAACAGTTTTCATGGTCTTAGTAGTCGATGCACCCAAAAAAAAAAAAAAAAAAAAAAAAAAAAAAAAAAAAAAAAAAAAAAAAAAAAATAAAATAAGAAAGATATTTATAAAGTTTCATTCGATACTCCACATCTAAATACGTATTTAAGTGTAACTATAAACCTAATAACGCAAAAATCTAAATTCTAAGGTTTTATCAAGTGAATTTCTTTGAAAAAAGTTATAGCTGACGGAATCTGTTGGTTCAGGAACTTAACTTTCCTTTAGACCAAGTATTTTTCTGCCTTTAATAAAAACAGGACCATTTTTTGTACCGTACAGCTCGAACAACAAACAAAACTCTTTTTTAGCATAAGTTTTCACAGAATATCGTTTTTTTCGTTACCTATTTTTTATGAAAATTCAACATTCATGGACTAACACCATAAGTGGGGTTTCCTCCATATAATGACGTAGGCAAATCCTTATAGGGAACCAGAGAATCAGGAAGGATACAAAATTTCAATGAATTTTCAATTCAATGGTGGCCAATTCAATCTTTATATAGATGTGTAGAATAGACAAAAATCTGGAAAGTCCGAAATCATGTCAAAGTAAGCCTGTGAAAAGTTTGGCCAATCTAAATTAAAAAAAAAAAAAAAAAAAAAATGCGATTAACATTAAATATTTTTTTAAAAGATTTTTAATATGAAGTAAAAATCCTACTGTTAATGACACCTGAGTTGAGAAGGCTTTAGAAATCTGGAAATCTTGGTCGGTGTGATCTGAGGCAATACCCCGGTGCCATAGTTAGCATATTCTCTTTGTCACGTTGCAAGAAACGTGCTAAGAATGTGTTCTATTGATACATTAGGTAGTGTAGCTGTTCTTAAAAAGAAAAAAGAAAATGCTTTGTTCTCTAAAAAAAAAAAAAATATATATAGAAAAATTGCCCCAATAATCAATAATGTTTACACTGACAAACTAAGAGTTTGCTACCGGTGAATTATACAACACATGGTTCTCCTTGCTCAGCCATTCTAGGAAAAAGCCGAAACTACAAAATTTGTTGTCATATAGAAATTAAAATAAGAACAAGGGAAGCCAACATCCATACCAAGTTGATTACACTGGTTCCCTCTAATCACCGAAGTTAAGCATCGTTGGGAATTGGATGGATGACCATTGGAGAAAAGCACGTGCCATAGGCGTTATAAAGGGTTGGCGCGAATCGTTCAATACTTGATAAGCTATAAAAAATATATAAAAATTAAATAAAACAACAACAAGGACATAAGACCCTGTTCAAGTGGCCTTTGTATCTTCTTAATGGCGAAGAATCAACATACACATACGAACACACACGCGCATATATGTTTAAGCTTTTCAAATCACACCAGAGGATAAGGAGGTTCTTCAAATGGTGGGTTAAAGCAGATCCTTGATGCTATAATTCCCTCTCCAACATAGAATTTATCGCTATTCTAGGAATATATTTTTCAAGGCAATCTAGCCTTTTTTTATCTAATGGATATTTTGGAAATATACATTGTTCGTAGATGAGGCTATTTCTATGAATATCACTTGGCCTAAAAACCAAGGTGATTTCATTCAGTGTAAATGTATTTTCGTCTTTCGAGCCTGTCTTCCTCTACCGGGTCTTCCTAGTTTCGAATATACAACTATACCCAAATACATAATTGGTGTAGAATAAATAACGTGTTTTTTTTTCTTTTAAAGAAACGCAATTTAAAACATTTTGAGTTAATAAGGAAGATCTAATTTAAAAATAAGGACAATAATTACACAAGCCAACGGCCATAGCCACGTTGAATGCACCGGTTCCTGTAGATCATCGAAGTTAAGTAACGTCGGGCGTGGCCAGTACCTGAATGGGTGACCGACCACTTGCTGTTGGCATTATAGAAAAGGACGGCAACCTGTAGACAGCCCTAATGTTGATACGCCGTTAAACACACACACACACACACAAAAAAAAAAAATAAAATAAAATAATTACACGAGGAGTGAGGATTGTCCTGAAAAGTACTTCTCCAGGCCAAGCTATAAATGTATTCCTTGTGGCCGTAATTTTTGCAATGAGAATCTACACAAGATTCGAAAATAACAAGATAGATGTATTCTGAAACCTGTCTAATTGGTGCAAAGTAAGTATGTATTTTGCTAAGGTTTTAGCATGGAACATGGCATAGCCGTGACCTAAATGCCCGAAAATGCCCGTCACGCGGGAGTGGAAAATGCGACACCAATGTAGCGCGCTCGCTTCTGCTCACTCAACGTTTAGCTTCCCTTTAACACTTCCGGGCCAATTCCTTTTAGCTTCCTGTACAGTTGTTAAATATATAAGTAGAAGGTAGAAAAATGATGTCTCTCCACTGTTTTTCAAAGTATTTATTAGCAAAAGCTTTTCGAGAACATGGTTCTCATCGTCAGTGCATCTACAATTTTCACAAAAACACGCATATATTAATTTAAAAAAAATATTTATATGTATTCTTATTACTAAAGCTATGACAAATATTTATTACAGAGATATTTATAAGTATTCTTATTACTAAAGCTATGACAAATAATGTTACCTATTACTCCACCGGTAGTACTGCTAACAGCCTCTCCGAACAGGTGTGAGGTAATGAGACTATTCCGGGTGAGCAGAGTATATATATTGACGTTGGATATTGGAGATCACAAGAATCAAGGTTGTTGAACCAGAGACCACTGAACTTTCTGTTGGAGACAGTGTATGGGGAAGGATTATGTCGGGTTATTTGATGTCATGTGTGTGAAGGGGTAGTCAGTCTGAAGGTGTCAGAGTAAGGGATGACGGGTCTGTCAGGTGGTGGGTCCGAGGGATGGTGTCTTTTGATGGGATATGAAAATTTTCCTAAGGTCTGATGTTGGGAAGTTTATTTGTTCGTTTAGTAATAAATCTTTATTACGGTGAATGGCCTTTTCTATTTCTAACATTTCATGATAATTGGATTTCTTAGAATAATTTATGTTTTTTAAAATTTTGATTCCCGTTTGTGTGTTAAATTGGTGTGCTGTATTTTTGATGTGTTCTGCAAAATTTGAGTGAATGTTGTGGTTGTGTATAGCTTTAACGTGTTCGTCTATTCTTTGTGAGAACTTGCGATATGTTCTCCCAATGTAAATTTTTTTGCACGAGCATTCTAATTGGTAAATTCCACTTTTATCAAATTCTTTTATTTCATCTTTAGTGTGTGATAATGACTTTTTGGTATTAAATGTATTCTTAAAGGAAACTTTGGCTGTGTCTTTCAAAATGTTTTTTAATTTTTCGGAAATTGGTCCTAAATATGGTATCGAAATGTACCTTGTATTGGAAATTATTGGCGTTAGTGTCGGGAAAACAACTTTAAGAGTCAGAGATTTTTCCTTATTACGTATAAGTTTGTCTATAATTTTGTGTGAGTAGCCGTTGTTAGACGCAATTTGTTTAATTGTATTTATTTCACTTTGATAATTTTCTAGGGACATTGGAATTTTGAACAATCTATCTATCATGGAGTGGAATGCCGCTAATTTGTGAGAGATATGGTGGTTAGAAAGTGAGTGTATTATTGCATCAGTGTGAGTGGGTTTCCTGTAAATTTTAAAGTCGAATTTATTACTGTCGGTAATGGTTATGTTTATGTCGAGGAAATTTATAGAACGGTTATTGTCCATAATTTCCATCGTGAATTGGATTTTTGGGTGAAATGAGTTTATGTGTTTCAAAAACATATCTAACTGTCTCCGAGTACCTTCCCATAAACAAATTATGTCGTCCACGTATCTATAGTAAAATTTAATATGTTTATTTATGTTAAAACTTGGGTTTAAATATTTATTTTCTAAGTTATTCATAAAGATATCGGCTAGCAAGGGAGAGAGATTCGAGCCCATTGGGAGTCCTTCATGTTGTTTAAAATATTTGTTATCAAATTTAAAGAAATTGTGGTTGATACATATGTTAAACGCTTCTATAAGTTCGTATTTAAAGAGGTTACCGTTTTTTGAATTGTTGATAAGGTTTTCTAAAATTACCTTAACTTCTGTGGTTGGCACATTAGAGAATAAGTGGGATGACAGACCCGTCATCCCTTACTCTGACACCTTCAGACTGACTACCCCTTCACACACATGACATCAAATAACCCGACATAATCCTTCCCCATACACTGTCTCCAACAGAAAGTTCAGTGGTCTCTGGTTCAACAACCTTGATTCTTGTGATCTCCAATATCCAACGTCAATATATATACTCTGCTCACCCGGAATAGTCTCATTACCTCACACCTGTTCGGAGAGGCTGTTAGCAGTACTACCGGTGGAGTAATAGGTAACATTATTTGTCATAGCTTTAGTAATAAGAATACTTATAAATATCTCTGTAATAAATATTTGTCATAGCTTTAGTAATAAGAATACATATAAATATTTTTTTTAAATTAATATATGCGTGTTTTTGTGAAAATTGTAGATGCACTGACGATGAGAACCATGTTCTCGAAAAGCTTTTGCTAATAAATACTTTGAAAAACAGTGGAGAGACATCATTTTTCTACCTTCTACGAAATCGAGAACTCCACAAATAACGCTGCATACATCACAGAAATATATAAGTGTCTAAAATCAGCGGCTAAAGCATGTTACATTTTTTTTGCAGTATTTTTTTCAGAATGGATTCAGCTTATGTAAAAAGTATTAAAAAACGTATATATGGAAACCTTGCAATTAGTCGTAAAGTCTAGCAGAGGAAGGTAAAACTCCTGCTCAAAGGGATGTTTATAATCAGCTATTCGCGTATTAGCTACGGTTAATTAGTTAACAGTTTATGTCCTTCGTTTCTTCAACAAGAGGGAAGAAGGTTTTTTAATAAAAATAAGGTTTCAAACTGGGCTTCTAATTTGTATAACAATTTTTCTATAGTATTATTATTTTAGTCTATTTTTTCTCATTTGATAAATATATATATGTAATAATACCCATATATTTCAATATTATGTAACAGTAATAGTTTCATTATATATTATATTTGATGAATAATAGTCTTAAATGCTTCTACCTTTAGGTTACAGTATTCAACTACTTTTAGCGCGGTTCCTCCCTATCTCCATAGGGAGAACCCGCTTATGAGGTTGACCTCACGACGCAATCCAGAAGTGCCGACTAGAAACTTTCTCGTTTCAGACCCCATAGATCACCAAAATATAGGTGGTTCAAATTTATATATATATATATATATATATATATATATATATATATATATATATATATATATATATATGCTTGTCTGTTCGCTCTCTAGCAAGCTCAAAAATGGTCCGATTTCGATGAAATTTGGTACAAAAATATGTCATCTCATTTGAAAGGTCAAGTTCGTTAACCAGCAGAATCCGCCCACTGTAAGATAGTGTTTGGGCGAAATTCGCGCAAAAAAAATCGTAACGCTTACGTTTTTGAGTTCATATGCTTGCAGGTACTTGTTTCATCAACACTAATATGTTGAATTTTTCGTTAAATTTAGAGTAAAGGAAGGGTTAGAATGAAATATTTTATTAACAGACAATAAAAGTTTTGGTAACTTTGTATACTTTCGTTAGTATCTCGAAAACCGTTGAGAATCTTGTGAAGCGGAAGATTACCATTCGAAAGCTTACTAAATGCTCTACAAAAAAGGTTCTGAAGAAAGTTTTAATTAGGCGATGTCAATCGGAGAAATAAATGCTTAAAACTTCAATTGATTACGTTTATTCGAACGGTTCTTTTTGTCTGTTTTATTCCTTGTTATTTTTTAATTGCTTATAGTTGGATAATGTAGTTGCTTGTAAACAATAAAACTGTTTAAGTAAAATAACAAAAACAATTTATTGTTAGAAATATAGATTTCCAAGATTCCAAGACCTTGTAACTAGCGGGACCTAGTGTTAGCCGACCCTTCCAGGTAAGACCTTTCAAGACTTTACTACACACAGGAATGGCGTAAGTGACCTTAAGGGTTGACACGCCATTATAATAATTAATTAAAAAAAAAGACTGGTGGAACCAAAATAATAACTGCTCTATTTTAATCTTTCCAAATTATACTAGGGATATGAACGGAACCGCGCTAAGATGATGCAGTTCCTGCAAGACGGACTTTTTCGTAAATATCTCGATAACGGTTGGGAAATCGTGGTAAGTGGAAGGTGACAATTCGAATGCTTGCTAAGTTCTCTACAAAAAAGGTTCTGAAGCAATATTCGATGGGGCAACGTCAATCAGAGATATAAGCGCTTAAAACTGAAAGTGTTTGTTTTGTTGTTTTGAAAGGGGGTTTCTCTTTGTTAATCTCACTTTTTAATTGTTTTCTTTTTTGTTTTAAATTGCATTTATCAGTAAAATTAGTATTGTAGTAAAATAAGCTAAGAAACGGTGAAAGGTATAGGTAATAAGTAGAGCCCGGAAGATAGGCATTTAATTTTGGTTAAAATAGGCAGGCAAAAAGGCACTTGAAATATTGAAAATAGGCAGTATTGTAATTAAAATAGGCATTTATTAGGAGTGAAGGCAAAGAGGAATCTCACTCATTATTAATGAAAATATTTATTTTAAATACTCATTCATTTCTTTATTATCAATTTATCACAGAATTAGTGTACTTATTCTTACTTTCAGTTCTTACAAGCAACAAGATGCTTTTTCAAAGTATCAACTATCATAGACCTTCTAATAAAAAATGTTTTTCATCAAGGAAAAACTTCCTCTGCATAATCTTATCATTTCTAAATCCGGAATACCAGGTAACTACACATTTGTCACAGCAAAATGAGTGTGAGGAAGGAGACGTACTTCTCTCATCCTCTCTTTCCTGCTATTCATTATGCCTGTGCATTCCTTCTACCAAGGAAGGCTCTGTTATTTACAGAGGGTCAATCCACGGGTTGGGAAAATAAGCTTTCGAATTGATACTTGTGACGGCAAAATGTAATGTAATTTGTGAAACCTTTTTTGTTTTCGACGAACTGAAATTCGAAATTCGTTATTTGCTTTTTAAAATGTTTAAATCGCAGAAAAAATTGCATAACGGGCAAAAAAGGCTTTAAATCTTAAAATAGCCAAAATAGGCAAAATAAAAATTGTCTCTACACTTCCTAAATGCACGGAAACATTTATTTCTATCTGATTCTTCAATATATCCATTCAGATAAAAAAGGCATTTTGCCTAGCTTCCGGGCTCTGGTAATAAGACTGTAGTGGCTGTGGTAACCAAGATGGGTGTGGCTAATCATGATGACGTAGTTTGTTTTGAATTCTCCTATCTATATAACCTTCCTCATAGCCTCCAACTGAAGCTATCGTTATTTCTTATTTTATAGAAAGATTTAACCCACGACAGAATGGAATTTTATTAGCCATTAAGAACATATTTACAGTTGATTATTACAGTAATTTCGAGATTTTCCTGATCATGAGCTTATCGCTAAAGTTGCGTAGCTTATAATGAAATAAATAAATATTACAGTAAAACGAATTTGCTAGTAAAACAAGATACATTCTTAAAATTACAAAGAATTTTTGGTTGTTTAGAATAGAGCCTTCTCAATAAAAGTCGAAGAGTAAGTACGTTTTCAGTACATAGGTGTTTTGACTTATTAAGAATTATCCGCTTCTGTGTAAGTTGGCTACTGTCAGTTTCCTGTGATTTGTGATGCTAATCTATTCCATTTCTTCGAGATGTACGTAACCGCGCTAAGATGACGCAGTTCCTGCGAGACGGACTTTTTATATTATCAAGTATTCATTCGACTTATTTAGGTCGATTCGTAGTAGTGATGGGCGATTCTCGAATGTGAATGGATTCGAATCGAAATGAATTACGAAATTCAAAGGTAATTGTAAGTAATCGAATAATCGATCCATATCGTAGATCGAGCTGTTAAGATTAAGTAGAATCGATATAGTAGATACTGAAAACCTTTTTAAAATTTCATTCGTGAGTGCAACCAAAATAACTACATTCCTTCCGGAAGAACTAAAACGACAACTGCTTATTAATGGGGATTTGAGGGCTAACAACAAATGCTTTAGACGAAGTTAGCCGTCCAGGAAGAAATACTTAGACAAACCAAACCCAAGACTGGTCTTCCTTCAAGCAGAGAGAAAATGCGGAAACTTTCCCTAGCGAGTTCTGTGCCAGGACAGTAAGAGGCGTGATGAGACTGGAAGGCTCCTCATCAGCTGTTGCTAAGGTTACTCAGCCATCACGTGACCATCACGTGAACAACAGTCCCTCACGCGGCGCCTCCCAGTCTATTATCAGCTCTCTGTTCCATTTATCCTCTACTCTCCTCTCAGCTGATACATTACTCACAATTTATAGCTAATCTCAAAACAGAGGAAATAAAAATAACTATAAATAAAATAATATAACATATTTACATACAAACTCATAGAATATAAATGTATTATTTTAAGTCCTTATTATTATGTTAATTATTATTATTTTTTTTTTTTTTTTTACGGCGCATCGACATATCTTGGTCATTAGCGCCAATTATTATGTTAATACTTTTTATTCAAACTAGCGTTCCAATATTTTTAATTTGTCACTATTATCTTAAAACAATAAAAAGACTGAGTTCACATTTACAGGTTATTACAGAATTCAATGAATAAAATTAAAAAAAGTTTGTGTATATATTGTGTGAGTGTGTGTATGTATGAGTGTATATATGTGCCTGTGAGTGTGTTTATCAATCAATAATAGCAAAAAAAAAAAAAAAATTAGAATAAGAAACCTCTTGCAATGATAACCTTGCTTTTTTTGCCCCAAAATAATCAAATAACAACCCCATACACATGTATATGATCGGCATTGTTCTAAGATTTGACTCAGAATAGGCACTTTTTTTCTAACTAGTTATAGCACATTTTTTAAAATAATATTTCTGAAACATCTCAACGTTTATTTACAATTATGTAATAAATATTAAAATAGAATTTAAAATATGTGAACATATTTCAATATAAAATGAACTCATTTTGTTATTTTGGCAGTTCAATCTCTTCTATCTAAAAAAATTGACCAACTTTAAAGAAATTTGGCGGAAAAATAAATTATTTTAAAAGAATGATAATTACGTTAACCAGAAGGATACGCCCATCGCGTAAGGAACGCTTTTTTTTCGACAATCCTCTTCATTTGCCCGAAAAAATTATTGTGCGTTAGCGTAGATGATGGAACAAGAATACTTAGTTATGGCAAAAACGGTTGCGAAATGGTGATATGTGAAAACGTTGGTTTTCGTTGAGAGAGAAAAGTGGGCACAATTCAATTTTTGTTTTATAAAAGGGGCGAGTTTAGCTCAGTGGTACAGCACCCGGATTAGTAAGGTGCAGGAACTGAGTTCGATGCTCGGGTGCATTAAAGATTTTATTTTCTAGTGTTTTCGTTCGAGGGTTGGATTCGGTGTCCCAGAACGTCCCTGGGCCCACCCAGCATTTAACCCTTTGTTGCATCGTGATGCCTGCAGGCATCATATTATATTTTACACTCCACAGAGCACTATGTCGAGTTTTTTCAAATTATATTTCGTTTCCTGTAAGCATCAACAAGTGTCAAAGGGACTGGAAGATTTTGAACATTGTTCTTTGCTCCGAAGAAATAATAAACAAGTTAATGTTGACAAAACCAGGAGTCTTGTTTCTCACCCCGAGGGGACCCGTTTCGCGAGGCCACAATACTATTAAAAACGTCCATTCTGACCTAAAACAAAATGGTACTCCTTAGTACCAGTGGTGTATTTTACGAAGTGAAAGTTTGTTTTATTGAAGTTTTATTTTTTTGTGCCAATTTTTGTGGTTGTTCATTTGTTTCCTGCGGGCACCATCCTGCTTCTGGTACTGAGGTCCGAGCGATGGATCCCATTATCTGATCGATAATGGGGAGAGGAGAAACAGATTTTTCATATAATCACAGCACCAGATGATACTGAGGATGATGAATATGTCGATGACAATGTTCTTTCTGAACCTCGGCGTATTTTCAGCCAATGTTTTAGAGGTAAATGGCGACGATTTGAATGGTCCCTTCTCAGATTTGAATGATTTGTTTGAGGATGTACTGCCTGATGTATCTCAGAAGATGAGATGCAGGATGGAAAACTGCATGAACCAAACTTGTGGTTACTGTGATAAACGTGAACTTTATTTTTGTTTAACTAAAGGCAAATCATGTTTCAAGGATTACCATTTTGATTTTAATGAAAAGAGAAGAGAGTTCTTTTTAACTTTAACTCATAAATTCTTTATATGTTTCAATAAATGTGAATGCTTATACATGTTCATTCACAAAAACATTCCTCCCTCTATGCATAATGATGCCTACAGGCATCTTTCAGTTTTTCATAAATTTCTCGACAAAAAAAATCGATGAATTTTTTTTCTGTATTTTTCCCGTTATCCTGAGGCCTATTTCTACCTCTCAGATTTTTTTATGCGAAAAGAAAAAATCATGCATCAAAGGGTTAATTAATTTATTAATGAGTACGAGCAAAGGGGGCAATTTTACTTACAACAGTATCTAGAAGTACCTCTACAGTATCTGCCCCCTGGGCCCTATTACGGGATGATAGTCCAAAATTCACAAATACCAATATACACACATTTTAGAAGAGAGGGTATTACAAAAACTAAAAATGTTAAACAGAAATGAATTATGGTATTATTATTATTTGGAGTTTTCTTATTTTTTTTTTTAAATGTATGGAAAACAGTTGGGAAATCGTGATAAGTTGAATGTTATTACTCGGAAGCTTAATCAATTTCTAACCGAGGCATACATTTCAATAGCTTAGCCTTAATTCTAAGCTTTCTAAATCAAAAGAAAACACGCTAAATTGACGCAGATAAATATTAAATGAAGCATGAAAAGGAGATATGAATAATTCTTCCTACCAGTGTATACGCAAGTTGAATCATGGAGGTAGGATGGAATGTTAGCTGATAACATTCTTATCTAACAAAAAGGGCGGGGTTTAATCTTCAAGGATGTTTGACATTTGAGTTTGTTGACGATGTAATTAAGCGTTAAACAACTTCAATGCTTTAATGGAACACTTGCTAACCTTATACATAGTACGTTTACTTTTCTCTTCTTGCAGATTCGAGTAAATATTACATAACGATCTCAATGTCTGCTATCTTCATGGAAGTAATTAATAAATTAAATTGAAGTTGTCAGTTATTATCGTATTTGGAGTATTTTGTTAAGTATCGGTCCACTTGAGCGCTCGTCTGTCAAGTGTTTTTATTGAAAATACTGAATAAAAAAAATTCCGAAGTAGACAAAAAGGAGTAACAACACTTGATAAATGATGATATTAATAATTTTAAAGAAGTCGATTGAGTGATAATTCACCAGTAACTGATAATCCACATTGATAAATGTCATTTAGATGATCATAAATTAGTGGACAGCCGTAAGGGCTGTAAAAAACAAAACAAAAAAACAATCTAAAGTTTTATCTCAGAAATGTTACTAATTCATAATATAAGTCATTTATATAATATTCATGAATTACATTTTCTAGCAGTTCTTGTTGATTCAATAAACTTTTAAAAATGTAGCGTTCAAAGAGAGAGATCCCAAGGCTTTCCAAATGCCTCTGAGTGGAGGCCTTTCTGCCCGACTTATGGGATAGCTGACCCATACAGGTAAGATTGTAAATCAAGACCTTTCAAGACTGGTTTGTTTGAGATTTCATTTGGATAGGTGTTTCGCTATTGATCTAAACAAAGTAATAACTGTTTCTATTTTATGCCTTCATAAACACTAAAGGTAAGAACGGAACCGCGCTAAGATGACGCAGTTCCTGCGAATCGGACTTTATTGCAATGATACTAAATACGTCATAAGTATCTGATGAAATAGACGTCCTGTAAAAATAAACTAAATCGGTCCATTAAAAGGAGGGGGGGGGGGGCTTATTCCGGAAACAAATTATTAATTTGGCCGTACCGTCGGTTATTTGTGGTTCTTTGCAACGAAACTTATTCCCCACCAAGGAAGAACATGTATTGTAAAAGAAATTAAAATAGGTTCATTATTTATTTAAATTTTAACGTCCATTATTATTAACTAAGAAAAAATAGGTCCATTAAAGGCCTATTCACGCTAGACCGTGCCGCGTCCGGGACGGGCCCCGGACGGGGCACGGACGGGACACGGTGAAACAATCACACCACTGTTTTTAATGGACTAGTTCACGCTAGACCGTGCCGGGTCCGGGCCGGGGCCGTGCCGAGCCCGTGTCCCGTCCGGGCCCCGTTGAGAAAGGCACGTAGACATTCTTTCCCGTCCGGGCCCGGCCCGGGCCGGCTCCCTCTTTTGTTTGTTTATTTATTTATTTAACTAGCTGAATCCGCGAACTTCGTACCGCCTAAATAGCTACGAATCTTCGGAAATAACTACGTGTTTATTCGGGGAGTGTCACAGGATGGTTTAAAATCGTCTATCAGATGTCTGTCTGTCTGTTTTTTCCTTATACAAATACACACAGTTTGGCCAATTTTGACTACACTTTGCACAAAGGTAGGTTTTTAACCTGGAAGTGGCTTAGACTAGATCAAAATCTTCAATCAGCTGTCTGTATGTCTGTTTGTTCATTATAGGAAGGTGTACATTCCTATAATGAACTGTGACTAAACTAGAGACACAGATGGGTCTTTATACTTGAAGAATGTTAGGCTTGTTCAAAATCGTCTATCGGCTGTTTGCCTAACTGTTTATTCCTTAAACAAATCCACATGATTTGACAGTTTATGATCAAACTTGGCACACGGGACAGGTAGGTCTTGGCCCGGGAAATGGCATAGACTATGTCAACATCGTCTATCAGCTGTCTCTCTGCATTTTTGTGTCTTACAAAAAATTCACACCATTTGATCGATTTCCACCAACATTGGCACACAGGTAAGTATATTTCCGGGAAGTATCACAGGCTAGGTCCAAATAGCCCATCAGCTGCCTTTCTGCATTTTGTTCAAAAATTGACAATATTTGACCGTTTTTGATCAAACTTGGCACACAGGTAGGTCATAGTCGGGGAAGTGGCCTTGACTAGGTCAACATCGTCTATCAGCTGTCTCTCTGCATTTTTGTGTCTTACAAAAAATTCACACCATTTGATCGATTTCCACCAACATTGGCACACAGGTAAGTATATTTCCGGGAAGTATCACAGGCTAGGTCCAAATAGCCCATCAGCTGCCTTTCTGCATTTTGTTCAAAAATTGACAATATTTGACCGTTTTTGATCAAACTTGGCACACAGGTAGGTCATAGTCGGGGAAGTGGCCTAGACTAGGTCAACATCGTCTATCAGCTGTCTCTCTGCATTTTTGTGTCTTACAAAAAATTCACACCATTTGATCGATTAACACCAACATTGGCACACAGGTAAGTATATTTCCGGGAAGTATCACAGGCTAGGTCCAAATAGCCCATCAGCTGCCTTTCTGCATTTTGTTCAAAAATTGACAATATTTGACCGTTTTTGATCAAACTTGGCACACAGGTAGGTCATAGTCGGGGAAGTGGCCTAGACTAGGTCAACATCGTCTATCAGCTGTCTCTCTGTATTTTTATTCCTTACACAAATTCATACCACTTCAACAATTATGACCAAAATTGATAGACAGGTAGATATACTCTTCCAGGAAATGGCATGGACTAGGTCAACATCGTCTATCAGCTGTCTCTCTGCATTTTTATTCCTTACACAAATTCATACCACTTCAACAATTATGAACAAAATTGATAGACAGGTAGATATATTCTTCCAGGAAATGGCATGGACTAGGTCAACATCGTCTATCAGCTGTCTCTCTGCATTTTTATTCCTTACACAAATTCATACCACTTCAACAATTATGAACAAAATTGATAGACAGGTAGATATATTCTTCCAGGAAATGGCATGGACTAGGTCAACATCGTCTATCAGCTGTCTCTCTGCATTTTTATTCCTTACACAAATTCATACCACTTCAACAATTATGAACAAAATTGATAGACAGGTAGATATATTCATCCAGGAAATGACATGGACTAGGTCAACATCGTCTATCAGCTGTCTCTCTGCATTTTTATTCCTTACACAAATTCATACCACTTCAACAATTATGAACAAAATTGATAGACAGGTAGATATATTCTTCCAGGAAATGGCATGGACTAGGTCAACATCGTCTATCAGCTGTATCTCTGCATTTTGTTCTATACACAAATTGAGAACATTTGATCTATTTGGACCAAAAATTGGCGCACAGGTAGGTCTTGTTCAGGGAAATGGCATAGACTAGGTAAACATTGCCTATCAGCTGTCTGTCTGCATTTCGTTCTACACAAAAAATGACCGTTTTTGATCAAACTTGGCACACAGGTAGGTCATGGTCCGGGGAATGCACTGGCTAGGTCAAAAAGATAATAATGCAATTTAAATTAGTTTATATTTGCGTTAACGAGGAAAAAAAAAAGAACCCACTTTTCTATATTCCCTTACAAAAGATTCGCAATAATACTTAAAAGTCAATTTCAAATTTAATACCATACCACAAAGTTTTAGTGTTAGTGAAGAGGTTCAGGGAAAGCAAAACAATTGAGTGACATTAGTGTACTCAATTGTAAATATGTCAATATTTGAAGGGCTCATTGCCTAAGGTGACTAACCCGAAATTAGAAAATACTTAAAAAATCGAATTTAAAGTAAATAGAATCTAAAATACATTGTGTTGGTGACAAAAATGATTTCAATTGGAGCAATTTAAGTCAATTAAGTCATCAACACTAATGTTTTTCAGATTTTTTTAGTTATTACTAGTTTTTGGCACTCAGCCCTTCATTTATACGATGGTAACATTAGCCAGAAAGAAATTGTCTATAATTAAATATAAATTGTCTGTGGTAAAATGTCACTTGAAATGTAAACATCTCTTTGCTGTGCATCTATAATATTAGTAAATCTAAAAGCCACAAGTTTCTATAAAATTACTAAAGTGTTGTGTGTTTGTGACTTACTAAATATGCCTCCTATAAGGCGTCGGACAAATTTAGGCAGATGAACCCGAAATGCAAAGAATCAAATTAAATATCAATGTTATTGTACTGCCCAGGAACGTGAAGATCGCAATAAACGTGAAAGAATTCGGTTAAGACAGACCCGTGAAGTGCGACATTCGACTAATAATGGTGCAAGTTTGAATCGAGCTGCTGTGAATTCATTACAGTGCCTGCAGCTGTGTTGCTATTGGACCTATGAACTCAGTTTGACTATAAACAAATTCCAGGGGCAGTCATTATGTGTTTGTGGTATTCATTTAGAAAACCCATGTTTCTCACATGGTCAATTGTATGTTGCCTGTTCCCGTGCTGGAAAACCAGCTGCTCTGTTTGTTTACGCGCCAGGTAATCAAAGAAAAATTATCGCGTACCATAATATACTACAATACAAATGAAACTTAATTTAGAATAGGCAATTAAAAGTAAAATGTAATATAACAAGTAGATATAATAATAAGAAAACGTAATTTTCATTGTGATTTTTTATTGACTTTTAAAAGTTTTTTAAGTGTTTTACAATTTCTATTTATTTTACATAATTTAATCGTTGACTTATCAACTTTCTTTTTTTATCTTACTAGTAGACATTGTGTCCCGAATAACAGAATAAGAAATAAATAAAAGAAATTCAAACATGCAGTAAATATTTTAGTCTAGTACCATGATTCTATGTAACCAAACCAAAAACTTGATGTAACAACTATTTTTCCGATTTTCTTGGAAACGGTTAATGCTATTGCTTTATCCGGTTCCAGTCATTTACTAGCTCAAGAAGCCTATAAAACGAGTACTTACATGCATGTGATGTAAGCGTAAATTTTTTTCGCGCGAATTTCGCTTCAAAAACCATCTTCTGTTCGTTAACAAACTTGATCTTTCAAATTAGACGAACGATTTTTATACCAAATTTCATGAAAATCAGACCATTTAAGACAAGGAAACCGCGAACAGACACATATATATATATATATATATATATATGGGAAGGTGTTGTCCTTTGACCACTTTGCACAATTGAATTTTTTTCAGCTTGAATATTAATGGTAAATTCATTTTTTTTATTTGGTTGTAATTAGTATTATATTGTTTATCATATATAATTTTTTCAAGGTTCTAACTTTACATTTAATTTTTTTTATTAATTCGTAAAAAAATAATCGTACAGTGGTCAAAGGTACAACATGTAGTTGTACCTTTGACCACGGGGTGTTGTACCACTGACCACCTAAAAACAACACAGCAGTGCAGAAAAAAAATTGTATTGAGTAATATTATAAATAATTGTAAGTTTAATAAATACAGGACATGGGTGTAAGCATAATAAAAGCTATTATTGATATTATGTTATGCTTAATATGCTGAAAAATCCAGTCCAATCGATAAACGTTTTAACTGTCAAGCAGATCCACTAGCAATAGTAGGGTATGGAAGTTTAGCCACAATGTCTTCAACATCAATATCAAACAAATTTTAATATTCTCTCGTAAACTTGTCACTTAAAGTTTGTTTTTTCAAATATTGGATCTTAAACATTGGACATTTAATACCACAGATCTCTGCGACTAAATATGTAATAGTCTTTTTACTTTTATTTTTAACTCCTTTTTTTCAAATTGTTGCTGGTTCATTGACTTAGTTCACGACATGCATTAGACAGATAAACGTCACTTTCTCCTGAAGAAATTTCGGTGTCAGTATCAAAATCTGAATTGTTATTAGAATAATTTTCTTTTTATTTACCAATTTTTAAGGAAGGGGTTCATTTGTGTATGGTTTCTTACGTTTAGGGTGTGGCTTTTGTTTTGTTTTTTCACTTTCAATAGTTACCTTTACAGGAATATCTGTCGGAATACGAGTTTTCCCTTTAGGCCGGCCCCTATTTGACATTTTCCTAGTCTGCACTTTTCGATGAGGTCTTACAACTTCAAGTGGAACGATAAGGGGCGATAGGTTCGAACTGCTACACTGAGGATTGATAAAGCCAGCTTGAACATATTTAATTTATTATTTTTTAAGTTCTTTGAAAAATTGAAGCAACCAATATTAATTTAAAAGATATTGTAGCAGAAGAACAAAAAAAATGAATTATGTAAAAATCACTCAGGTGTGTTTTACCTTTGACCTGGTCAAAGATACAACACCTAGTCGTGGTCAGAGGTACAACACACTGGTAGCGCAAATTATAAAGCATGCTAAAAATGTTAGGGTTAAGATAAATAAATTTCAGAAGCTACACAATGTTTGTAATAGCTACTTCGTCAAATGATTTCCATCTAAAAAGACGTAATGCAAAAAAAAAATTATTAGGCAAACCGTTATCAATAAATAACTTGCATTTTTATAATACAAATGGATAAGTATTTTTTGCAAGAATATTCTTTGACTTGAAATATCCAAAGTACGTTACACAAGCCCTCTATTGAAGGAGCTAAACACTAATCACACCAAAATTTATAAAATGTTGCTACGTGCCGCGACAGCCTCGGTGGTCAAAGGTACAAGACGGTCAGATGTACAACACCTTCCCCTATTTATATATATATATATATATATATATATATATATATATATATATATATATATATATATATATATATATACATATACTAGCTGTTACCCCATGCTACACCTACTTTCTTTATATAGAACAGCCTAAATAAATTAGGAACAAAATAAGTATTATTAAAATGTAATAACACGGATCAGTAACTGTTTTGAGCCCGTGACCTCTCAACTGTGATTCCTATACGACTTTGACCTACCCTAGCACACCCACGTATCAAGACATACATGTATGGCAAGTTTGGTAAAAATCGATCTAACGGTGTGGATTTGTATAAGGCACAAACGTACAGACAGACAGCTGGAATTTTTTTTGACCTAGTCTAGGAGATTTCTCGAATCAAGACCTATCATCATTCTAAGTTTGATCAAAATCGGTCAAACGGTGTGGATTTGTATAAGTAACAAAGAAACAAACAAAATGACAGACAGGCAGAGATATATGGGGGCGAGGTTAGCTCAGTGGTAGAGTACTGGACTAATAAGCTGGGGCCGAGGTTAGCTCAGTGGTAGAGCACTGGACTAATAAGCTGGGGGCGAGGTTAGCTCAGTGGTAGAGCACTGGACTAATAAGCTGGGGGCGAGGTTAGCCCAGTGGTTGAGTACTGGACTAATAAGCTGGAGGCCTGAGTTAAAATCTCGAGCAAGCACTAAAGATTTTTTCTTCTAATGTGTTCGTTCATGGGTTGAATTCGGCCTCCCTGGCCGTCCCTAGTCCAACACAGCATTTAATTAATTTAAAAATGGGTACCTTGGTTGGTGCTAATGACTCTAGCAGTCGAAGCAGCTAAGAAGAAAATCAGGTAGCCAGAGAATAGTACTAACCACACTATCTCCCTAGTATGCCGTATGGTCATGAATCAGATACCTCTATAGTATCTGCCCCTCAGGGCCCTCGTGGCCTGTTACGGGGCTGATTTTATATATGTATATATATATATATATATATATATATATATATATATATATATGCACACACAAATTTGAACCACCGTTATTTTCGGTCTCTAGGGGTTATGAAATGCAAAATTTTGTATTCGGCACTTCCGGATTGCGTCGTGATGTCAACCTTATAAGCGGATTTTTTCCCTATGGAGGGAGGGAGGACCCCCACCGTCCAGGTCATTCTGGAAGAGACATTCTCATATCATATAGTTTATATTAGCATAAATATGCTTTAACCGATCACTAAACTAAAAAAAAATTACACAAACGTGTCCGCTGGTGTTCGCGCATGCGCAGTAGCCATCTAAGAAAAATAAGACTGTAATTTATACTGTAGTATCAACTGAAGCTACAGCATATTTATTTTCCTGAATTTGAGCAGAAGCTCTAAACGATTTTTTTTTATTTTATGTAATTTATTTATTAGTTATTTCCAAAGATGCGTAGCTATTTAGGCGGTACGAAGTTCGCGGATTCAGCTAGTTAAATAAATAAATAAACCAACAAGAGAGGGAGCCGGCCCGGGCCGGGCACGGACGGGAAAGAATATCTACTTCCCTTTCTCAACGGGGCCCGGACGGGACACGGGCTCGGCACGGCCCCGGCACGGTCTAGCGTGAACTAGTCCATTAAAAACAGTGGTGTGATTGTTTCACCGTGTCCCGTCCGTGCCCCGTCCGGGGCCCGTCCCGGACGGGGCACGGTCTAGCGTGAATAGGTTATAGCATGCATGCTGCCTTGGCAACCGGGTCCCGTCCGGGGCCCGTCCCGGACGCGGCACGGTCTAGCGTGAATAATCCCTAAAAGTTGTGATTTTCTCCGGTAAAAAATCGAATAAAACCTTATAATTGAGTCAGCTGTTCATTAAAAAAAAAATACTAAAATTATCCATGCTTGTTTTGCATTTATATAGGTTATTTTAAGGGAATTATAAGGCCCGGTTATCGTGAGTACTACGCCACTAAGCCTTCTATCCCAAGCCATCCATGAGATGGCTTAATGTGCCATGAGGTGACCTGATTCCAGTTAGCCTAATTGATACAAACTTTTGCACCCAGGGCAGAGGATATGGTTTATAAATTAGAGCCTGGATCATGGGCCTACATAAAAGGGGCTGAGGAAGTTACAGCCCCCCCCCCTCCAGAAATTTTGATTTAATCGGTAAAAATGTGTCAAAATAAACCTTAAAAATAAATTAAATAAGATCACTTCCAAGGGGAGTATACAGCGATGGGGTCATCGATTTGGACCAATTTTTTTTCTAGTGATTCTACATCGAAAAATAGTCGGCACGTGTCCGAGCGTTCCGTCGAATGCGCTTTAGGAGCCGAGAAATAAAATAAAATAGATTGAAAGTGCTTTATTTTTTATATCGAGTTTAAAAAATGATATCGAAATGATTCTTTCACCAATTCATTTGTTTTATTGAGTAGATTAAAATAAAAATATAATATAAAAATATCCCCTCCTAAACCCCCCCCCCCCCCCAAAACGCCTTACCATTCTACACTCCGCGTGTTTCCTCTTCTTCAGGCCTTCGACGAGTACTTCATAGGATAGGTCTGATGTTCTCTTGAGAATGATCCCTGCAGTCCAACCATCCTTCTTCTCTGACTGAATCCAGACTTCTTCCCCTGCTTGGAACTCTCTAGGTTGTGCAGATCTGTCGTGATAGGCATTCTGTTTCCACATTCTATCTTCTACCCCATCTCGAAAGTTTGGAGACACCCGATCCAATAAGGTCGGTAGTCGTCTCCCAAGAATAAGGCGGCAGGTGACATACCAGTTGTTTTGTGAGGGGTATTCCTATAAGACAACCGGAAGCGTTGCAGAGCTAAGAGGGAATCGCCAACTTCTTTCTTACAAGCCAACCATCTTCTCTTAAAAGTTCGAATGAACCGCTCCACTAATCCTTTCGTTTTGGGGTGGTAAGGAGTAGATGTGACATGTCGAATGCCATTATCTGAGCAGAACTTCCTAAATTCCTGTGAAGTGAATTGCGGCCCGTTATCTGTCACTAATGTCTTGGGTACTCCCCATCTGGAAAACCACGACCTTAGCTTTTTTACAACAATCTGAGAGGTTGTTTTCTGAAGCATTTCAACTTCGGGCCATTTCGTCAGTCCGTCTACACCTACCAACCACTGACTGCCGGCGAAAGGACCTGCCAAATCCAAATGAACTCTCTCCCAAGGGGCGTCCGGGAGATTCCAAGGATACAGAGGTACTTCTGGTTCTTGGTCTCTTCCTTCCTGGCAACTTTGGCACCGTTTCAAATACTGCTCGAGATCCAGATCCATCCCCGGCCACTATGTGTAGTATCGAGCCAGAGATCTCATTCCCTCGATTCCAGGATGTCCTGCATGTAGGATTTTTAAAACCGCCTTTCTTAACGAATTTGGTGGAATAAACCGACCTAACCTAGTTATGACTCCTTCTTCTACGGCCAGTTCCTCCTTTTTCAGCCAATATGGTCGAAGAGCTTGGTCTTCTGCTACCTTTCTCGGCCAACCGAGCTGAATAAATCCCTTAATTTTCGTCAGTAGTGGGTCGTCCCTGGTTTCCTTTTGTAGTATATGTCGATCCGTCAATGTGTCAATCTTCTCATTTCGCAGTGCTCTGAGAGATTTGATTTCCAACCGTTCTTCCTCCGATAAGTCCAACGTGGTTCGTGGTAATCTTGACAATGAGTCAGCTAACGTATTGTCTTGCCCTTTACAATATACCACTTCATAGTCATACCCCATCAGCAATATAGCCCATCGGATTAACCTAATATTTGTTACATTTGGCAAATCCCTCTTCTCACCAAATATACGCAATAGAGGCCTATGATCACTGATCAGCTGAAATTTCCTTCCCCAGACAAATTGATGAAATTTCTTTACTCCGAACACTAACGCCAGTGCCTCACGATCAATGGATGCGTAGTGTTCCTCAGATTTATTGAACTTTCTTGAGGCAAAAGCTATCGGTCGCTCCGACCCGTCTTCCATACGATGTAAAAGTACCGCTCCTAAACCTGCTTCCGAGGCATCGCAATGCAAAATCAGCTGTTTATTTATGTCATAAGGAACAATATTGTCACTGGTTGCGAGCGTATACTTTATTCGCTGGAAGACACCTTCCTCCTTTTCAGTCCATCTCCATCGCATTTTATTGCTCGTCAACTTATGGAGATCTGCGCAAATTGCATGGAGGTGGGGGATAAATTTTTCATAAACGTTTACCAAACCAAGGAAAGCCCGAAGCTCCTTAACCGTTTTCGGAGAGGGGGTGTCCTTAATTGCTTGAACTTTGTTTGGTGTCGGGTGAATGCCCTCTCTGTCGAGCTGATGGCCTAGGTATTGCACCGAATCTTGTACAAACTGATATTTTTCCAGCTTTAACCGTAGTCCCGCTGCCCTTATTCGTGCAAAAACCTCCTTAAGAAGACGCAGATGTTCCGTCATATTTTCTCCCCCCACCACAACATCATCAAGTAAGACCGCTACTTTGGACACTCCCGCCAGCAAATCGTCCATAAATCTTTGAAATCTAGCAGGGGCATTCGTTAATCCGAAACAAATGCGACGATAACGATAATATCCTACGTGGGTCGCAATGGTTAGTAGTTTGCGGGATTCGTCTGCCACCTCCAGCTGTAGGTACGCATCCCGTAAATCAACAACCGTGAAAACAGTTGACCCCACCAGTTTTGATACTAGGTCGTCAAAAGTCGGCATTATATAAAACTCTTCAGCTAACACAGGGTTCAGAGTCACTCGAAAGTCACCGCAAATTCTCACTGCTCCGTTTACCTTACCTATATTTACCGTTGGAGTAGCCCATTCTATCGGAGTCATCGCTGGATCTACCTTTTCAATAATCCCCTGAGACTCGAGTCGACGTAGCTCCTGCTCCACCGGCTTTCTCAGTGAAAAAGGGACGCGTCTAGCTTTAAAAGCTTTCGGGACAGCAGACTCGTTAAGATGCAGTTGCGCTTTTACTCCACGAACCGTGCCCAACTCCGGTCTAAAAATATCTTGAAATTCGTTCAAAAGATTACTAATATTTTTCCCTAAAGGTCACTCTTTCTGAGGTCTTTTGTTTCGAGAGGTGGAATTAGCTGAACCTACTTTTCTGACTGTCACATGTTTTGGTAAGCTAAGTTCAAATGCCAGAGACCATGGTAATCCAAATAGAGGCCCATCATTCTCATCCATTACTACTACCGGAAGACTTAACGTCCGCTGATCCAGCTCAACCTTCAAGTTCGTCGTGCCTAACGATTTTAAAATATTTTTTCCATACCCTGTTAGCGAGCCTCTGTACTTGGATAATTTTGGGCACCCTAATTTCTCTCACCAATATCTGTTGATTGTCGACACACGTGCCCCTGAATCATACTCCATTCTGCACCACTGTCCATTAAGCTTAACATCGATTGTGGCCCTTGGTCCTTTTGTCTCGATTGCCCGAACGACTGTGGGCTCCACCTCATCTTCGCTTCCACTACTCCTACTTCCTGTAGTCACAGCCCTCACCACTCCTTTGGCCGAACGCTTGCAACACCTAGCATAATGACCTCGTCTAGAACAGCGTCTACACACAACCTTCTCGGCTGGACAACTCCCAACTCGGTGCTTTTCAAACCCGCAGGCCTGGCATGTCGGGGATTTGAAAAATGAACTAACCTTCTCAATAGAGAAAGTTCCCTTGTCTTTCTCGGTTTCCTTCCCTGACTTCTCTAACACTAATCCTAACTGTAAGACCGGCTGTAATGACACGGGCTTGTTGGCAGTGTCGACTCCATCCGGCCATCTTTGTCTCACCTCGGCTTCAAATTTAAGGTGGCCAACACCAGCCACAAAACGGTCTCGGAGTCTTTCGTCCAGGCTAGCCCCATACGAACACAACGAGCTAAGCTCCTTCAATCGATTTGCATACTCCATAAAAGACTCTCCAACAGACCTATTTGCTTGCTCAAAGTTTATACGGCTAGTAAAAATCCATGAATCCATTCACTACTTCTGAATAGGTACAATCGTCCAAGCTTTTAGGAAAAAAGTAATTCTGAATTGCAGCTAAACATGTAGTCCCTACATACGCAAGTAGAAGCTCTTTTCTTATTTCACTCTGATCTGGTGATCCAAAACCTTTTACCCTGAAAATACGTTCAAAATGATTTATATAACATTTCCAACTTACTGAATTATCGAAAGCCTGGAAACTGAAGACAGCAATCCGTCGTGCCAAACTAAACTCCTCCCTTCCTTCTTCTTCCATCCTCAGTGGGACAGATTGTTTTCTCGGCATCCTCGTCGCCAATATAGTATTTAAACGCAGTTTAAATATTTATCTCATTTTATTAACTGATTTAATGTTTAATCGAACATAACCAACGAAAAACATCCGTGAAATCAAAACAACTGTTTCTATAAATTAATCCATTCCACCTAATATCACAAGTTGGTGTATTTATTCAACCAAAAATATTTGCCAATACAAGAGATGACACAAGAAAGAAATGTCCAAGCTCATTACTTAGAAGACCCCATAGTTACTTACTAAGAACAGTAAAGACACTTCAACTGACCTTTAAAAACAACAATAAAAATACTTATATTCAGTTACTAAAATATCACTTTCCTCAACCAGGTATATTCTTAAACTTGGCCGAAATTATCTTTAGAGAAAAACTAAACATTGCCAAGTTTATTACACTTAGCATCATGGGAAGTGCCTAATAATTTTGATGAGTCAGTGAGTGAGTGAGTGAGTCCTATAAATCCCGATTTTCGATCGCATATATCTCAGAAACTATTCGATGTAGTATAATACCTGTGTAAAATTTCATAACTTTATCTTTACCTGGTTGAATGTTATGAGAGGGTAAAAATCGGCTCTAAGACCGCCTGTAATATACACACAGGCCTTGCGCACTACCTTGCGCCTAGATACATTTTTTTTATTTTTGTAATATTCCCAACATTTGAATTTAGGGGTTTTTCAATGTGCTAAAAACGAATCTGACATCCGTTTTTGAATCAAAAAATTTGTTACATACTCGACTCTATAGAAGTCATTATTCTGCCAAAATATTTCATATACCTACAATTAAAAAGTTACCGATTATAAAAAAAATGTTGATTTAAAAACGGATGTCAGATTCGTCTTTAGCACATTGAAAAACCCCTAAATTCAAATTTTGGGAATAAAAAAAAAAAAAAATGTATTGTAAATTTTGCTGAGGAGGGACCCTTAAAATTTTGTTAAAGATTCAAGAATCCGGCCATATTTCAAAGAATATTTACCCGATTCAAACCAAACTTGGATGGTCAATAAAGGACCTAATATGACACATTTCCCTTCAATCGGGGTGTTTCTACGTGTTCTGGGATCGATGTTTTATTTTTATTTTGAAACCCGTTTTTTGCAAGAACCTTTTGAGATAATACGATAGTCATTTATATGGTTAGAAAAAGGAGTCTTTCCTCTTTCGAAAGATTTCAATGACGTAAAAATCGGATTATTTCAAGGAGAGATATTGAATTCCAAAACGTCACATTACTTCTTCGCTTACAAATATTTAGCCTCTTCCAGACTGGGAAAAATCATTATTTTTTGTTTTCGATGATATTCACTATATTAGGGTTTCTTGGAGTACTGATTTTAAATCTGCTAGTATTTGTGGTGTGAAAAAATGTATAATACTAGTTTATTTGAAAACGTAAGCATATTTTTGAATATATTTGATGAAATACAAGTTATTGTTTAACTATTATATTTTTCTTTTAATCTACTCTATAAAACAAATGAATTTGTGAAAGAATCATGTCAATATCATTTTTTGAACTCGATATAAAAAATAAAGCACTTTCAACCTATTTTATTTTATTTCTCGGGTCCTAAGGCGCATTGGACGGAACGCTCGGACATGTGTCGACTATTTTTTTATGTAGAATCACCAGAAAAAAATTGGTCCAAATCGGTAACCCCATCGCTGTATACTACCCTTGTTAGTTCAGAAAAAAATATTTTTTTCTGGGTTTAATAGCGTTTTCGTTGGCTAACTATTCCAAGTTCTAGATTGTTAGTATTCCGTATCCCACCAAATGCCCACCCCCCAAATCTGGCTTGGAGACTTAATTTGTCAAACGTTGAAGAATTCAAATTAGCTCAGATTGCTTTATTATGACACTGACTTGAGATTAACAACAGATTATTGGCATGTAATTCATTTTCAATTATCAACGAATTTTTGAAAAATGTTTTCAAATCTCGAGCTTTGGATCCTTCGGATAACAGAAAAATTTGGTTCAGCCAATAGAATATTTGGTGAATCACACAAGACACTCATCAACATATTGTCCAGCCTTAAGTTATGGCCAACATAATTCACCCCTCATATTTCATTTTTGTGTGTTTATTAACATTTTTTTAAATTTTTAATAATTAATGCAATAGTACATACCAATAAGTATTAAAAACTAAAAATAGTATTATCTCTCTCTAATTTATTATCTTTAATCTGAAATACAAAATTCGTAGTTAATAATAAATGGGCGTTAAAAATTTAAATAAATAATCTTAAATACGTTCTACGCAAAACTATTGTTTGTTTACCTTTTAAAAGAACATTTTGTTAAATAATAGGCACGTAATAAATGTTTTATAACCGATATTCATGATCTAATGTATTGTTTACTGTTATTAAATATTCTCATCCTTAATTTTGTATATTTACTTTTTTTAGCTGATGAAGGCTGCCAAAGAGCATGCCGAATCGTTCAATATATAGATATTTCCGAAAATCAGACTGTTTTTCTTAGTCGAATCCAAACTAATTTTTGAATTATTATTTTATAATGTTCAAATGGAGTAGGGATGAGTGGACTACTGTCAATATCCCATGGAAATTAAAAGCTACCAATCATAAATATTCCTAATATTATTAACATGTCATAATAAAATTACTAAATGGATTCTTTATCTACAATATGTCGCCAATAGAAAAAAAATAACATGAATAATTCATGTATAAATACCTGGTATAATCCCTCGTAAGTCGAATATCAGGCCTCAAAATTTCAGAAAAATTGAAAATACGATTTATTCTAAGGAGTTGCAAAACGCCAAATGACGACAACTCTCATAGTTAGAAGAAAGATCACAAGTAACAAAGAAGGTTGTCGAAACGACTGGCCGCACGGCTGAGAAGGCCGGCTATATACAACCCTGATTGAAGAGCCCCTAGTGGCGGATTGGGGAAGCTACACTGTAAACAAAGGGATATAGCTGCTCTCAAACTAGGGATTTATTTCAATCATTATCTAGCTCGAATTGATTCGCTCGAATGGAAGTGAGCCATTATAGTGCTTTTATTAAAAAGGTAGTAACCAAAAACAAAGAGTCGATATCAAAAATTATTTTGTTTAGAGACTGAGCTCATTATAAACATAAAATGTATAACATTTGTCAACCAAAATTGTAAATGAAATTATTTTACTCCAAAATTTTAACAAGCATGTAAATGGCTCGTCCCTCTCACTAAACCGGCTTAATGAAAACTGGCAAATACTCGTTTACACGTAGAGAATAAGAAGCGTTCAGTACGGTCCATCCAGTATGTAAGCAGACTAACGTGTAACTGAACACTTGTTGGGCTGATTACACGAGGCGACAAGGGGAGAAGCCCGACTCGTAGGAACTGCGTCATCTTAGCACGGTTCCGTTAGCAACGAGAAGGAAGATTGAAGATGCCACAAAAGGAAACTGACTGCATCCTAAGCGGAAATTACTCCATACTCTTGGAAACACCTTAACACTGATAAACATTTTCTTTCATTGTTTTGCTAAAATACTCACTTTACTGTTAAATGCAATGAACAAAAAAAAAAAAAATAAATAAATAAAAAATAAACCATAGCCATTCAAGAAGTTAGGTAAACAGACACAAAAGAGTGTTCAAAAGAGCAGAACTAACAATTTGGAAGTACCTATTTATCTAATTGGCATAACCCCTTCGAAAATTACATCAGAATTTTTTTTTTTTGTAGAGAATTTAGCAAGCTTTCGAATGGGTACTTTCCCCTTACCACGTCTGTCTAACCGTTTCCGAGATAATTTAGAAAATATACGAAAATCCAAAAACCTTTCATGCCTTTTAATGACTTATTTTATTTCTACTACTTTCTTAAGTCCAAAGAGAACCAACATTTATCTATCTTAAGAGTAGATGAATATCAAGCGTCCGATACAAGTTTTAACTTAATCAATCTTTTCTGAATAAAATCTTTCCCTAACTGAAAATTATGTGTGGAAAAGTATTAGTATAATTTGTTTTCTCGTAAACGGTTGTAAATTATAGAATTGTAGAGGATCTTACTTGTCACTAACCTAGTAAATAGAAGTCATTTGTATTCACTTGTACCTACCGCGTTTACTAATACTTTCAAATAAAAAAAGTCCGATTCGCAGGAACTGCGTCATCTTAGCGCGGTTAAGTACATCTCGAAGAAATGGAATAGATTAGCATCACAAATCAAAGGAAACTGACACAAGCCAACTTACACAGAAGCGGATAATTCTTAATCTGTATAAGTCAATTCAATTTTGTACTGAAAACGTACTTACTCCTCGACTACTGCTGAGAAGGCTCTATTCTAAACAACTAAAAATTCGCTGTCATTTTAAGTATCTTGTTTTACTAGGAAATTCGTTTTACTGTTATAATCAACTGTAAATATGTGCCTCAATGCGAATAAAATTCCATTCTGTCGTGGGTTAAATCTTTCTACAAAATAAGAAATAACGATGACTTTAGTTGGAGGCTATGAGGAAGGTTATATAGATAGGAGAATTCAAAACAAACTATGCATAAGTCATCATGATTAGCCAAAGCCATCTTGATTACAACAGCCACTCCAAACTTGATTACCATTACCTTTCACCGTTTCTTAGCTTATTTTACTACAATACTAATTTTACTGATAAATGCAATTTAAAACAAAAAACAGCCAATTAAAAACTGAGATAAACAAAGAGAAAACCCCTTTCAAAACAACAATAAAAGTCCGACTCGCAGGTACTGCGTCATCTTAGCGCGGTTACATACATCTCGAAGAAATGGAATAGATTAGCATCACAAATCACAGGAAACTGACAGTAGTCAACTTACACAGAAGCGGATAATTCTTAATCTGTATAAGTCAATACAATTATGTACTGAAAACGTACTTACTCTTTGGCTACTGCTAAGAAGGCTCTATTCTAAACAACCAAAAATTCGTTGTGTTTTTAGCGCGGTTACTCCCTATCTCCATAGGGAGAACCCGCTTATGAGGTTGACCTCATGACGCAATCCGGAAGTGCCGACTAGAAACTTTCACGTTTCAGACCCTTTAGATCACGAAAATATAGGTGGCCCAAATTTGTATGTATGTATGTATATATATATATATATATATATATATATATATATATATATATATATATATGTATATATATTTATATATATGCTTGTCTGTTCGCGCTCTAGCAAGCTCAAAAATGGTCCGATTTTAACGAAATTTAGTATAAAAATCTGTCGTCTAATTTGAAAGGTCAAGTTCGTTAACCAGCAGAATCCGCCCACTAGAAGATAGTGTTTCGCGCAAAAAAAATCGTAACGCTTACGTTTTTGAGTTTATATGCTTGCAGGTACTTGTTTTATACGTTTCTTGACATAAGAAAACGAATGAAACCATTTTTAAGGCGATATCTGTAACCGTTCCTGAGAAAAGTGGAATCAATGTTTTTGTAAGTCATTATATTTTTGTGAGTACTTAAAATCGCGGGATTCAACTGAAATATTTTCTACAACTTGGAAATTAATCGCAACTAAGATGTTTAAATTTTGGTTATATTTGGAGTTAAGGAAGTATGCGAAAAAAATTATTTTATTAATAGACATGAAAAGTTTTCGGATCTTCATACATTTTTCGTAAATATCTCGATAACGGTTGGGAAATTGTGCTAAGTGGAAGGTGACCATTCGAATGCTTACTAAATTCTCTACAAAAAAGGTTCTGAAGCAATATTCGATGGGGCAACGTCAATCAGAGATATAAGCGCTTAAAACTTAAAAAGTGTTTGTTTTATTGTTTTGAAAGGGTTTTTCTCTTTGTTTCTCTCACTTTTTAAATGGTTGTTTCTTTTTTTAAATTGCATTTATCAGTAAAATTAGTATAGCAGTAAAATAAGCTAAGAAACGGTGAAAGTTATAAGTAATAATAAGTCTGGAGTGGCTGTGGTAATCAAGATGGCTGTGGCTAATCATGATGACGTAGTTTTTTTTTTAAATTCTCCTGTCTTATAACCTTCCTCATAGCCTCCAACTGAAGTTATCGTTTTTTCTTATTTTATAGAAAGATTTAACCCCCGACAGAATGGAATTTTATTCGCTATGAAGCACATATTTACAGTTGGTTATAACAGTAAATCGAATTTGCTAATAAAACAATATACTTAAAATGACAACGAATTTTTGGTTGTTTATAATAGAGCCTTTTCAGCAGTAGTCAAAGAGTAAGTACGTTTTCAGTACAAAATTGAATTGACTTATACAGATTAAGAATTATCCGCTTCTGTGTAAGTCGGCTTGTGTCAGTTTCCTTTGATTTGTGATGCTAATCTATTCCATTTCTTCGAGATGTACTTAACCGCGCTAAGATGACGCAGTTCCTGCGAATCGGACTTTTTTTATTTGAAAGTATTAGTAAACGCGGTAGGTACAAGTAAATACAAATGACTTCTATTTACTAGGTTAGTGACAAGTAAGATCCTCTACAATTCTATAATTTACAACCGTTTACGAGAAAAAAAATTATACTAATACTTTTCCACACATAATTTTCAGTTAGGGAAAGATTTTATTCAGAAAAGATTGATTCAGTTAAAACTTGTATCTAGCACATCAACTACAAACTAGCAAATTTGTTTTACTGTTATAATCAACTGTAAATATGTGCTTCATGGCGAATTAAATTCCATTCTGTCGTGGGTTAAATCTTTCTATAAAATAACGGTAACTTCAGTTGGAGGCTATGAGGAAGGTTTGTATGTAGGATTAATTCAAAACAACCTACGTCATTATGATTAGCCACTGCCATCATGATTACCACAGCCAGCTCTTTCTTAGCTTATTTTACTACAATACTAATTTTACTGATAAATGCCATTTAAAACTAGAAACAACCAATTAAAATATGAGATAAAGAAAGAGAAAAACCATTTTAAAACAACAAAACAAACAGTTTTTAAGTTTTAAGCGCTTATATCTCTCATTGACGTTGCCCCATCGAATATTGCTTCAGAACCTTTTTTGTAGAGCATTCAGTAATCATTCGAATGGTCACTTTCTACTTACCACGATTTCCCAACCGTTATCGAGATATTTACGAAAAATGTATGGAGATCCGAAAACTTTTCATGTCTATTAATACAATTTTTTTTCCCGCATACTTCCTTAAATCCAAATATAACCAAAATTTAAACATCTTAGTTGGGATTAATTTCCAAGATGTAGAAAATATTGCAATTGAATCCCGCGATTCTAAGTACCCACAAAAAAATAATGACTTACAAAAACATCGATTCCACTTTTCTCAGAAACGGTTAAAGATAGCGCCTTAAAAAGGGTTTCATTCGTTTCCGTATGTTAAGAAACCTATAAAACAAGTACCTGCAAGCATATGAACTTAAAAACGTAAGCGTTACGATTTTTTTTGCGCGAATTTCCCCCCAAACACTATCTTCCAGTGGGCGGATTCTGCTGGTTAACGAACTTGACCTTTCAAATTAGACGACAGATTTTTGTACCAAATTTCATCAAAATCGGACCATTTTTGAGCTTGCTAGAGAGCGAACAGACAAGCAAGATATATATATATATATATATATATATATATATATATATATATATATATATATACATAAATTTGAACCACCTATATTTTCGTGATCTATGGGGCCTGAAACGAGAAAGTTTTCTTGTCGGCACTTCCGGATTGCGTTGTGAGGTCAACCTCATAAGCGGGTTCTCCCTATGGAGATAGGGAGTAACCGCGCTAAAAACAAACCTTGTTTATACATAGGTATAAGGTATATTGTGTGTATGCTGAATTCAGCAAGGAAACTCTAAATGAATTTCTCCTTCCGTGAATTTTTAAAAAAAATACATGAACAATTATAATTAATCATTAAATGAAGTGTGTTACCTAATCAGTAAGGGAGCAAAAATGCTCATTATAATATAGTTAAAATTACAGGCCTGATGAGGTAGGGATGTGTAGTTACACGTTCATGTCCAAAGTCTAGATGACAAGCTTGTCGATTATTCTTTTATCCGTGTCCATGCCATTCATGAGCCTCCGTACTGGTTCCGTCTTGCCTGGGCTAAATCGCTGGTTGAGCTCTCGCCACACTCATAAATGGCCATCTTGATAATGAGGAAAAATTGATCCAATCAATATTAATCAAGTAAATAAAATATCTAAATTTCCTTGAGTGGTCCAGTTCAATTTGTGAGCAGTTTAGTTTCTTCGCGCAGACGCCTAAGGCTGAACCTAAAGTGGACCCGGATTTCGTTTGACGGACAATGGCCGCCTTGATTGCCTACTTTGGTCCCAACCCGATCTGATCCGATCTAGTCACAGCACCTAGTCAAGTGAAAATGAGTAATTAATTTAATAAATACTATATAATAAGCATAGAAACCTTCGATTACTTTGTTGGAGGTATGAAGGAGGATCTGAGAGGCCAATAAATTTTCCGGAAGTATATCAGTCCAGAAAAAATAAGCCTTAGTGTAACAGTTAGTTTTTAACTGTTAAGCTACGATAAGAGACTATTGGTATTCATATTTTAAAATTATTTATAAGAAAGGTTGCTAGAATGTTATAAGCGTTGGAAGGTTATAAACATTGGATGGTTATAAACATCTTTCCACGTAATTTAATAAACAAGGGAAACAAGAAACAAAAATGTGAAGTGACAAAGTTGTTCTAAATGTTATTAGCTTTCATTAAAAAAAAAAATGAAAAAAAAAAAATGCATTGAAATTGGTTAAGATGTAGACGCTGTAGACCTTTTTGAAACACAATATGTCGTTTGGCACCATTTTGCTTCGTAGGTTCGAAATCGGTCTAGAAACAAACAAGTTTGAACGGCCGAGAATCGGTGGCCATCGGATCGGGTCGGGTCGGAACCAATGTAGGCACCTCCATTGAGATGAATGCGTTTGTTTTTCGTCCGACAGTCGCACAGTAGGGTACAGGACTGATATTCTTGGCCAAAAATATTTCTGATGCTTAATTCATTTTCTTTGATCATATATTCTGAAAAATGGGTAATATATGATATGATTATTGAGTTTTAAGGCAATAATAGAATTTTGTTGTTTTAATAATTTATTAATGTTAGTTATAATGCGTATATTTTTATAAATTTAGTATCAATGTTAACAGATGACACTTAGTTGTACCTAGTAGTAGTAATGTCCATTAGCACACTTAGTTGTGCTAATTCTTTATAATTAAGGTTCTTTTTTTGACGCATAATGTCAAATACATTTTGTCTAGTCATTATTTTGACTCCGGAAAACAACAAACATAAGAAATGCATTCGTGAACTATGACAGTAACTGGCATGTACACGCACATCCGCGCGAATCCGCGATTTCTCATTATATATTCTTTAGGCTGAATACTGCCATTAAAGATTGATATAAAAACAATTGGTTGGAAATGCTTGAAAGTATAACAAAAACCTTCGAGTTATGTCAAATTTGACATTAAAAGTCCGTCACGCAGGAGCTGCATAACTAAGCACTTTCCTCAAAATTTGGGTAGTGTAGATTGCTTTCCAGAACAATTTGCTTAAAATATCCTACATAAATAAGATAAAAACATGAATAGTTCTCTTTTAAATTTGTAATGAGTAACTGATCAATTAATAATTTGCTTCCAGAGTTATGTTTACACATGGTACCTATTACACTACGTAACAAATACAAAAAACCTCATATTATCGTATTTTGATCTAACGCAGGAACAGGATACAGTCACTCTAGTGGTAGAAAGCGCTCCTTGCGGCGGCTTTGTGAACCTACGTCTGACGGGCTTTTCTATTGAAATATATTACAAATTAAACCCCCGCTTTCCGATTGACCGATTCAGCTCATTTTTACAACACTTCTTTCTCATGAGTTACCCACGACGTATACCGCGTTTCGTTACAATACAGCAGAAATTACGACCGGTATGAGTATATTAAGAATTTGGGTCAAAAGTAAACCCCCCCTTCTAATGAACCGATTTAGTTTATTTTTACAACACATATTTACCTGTAGATTACCACAACGAATACCGAGTTTCGTCGAAATATACCAAAAATCACGGCTGGTAGTGGCGAATTGGTATTGTGGGTCCGGAGTAAACCCCCCCCCCTCCTAATGAACCGATTCACTTTTCTCTCTATATTACCACTACTAATACCAAGTTTCGTTGAAATATAACAAATATTACGGCTGACATAGTCAAATTAGTGTTTTGGGTTCAGGGTAAACCCCCCCTTCCGGTGGACCGACTTTGGTGGTTAACGAACTCGTTCAATCGTTTGCTAATTGAATGCTATATACCAAGTTTCGTGACGAAAAAGCAAAAACTCTGGCCGCTATCGTGTTAACAGACACACACATATATATATATGCATATATATATATATATATATATATATATATATATATATATATATATATATATATAGATATATATAAATTTTAACGGGGGTAATTTTCGGTGTCTACTAGGTAGGATCGATAAAGATTTGAAGAAATGTTTCAAAAATTCCGTCATGAGTCCAACCTCAATAGCTACTTTCCTTCGGAGGAAAGTGCTAGAAGGCCAAAAGATTTTATATTATCTTATGTGGTCAAACTAATTACCAAATGGCCTTATTATTGCTAAAAAGCAAATAAATGTACTCTCGTTTACCTGCTCCAGAGTGATCCATAACCAAAATTGTCATAAAAATTCCAAACACGAGAAAAATTATTTTTTTACAGAGATAAATATTTGGAGGAGAGTTAATAAGTCAATGTTCTATTAAAAACTGTAGACTTTGTTGCGGGCTTACAGGCAATTCCAAAACAGAGATTAGCCTTACATGTTGTGCACAAACTATTCAACTATTTTTAGCAGTAATTACTTTCCGTCTCGGATAACTTTTACAAAACGGACTTTTGGCCAGCATTTCAGGCCAAATACCCCACTGTGAGTCGGTGGCTATCGGATCGGGTCCAATGTAGGTGCCCCCCCCCCTTAGCCGAATGGGCTGCTGGGCTACTCATCACACCATGGCAAGTGCAGTCATCCAATGTAGCCATGATTTCACATAGGTTCTATTTATCAGAAGCAAGAAGAAGTTACTATCCTTTAACATCCTAGAGTATTTAGTCCTTCTAGAATATAATTACTTTTATAAACCGAAGCTTACTTTTCCTTTTACAAGATCGGTCACCTGTTCTAACACCTGATCCGAAAAACTTACATTGAAATGGAAGTTTTTCTATTTCCTTATACATCTCATTATAAATAGTTGTGCAATTGATTTCCAAAGAAACGTAACTTTTTTCTCTCGATTATTCAATGCTTTATTAGCTCGTTATAAGCTATATTAAGCATAATGTACTTTTAATATAAATCAGCTTATGGAAGTTATAATCGTAAAAGAAAATCAAGATTTTATTCAACTCATTCAAGTAAACATTGTTTCCATTTTTTTTATTTGTATACTTATCCTAGCGTGGTTTCGTTCATATCTCTAGTGTCAATAGCAAAGGAGTAGAAGCAGTTATTGGGAGGTTTTGATCTTTCGTGAAAAATATAAAATAAAATCTCAAAGAGAAGGAAGATTTAAGGCGCCACAACAGGAAACTGCTAGTATTCTAAGCAGAAATTACTCCCCCCGCCTTCTCAACGTTCGCCATGGGAAACACTATTACCAATACGTTTCTCATTTTCATGCCTTATTTTATTAAAATAATAATTTTACTATTAAATGCAATTAAAAAAACAATAACTAATTAAAACATTAGGTAAACAGTGACAAAACCCCGTTGAAAAGGACAAAACTAACAATTTTGATGTTGTAAGCACTTATTTCTCGGATTGACATTTAACCCTTTTTTGTAGAGATTTTAGTAAGCTTTCAAATAGTCACCTTCCACTTTCCACGGTTTCCCAACTGTTTTTGAGATATTTGAGAAAATATACGAAAATCCCAAAACTTTTAATGCCTGTTAATGAAATATTTTATTTCTAGTACTCCCTAAACTCCAACAGAACCAACATTTATCTATCTTACAGTAGATTAATATCAAGAGCCTGAAACAAGTTTCAACTGAATTAATCATTTCTGAATACCCAAACTGAAAATTAGTTTGGAAAATTAGATGTTTCAATGTTTTTTAAAAACGGTTACAGATATCGTTTTAAAAGAGTTATCATTCATTTTTCTACGTTAAGAAACCTATAAAACGAGTACCAGCATGCATAAAAACTCTTAAAAGTAAGCTTTCCGATTTATTTCACACAAAAACCATGTTTCTGTGGACGGATTCTGCTGTTAAGGAACGACCTTTCAAATTTCATCAAAATCAGACCATTTTTGAGCCTTTAGGAGCGCGAACAGACAAATATATATATATATATATATATATATATATATATATATATATATATATATGTACATATATTTGAATGATGAAAATTTCGTGTCGCCACTTCCGGATTGCGTCATGAGGTCAACCTTTTAAGCAGGTTTCCTTCCGTTGGAAGGAGTTTCGATGAATGAGAAACGTGAAGAAAAATGTTCAACCCATATATGTATGTATATATACAAACACAGAAATTTGAACGCTTCTTTTCGATCGTTACCTCCCGTCCGGTTTCATAGATATTTCACGAAGGCATTTTTCCTTTCAAGTTAACAAGCATGATTTCCTCCCTATAGGGAGGAAAGAACTAATAGACTAAAAGAGGACATTGATTCTAGCAGAAGCAGGTCGGATGAAGCGATGGTAGGGCGTCCGCCTGTATCACGCCAAGGAAGCATGGCTCTAACTCTCACCTTAGCTAATTAAGCTCCATTCCTCGCTGTAATTGCTTTTTGCAACACTTCGTCCTTGTAGCTTCTCTCTGCAAGAAAGATCTACCCAATATATCACATGTTCGGTAGTTAAAAGGCTCGTTAGTGGCCTAATACTGTATATGTTTGATAAAAAATTAACAATTGAAAGACACAAAATTTATTTTAATTTCAACGCTCCTCTATAAACGCCAAACATTTTTTTAGCCGGGTTTTTCTTCGGGTTACTCAAGGGCTTGTAGCCCGGATAGAGTTGATGTCTTTCCTTGCAAACTAGCACACCAAGTGTGAATGATCTTTGGTATGGTCCCAATGCCTTAGCACTCTCAGCAAATCGAATTGATTAATATTGGATGATTGAAACTATTAGGATGAAATGTTTCGTAAAATCTGTATTTTTTTTCTGTATAATTTGTGATAGTATTCATTGAAGAAATGTATGATTCCATAAAAGTAATCAAAAATCAACATAATTATAGTAATGTAGCCTCAAAGAATTCAAATTAAAAAAGGCTAACCCGCAGTAGCTGCGTAAACAGAGCACATCTCCAAAGCATTACTATCAATAAATTAAAAGTTGTGCCTTTTTAAAGGTGTGTAGGAGGATTGGAAGAGTTGGGTTTGAAAATCCGTGAGGTGCGTTGTGAGTTCGATTCCCAAAAAGAGTGGTTCCTTTCAAAGTAAAAACAGCATCGCTATCCTACTGGGAGACACGTAGATAATCCGTCTCAATAAAATCTGCGATATTAATAAAGGGAAATTAAAATTCTCCATTATTTCAAAAATTTCTGGAATGTTTGAATATCCGTGAGGCGTCTTAATAAAACTAAATGTTTTATAAGAAAATTAGTTCTATTTTTGCCGAAGTTCCGGCTTGAAAATTAAGCCATCATCAGGTCAATGAAGAGGAGAACTGTGATATACAAACATTTCTGGAATGTTTGAATATTCATCGTCCAGATGAAGACTTAAATTTCAGGGCAAAACTTCGGCAATAAGACACATTTTCTTATAAATACAGTTTTTTCAAGATTCCATATACCGAACCTTGGCTAAATTTATCTGAAGTTCCCTACTACTATAGATTGATTCCTAGGCACATTCGGTAGTAATGGATAATAAGTAGAGACAACGGCTGAATTTTTGGCAGGTGAATTCTCAAGTTTACTAATCTTGGGGAGAATTCCTGCAGGAGCACCTGCCTTTTACAACCAGGTACATCGGCGAAGAAGGAGGTACACAATATGGTCAGGTTGCAACACCTGCAGAAACGAAGATAGATCCGCCATTCTATGGGGTTTATAAGGGAGCAATTCTCTCGAGACTCTCCAAGGAGATTAAAAAAAAAAAGAAAAAAGGATTTTGATCATTATGCACATTAGCGTTCCTAGTTAAGTTAGTTAGTCACGGTATTTTTCAACATTCTGATCTAGAAACTCAATTTGATTTAATAATATTATCTCCTTTAGAACTATAATTGAACTGGTTGGGGCAAAATAGTGCCAAGCAACATTATTAACGAAACTAAACTGTAGCTGCTACATGTTGGATGGGACTATAACTTGAAAAGGTTAAGGGCAACAAGATTAAGTAGCATACTGAGCCATACATATAGTCATATTTTAGTAGCATTTGCATCATAGACTGATAGCAATAGTTACGTTTTGTTAATAATGTTGCTTGGCACTATTTTACCCCAACCGCTTCAATTATAGTACATAATGATCAAGAAGGAATACAACAGAATCCATAAATGGTCCCATTATATGCCGTCACCCTGCATCATAGCCATCACTCTTATCCTAATAGCAAAGGTAGCCTGTAGACAACCCATTCTAAAAGGTGGGAGGCATTGTAAAAATAAGAGTAAAAAATATAATAAATATAAACTACACATTTCTACCTAAGAGAATTGTAAAATACTTATTTTCTTTCATTTTTTAATAATTGTATAGCTATTTTCAGGTTTTCTTTATTCTACTGGATTATTATGCAACGGCAATGTTTAATAAATTAGATAAGGAAAAACATAGCGTAGAATCGTCAAGTGTATAATCATAAACTACTCTTCACTCACAAAGACACATAGACATCTAAAAATACTTAAAGACATTCATTCAAAACTTCTTTGATGAATACAACCTCAGTAGATACATTTGTAAAATGTACCTCAATTCACTCAAATAAAGTAATGATGAAGTATGTAAACACTTCAACGGCTGCTTTTAATAACCCAGGGGTTAAACTTTCTGAACGTCAATTGAAGGGTTTCAATTGACGTTCAGAAAGTTTACTAAAAGAAGGGAATATCTTAAGACAACTAAACGAAATGAGATATTTTTCTTGTGGATTATTTGCAATGATTTGCTGCCTGTTGATTGTGGCTCAGAACTAGTCCTGACAGTCAAAGAAAATGCGTAAGGTCTTAGAACTTTCCGAGGGATGTAGCTATTGAGGTTGAAACATTGTTTATTTTGTTTTAATTTCATCAAATCATTATCGATATTTAATACCAAAAATGGCGCCCGTTAAAATTCAAACCCAAACACACACACATACACACACACACACACACACACACACACACACACACACACACACACACACACACACATTTATATATATATAAGTATTTTGTATGTCTGTATGGAAAGAGCCATAATTGTTTTTTCTTCGCCACAAAATTTGGCATTCCAATAACAACGGACAAGTTCTTTATTATATATATATATATATATATATATATATATATATATATATATATATATATATATATATTCGTCGATCTGAAGAAGGTGTATTCCGGACCCAAATTGTAAATATAACATTCGTCAACATGTTTGTGATTTTCAATATATTTAATGCTCAATTAAAGAACTATATGTCTTATAAATAAGCAAAATAGGGGTTTAGTTCTTAAGAAAATTATTAATTTGCTCTTAAAGGCCGTTATTTTCACTTGCAAAGGAACTGGATAGATATCTTCCCCAACTCGGCATTGAGGAACATGTGTTGCAAAATAAATCCGGATTTGTGTAAGTTAGTTTAAATAGTCTTTAGCAATACGGCGTTAGCAACCAACTTGCTGAGAAATGTGCTTTGCCAGACGGACAGACGTTCTTCTGTGTATGAACTGAAAGGTGAAAGGGTATATGAAAAATAATTTCTTTAGAAGTAGTCGTGTTACATATTAAGAAGAAAAAAAATATCAGGAGTGTAGTATATACGAGTATTGTAAATTAGTATTGCAAGGTAAAGTATTATTATTAAGGTATTTTTTATTCCGCTGTTATCATAGCTCAGAAGCTTATCGCATAGTTTGCACTGATTATCTTCAAGGTGAAGTTCTAAAGAGGTGGGTTTATTCGCCGAATTATCTCAAAATAACGCCTGCGGTTCTATTTTAATTTTCTTTAATGGTGAGCGATGAGTCTTGATTACTTAAACAGACGAAATTAACAGATACAGCTAAACGATTCCTCGTTTACGAGAGGTGAAATGTACCTTCTCGGGATAGGAAGTTCTGTGGTGGGCCACTCGACTCTTGTTCTGGTGGACATGAGTCCAAAGCTCGTGCTCGCACTGGTAGATTTTGTCTTCACGTATCGGCGTTCGAGGGTCTGGGTCGGAAATTTGCTGTAATTCGTCAATATGGGTATTGTCAGATTTTTTATTTGGCAAGGATGGATCTCTAGTAACGAGTCCGTATGTAAAGGAGTATCGGTAGCAAGCATTATTTTAATGTATTCTTCATGGGTGACCACGTTTCGGTCTCGTACGTTCTTTCATGTATTTATTGTAGAACCATATTTGTGCGGGTAAAATTCAAATATTTATCTTTTACGTCTCCCTACTGTATTTTAATGGAAATTCATCTTCATCTAAATAAATACTGCTGATCGGGTTAGACCTGAACACTACCGTTGCAAGTCGAAGTCCTGTAATGGGGATGGGCTATAACATTTTGAGATCGCTGTCTCGGGCGAATGAGAATGCAACATAGCCCCCCCCCCCCCGCTTGTCACTTGGAATTCTTAGCAGATTCAAGAATCTCTTGCATCTAAGAACAAGATCTTTTCAATGTACTGTAATGTTTTGTAGAGTTCTGTAATGTCAAATTACACGATGGAGATTAGTCTCTTCTCTTTGCGAATAATACACATCTAGACTTTCCTTTGGCAAATCTGAAACCTGTATTACTCTACCAATGTTCTAATATCTAATATGAGTTGCATTTTCATAATGGCAGTGTACATAATAAATTAATCAGGAAAGTTTAATAAATTTCCCACAAAAAAAAATAATATACTTGAAATTTGGTATTTGGGCGTCTCCTTTCTGCTTTTTCATAGCTCACTGTTGAAATCTAGTAATAAGCTATAAAGCTTTGAAAGAATATTCTACGTTGAGATTTACGAGAGTTGAAGCCCAAAAAAAAAAATACTTTTTTTATGAAGATAGCTAAACAAATTCTTTTTTTCTTTCGATGGAAAACAAATAGAAAGTTCTGATCGACCTTGTGGGAATAAAAGCCACTTCGTGTAAGATTCATAACACGTGCCCTGTAGTGCTCTGGAGTTTGCATTCTTTAGGTAAACTAAAGTATTTTTGATGAAATAGTTTAAATGCGAAAGAAATATTCAAGGAATAGTAACGTAAATAATGTGGCAATGGAATTCCATGTTCGTCCGCCAAGTGCAAGCATTTATTTTTGCTTTTTTAAAATGCAAATGTGACTCTGAATTCATTTTCAGAGATATGTGTCTTGATCATTTTAATGCCAATTATTAGAATGATTTAAAACAAAAACAAAATTGTGAACAGCGGGATTTAGAGAAATAAACGACCATTTAGCGTTATCAGCAAGAACAGAGATTAAAAATTAGGGTCAAGAATGAAAAACTGAAAATGTTTTCCTGTTATTGACGAATAAATTATTCGGGATTACTTGTTTTTCAATTTTTTACGATATTTTCTTGGGTATTAGGTTATATTTAAGTTTGCCTTCCTGATCTCTTTATAACACTACAATAGCTTTCAAGAATAAAGTAATTTAAATTATTGCTTGTATTAAGTCTGAGCATCACGTGTGGTATTAAAGGGAGTGTAATATTTCAAATGTCACATATTTCAGTTATCAAATGTAATACTACAGATTTTCAATCCAATGTCCAACATAAAATCCTTATTGTTTGTTTCTGCGTTTCCAGTTACACATTGCCGTACAATTTACATCACCGATACCGATTCCATTACATTAAATTTAATCCCCTGTAATTATTCGTCCATTCTGTGCTATGGAGATAATATTTATGGATATTGACAATGAATGTAAATATGTGTGAAATGGATATATTGGAGAATCACTGCAATAATAATATGTGCGCAACGTCCTTCCTGACAGAGCAGGGCCCAACTAATTAGTGGGACAGTCAGACACAGACCTAATGAAGATCATATTCCGAGAATCTAAAGAAGTACAATAAAACACAAGGTTTGACAGAGATGAGATGGTGCTTTATGAGCTCCATTGGAGTGGGGAATTTAGAATTCATTGTCAGAATCATGGACAATAATATGAATGTAAATATTCTGAAAGGAAATTTGAGGGCTGGTGCCCGGAAAATGAAAATTTTGAATAAGTCCAACAAACATCTAAATTAACGGAGTCTATGAAGAGAAGGGTCAAGAGGTCATTCAAAGAGCAGGGTTCGTGGTATCGTGTTTATATAGACGCCACACTCTTTCTTTACGGGTTCTCTTTGTATATATATATATATATATATATATATATATATATATATATATATATATATAGGGGAAGGTGTTGCACCTTTGACCACTATGCAAACATTTTTTTTAGCTTGAATATTAAGGCTAAATTAATTTTTATTATTTTATTATAATTAGAATTCTATTGCTTATCATATTTAATTTTTTCAAGGCTGTAGCTTTACATTCAATATTTTTTATTAATTTTTAAAAAAATAATCGTACAGTGGTCAAAGGTACAACATGTAGTTGTACCTTTGACCATGGGGTGTTGTACCTCTGACCACCTAAAAAATACACAACAGTGCAGAAAAAAAATGTATTCAGTAATATTGTAAGTTTAATAAATACAGGACAAGGCTGTAAGCATAATAAAAAAAATATTATTGATATTATGTTATGCTTAATATGTTAAAAAATCCAGTCCAATCGATAAACGTTTGAACTGTCAAGCAGATCCACTAGCAATAGTAGGGTATGGAAGTTAAGCCCCAATGTCTTCAAAAACAATATCATACAAATTTTTATCTTCTCTCGTAAACTTGTCACTTAAAGTTTGTTTTTTTTTTTCAAATATTGGATCTTAAACATTGGACATTTAATACCGCAGATCTCTGCGACTAAATATGTAATAGTCTTTTTGCTTTTATTTTTAACAAGTCTAAAATTTCCTTTTTTCAAATAATATTTTTCAAATTGTTGCTGGTCATCAACAAAACTCGCGAAATTTATCAGAAAGATCAACGTCACTTTCTCCTGAAGAAAGTTCTGTGTCACTATCAGAATCTGAACTTTCATTAAATAATTTTCTTTTTATTTGCCACTTTTTTAGGAAGGGGTTTATTTGTATGTGGCTTTACCTCCGAAAGGCACCACCCTAAAGGTGCTTTTTTTTTCTTTTTTTTTTTTTTCACCTTCAATAATTAGCTTTTCAGGAATATCTGTCGGGATAAGAGGTTTCCCGTTAGGCCGGCCCCTATTTGACATTTTCCTTGCCTCCGCTTTTCGATGAGGTCTTACAACTCCAAGTGGAACGATAAGGGGCGATAGCTTTGAACTGCTACACTGAGGATTGATAAAGTCAGTTGAGCATATTTCATTTATTATTTTTTAAATTCTTTGAACAATTGAAGCAACCAATATTACGTATTTTTTTAAAATATGTAGCAGAAGAACATAAAAGTTGAATTATGAAAAAATTACTCAGGTGTGTTGTTCCTTTGACCTGGTCAAAGGAACAACACCTAGCCGTGGTCAGAGGTACAATATCCTGGTAGTGCAAATTAAAAAGCATGCTAAAAATTTTAGGGTTAAGATAAATCAATTTCAGAAGCTACACCATGTTTCTTATTGTAATAGCTACTTTGTCAAATGATTTCCATCTAAAAATACTTAATACAAAAAATATTATGAGACAAAACGTCATCAATAAATAACTTACATTTTTATGATAGAAATGGATAAGGATTTTTTGCAAGAATCCTCTTTGACTTGAATGATCCAAAGTAGGTTACACAATCCCTCTAGTGAAGGAGCTAAACACTAATTACAATAATAATTAAATTTATAAAATGTTGCTACATGCCGCCACAGCCTCGGTGGTCAAAGGTACAAGACGGTCAGAGGTACAACACCTTCCCCTATATATATATATATATATATATATATATATATATATATATATATATATATATGGAGTATAGTCCATGCCTTAAGTACATCCACAATCCATACACCGAAACATATAACATGAACCCTACATTACAAAAACCACTTTACATTAGATTTCGCGAAATTACCAACAACTAATTTGACGCCAACGGCCATAGTCACGTTGAATGCACCGGTTCCCGTAGATCACCGAAGTTAAGCAACGTCGGGCGTGGTCAGTACCTGAATGGGTGACCGACCACGTGCTGTTGGCATTATAGAAAAGGGCGGCAACCTGTAGACAGCCCGGCGTTAATAGCCCTAATGTTGATACGCCGTTAAACACACACACACACAAAAAAAACTACTTTGACTCAACACAAATTATACACAAAACAAATCACATTTGCCCTCCTTGGACAATTCATAATCTAACAATAAATTTAAGTTTGACTAAACACAGAAAGCATGACCCAACATCTGGCATTATATATAAAAACAAATTTAACGCTTACCTCAAAGATCATTTAGAGTCATTATTTGTATACACAGACGCATCTAAAACACAACACAGTACAGGAATAGCTGTAGCAATAGGAGAAACAATAATAGTTAATAAACTGCCTGACATTACAACATACACAGCTGAATTACGAGCAATACTTCTAGCACTGACCAACATCACTACACGACAAGAAAACGACATTATCATTTGTACAGACTCTCTCAGCTCCCTTAGCAGCTGAGACATTTATAGCACATATCCAATTGAAACACAAACACACGATACAATACATTCATTGAAGAGACATGTAACTATTTATTGGCTTCCCGGTCATGAAAATGTACCACAAAGTACGAATGCAGATAGACAAGCAAAATTATCCACAACAGGAAACCAATACGACATCACAAACATAACTTACGAAGATGTATTCACTGACATACAGAAACACATTGAAAACCAGTGGTACGATGTATGGTACAGGACAAGAGACAACAAACTACGTGAAATTAAATCTACAATTACTAACTGGCCTTCGAGCAACAGAAGTACAAGAAGAGAACAAGTAGTACTGACACGTTTACGGATTGGACACACTAGACTTACACACTCATTCCTAATGACTAGAGAACAAGCACCGATTTGCCCAATATGTAACACTTTTTTAACTATTAAACACTTACTAACGGACTGTTTAAGATTTAACTCATTTCCCCTCCCAGCTATAAATCTAACAGAGTTGTTAGCAGAAGGAAGCCAATTTATAGATTTTGTTTTTAGATACTTAAGGAAAATTGGACTATTTGAAGAAATATGACGAATATGTATATGGTTTTCTATGTATGTATAGTACTTATCTGTTTGCTTATGTGTATGCATGTATGTGTGAGTGTATGGTTTATTTATTTTCCTTCCTACTAATATGTATATGTATTTTTCTATTTACGACCTGCTATCATTAATATATAAGAAAAAACTATGATTTGAAATTCATAAACATCTAAGTCTTTAATTGTATTTACAGACTGGCCTATCTGCCTCTGTGTAGTTCGTACCTTTTTATAGTCAATGCAAATTGTATTAGAAAATTATTTTTTTAAATTGTTTCATTTTCAAATTTGTTTACAATTGTTCACATTTCTTTATTCTTATATATGTGTTTTAAGTGATGAATTGCCCTTGTCGCGGTCTCACTAAGGGTGGGTTTACACTAGGATAGTTATTGCAGGATATTTATATCAGAGAGAAATTGCGACTATTGAAAACCATGTAAAATGTATGTCTGCAATAAATTCTACCATGTAGAATTTATTGCAGACATACATTTTACATGGTTAGCAATTTCTCTCCGATATAAATATCCTGCAATAACTATCAAGTGTAAACCCACCCTAATGTATAAATATAATGCAGCCTATCTACCCCTCTGGGCCTTCGCGGGCTGTTATGGGGCTTATTTTATATAGTTATATACATTTACGTGTATATAAATATATATATATATATATATATATATATATATATATAATAAAAGAAAATACGAAAAATATGGTGGTTGTGATGGATTTTTCAATAATGGGCAGGAGGATGATAAAGTCAATGTATTCTGGAGTATAGGTATATAATATTCCCAGTACAAGTGCCGGAGACTAGTCAGACATAGGATGTAAGTAGTTATCTAGATGACCTTACACGGTCTTGTAAATCTGGTAAAATCACTTCCCTCCTTTTATTACAATTTTACCATAAGGAAGACGACTTTCAAATCTATAGACCTTGGATGAATATATCTCATAAATATGCATCAATGCACTTGGTGTGTTGAAAACATTTTTTTTTTAATTTTCAACAGTTTCGTTATGTTTATATATATATATATATATATATATATATATATATATATATATATATACTAGCCAAACTCTAGGAGGTGATTCTAGACATAATTTCCCACAAAAAAAGTTCATTTGAAGTACGGTCCGATTTCGAAGGGAAAAGCAGTTATGTCCAATTTTCTGTTGTTTTTTTTTTAACGTAGTCATGTTTTTTATTGAATAAGAAATGTTTTCTCAAAAACGGCTCAAGATAATTAAATTCTAGTTAAACCATCGTAAAATAGACACAATTTCCTTTAAAAAAAAACAGTGATTTAATTCAATGAATATATTGACAGATGACTTTCTGGATGTCCCATAAGGCGCTTCTGTTTTTCTCGATAAATCAGAAGTTTCTTGGGAATTTTTTCCTACGCCCCCTAACGGCCTACAGATTCAATACTTACAGAAAAACTAAATTTAGTAATCATTAAATCTATGCAAATGAAGTGGAGGTTTATTGAGGGATAAATTGAACGATTGGCCCCCTTTTGTCAAAAAAATTTGGAATGTAGTTTTGTTACATTCAAATACCTTGTGTGAAGAAATAATAAATTATTAACTTTTTACGGCGCTAATAGCCAAATAGTTGATGCGCCGTTAAAAACAAAAAAAAAATAGAAAAAAATTAACTTTTTACCGGCCAAACTGTGGGAATCCATGGTCCAGTCCGTAAGCAATAAAATGTAGAATCACCTCCTAGAGTTTGGCAACTTAGACCTGAATCACCCTGTGTGTATATATATATATATATATATATATATATATATATATATATATACGTGGGGTGATCAAAAAGTTGCAGGACTGTTTAGATTGCGCGGCAATGGAGTGTCATAGAGCAGTGCGGTTGGCAGCATTGTTTATCGTGACTCTTCCTGAACTCAGCTGTTAATTCAGATTGTTGATAACCTTCTTCATTGTAAAGTTACTGCTGTGTTCGTAAAAAAAGTTTTTTGTGTTCGGCGATTTCTTGAAATGAATGAAAAGGAAGAGCAACGCGTTTGCGTAAAGTTTTGTGTGAAGTTGGGTAAAACGTTTACTGAAACTTTTCTAATGTTGCAAGTGGCTTTCGGTGATGAATGTCTGAGTCGGTCAAGGTGTCATGAGTGGTACAAAAGGTTCAAGGAAGGCCGGACATCGTGTGAAGATGATTCTCGTTCAGGGCGCCCATCAACTTCGACTGATGACGATCATGTTGCAAGATTGAACAGTCTCGTGCGTTCTAATCGTCGACTAACCATTCGTGAGATGGCTGAAGAATTGAACATTTCATTTGGTTCGTGTCAACAAATTTTAACAGAAAATTTGCAGATGAGAAGGGTGGCTGCAAAGTTTGTTCCGAGACTGTTGACTGAGGAGCAGAAACAACACAGAGTTCAAGTTTGTCAGGAACTTCTTGAAATGGCAAATGACAATGAAAACTTGTTAAAACAAGTCATTACTGGAGATGAAACGTGGGTTTATGGCTACGACGTCGAAACGAAGGTCCAGTCATCACAATGGAAGACAAAATCCTCCCCAACCCCCAAAAAAGCACGTCAGGTCAAATCAAACGTCAAGGTCATGCTTACTGTTTTTTTCGACTGGAAGGGTGTTGTTTACCATGAATTTCTTCCACGAGGTGAGACCATTAACCGCTTTCGTTATCTTCAAACCCTGAGAAATTTGCGCGAGGCAATAAGGAGGAAGAGACCAGAGTTGTGGCGGAGCGGTGAGTGGTTCCTGCATCATGACAATGCGCCTGTTCATTCCGCACTGCTCATTCGCGACTACTGCACCAAAAATGGAATGACGATCATTCCCCAGCCTCCATATTCACCTGACCTTGCCCCTGCAGACTTTTTCTTGTTTCCAAAACTCAAGAGACCCATGAAGGGAAAGAGATTTGAGTCCAATAGCCTGTAGATTTTTTAAATAAATTAATAAAAAATCAGTCCTGGAACTTTTTGATCACCCCACGTATATATATATACTTATATATATATATATATATATATATATATATATATATATATATATATATATATATATATACATAGGCATTATGTTTATGTTTCGTGACAAGTGGAGTGCACAGATTATTTAAATTTAAATAATAACGTCCATTATTATTAACTAAGAATTTTGGGACGGGTTATCTACAGGTTACCATCCTTTTCTAACTAGGATAGGGCTGACTTCGTGCAAGAATCGCAACAGGTGTAGAGCTGAAATGTTGAATGACATCTTGCAGATACTTTTTCAGAATAGCCATCATAAGTGAAACCTTCGTGTAAGGAAATCAACATATTGCAGTCTGGATTCGAACCCGGAGATAGTTTATTATTACGTCACTAACGACATTGTCAAATACATTGATCTTCTGACTATAGTATATTGAAATAATAATATCTATGGAGAAAGTGTTACATATTAGTCAAATATTTTACTCTTTTTTGAAGGCCTCTCAACGTCTTTAGGCGTCGTCAAACACTATTTTCATTGGGGAGTGCCTTATTATTTTGAAATTTAATGTTATTCATTTTCAAAACTTAGTCGAGAACTTTCCCTTACTTATTATTAGTGTTATAAGATAGGAACATACAAGTATCGATGGAAACGTAGATTTCTCTTTTTTTTTAAATTTATTATTAGTGGTGAAATCAACAGAACTAGTTGTTTAAATACTTGTTAATCATTACACAAAGCTTGGCCCTTCTGAATATAATGTGAGGGTTTCGAAAAATTTGAAAATAAATTTATTGATTTACATGAAGAATAATTTCCTTCTTATTCGAATGGTTAAATCCATTAAGAAAGTTTGATCAATTAAGATTCAACGTATTTTAATCCCAACCTTCCATGTTTGTGAAATATCAATTACTCAATAATGAAATCCTCGTTTTTAAATCCCCTCTATGTGACATTTACTGTGTAATATTTCAGAATGTATATTTTAATCCGTTTCCTGAAAGGTTTAATCCTTCTGTACTCCTGATCACGTGATAATTAAATGCCTATTGGACTATTAGTACACCCTTTATCGATACTACCTTTATAATATCATTTATATGGCTTATCCACTAAATAAGCTCTACCCCCCTACAATGCTCCCCTCACTGTGGAACACATTCTCATTGAATCCCACCAATTTAGGGAGAAGAGGAAAAACTACGGCCACATTCAACCACAAAATATAATTATATTTCTAGTACAGAATTTGGCTGCATGACTTCCTACAGGTAAAGGTAACTGTCAGCTGTCCTAGAATGCTTGATGAGAACAATGAATCTTGATTTATGAAGTGCAATACCAGCCTACCTGAACCGGCCTACTACCTCGACCCGGACTGACTCTACACAGAGAATATTTACGTTTTCAGTTCTGTTACAGGTTCAAAGAATTTGTATTTATTCCCCTGTTTTATTGAGAAATACATCCTCCTCCTAGAAGCAATAACAAAATAACAAGAAATAAAAACAGACAAAAAGAACCGTATAAATTACCGAAATCAATTATCGTTTATCAAACTTCTAAGTTATATGTACTTATTTCTCCGTTTGACATCGCCTAATCAAAACTTTCTTCAGAACCTGTTTTCTAGAGCATTTAGTAAGCTTTCGAATGGAAACCATCCGTTTACCAAGATTCTCAACGGTTTTCGAGATACTAACGAAAGTATAAAAGTTTACCAAAACTTTTCTTGTCTGTTAATAAAATATTTTATTCTAACCCTTCCTTTACTCCAAACGTAACTAAAATTTCAACATATTAGTGTTGATACAATTCGAACATGCAGAAAATGTTTCAACTGAATCCCATAATTCTAAGTACCAAAATCAAAGACAAAAAGTCCGTCACGCAGGAGCTGCATAACTAAGCACTTTCCTCAGAATTTGGGTAGTGTAGATTGCTTTCCAGAACAATTTGCTTAAAATATCCTACATAAATAAAATAAAAACATGAATAGTTCTCTTTTAAATTTGTAATGAGTAACTGATCAATTAATAATTTGCTTCCAGAGTTATGTTTACACATGGTACCTATTACACTACGTAATAAATACAAAAAACCTCATATTATCGTATTTTGATCTAACGCAGGAACAGGATACAGTCACTCTAGCGCTCCTTGCGGCGGCTTTGTGAACCTACGTCTGACGGGCTTTTCTATTGAAATATATTACAAATTAAACCCCCGCTTTCCGATTGACCGATTCAGCTCATTTTTACAACACTTCTTTCTCATGAGTTACCCACGACGTATACCGCGTTTCGTTACAATACAGCAGAAATTACGACCGGTATGAGTATATTAAGAATTTGGGTCAAGAGTAAACCCCCCCTTCTAATGAACCGATTTAGTTTATTTTTACAACACATATTTACCTGTAGATTACCACTACGAATACCGAGTTTTGTCGAAATGTACCAAAAATCACGGCTGGTAGTGGCGAATTGGTATTGTGGGTCCGGAGTAAACCCCCCTTCTAATGAACCGATTTAGTTCATTTTTATATCTCACTTTTCTCTCTATATTACTACTACGAATACCAAGTTTCGTTGAAATATAACAAATATTACGGCTGAGATATTCAAATTAGTGTTTTGGGTTCGGGGTAAACCCCCCCTTCCGGTGGACCAACTTTGGTGGTTAACGAACTCGTTCAATCGTTTGCTAATTGAATGCTATATACCAAGTTTCGTGACGAAAAACAAAAACTCTGGCCGCTATCGTGTTAACAGACACATATATATATATGCATATATATATATATATATATATATATATATATATATATATATATAAATTTTAACGGGGGTCATTTTCGGTGTCTACTAGGTAGGATCGATAAAGATTTGAAGAAATTTTTCAAAAATTCCGTCATGAGTCCAACCTCAATAGCTACTTTCCTTCGGAGGAAAGTGCTAAAAGAACAGTTCGAATAAGCGGAATCAATTACTTTAAAGTTTTAAGCACTTATTTCTCCGATTGACATCGCCTAATCAAAACTTTCATCAGAACCATTTTTGAAGAGCATTAAGTGAGCTTTCTAATGGTCATCTTCCGTTTCCAATGATTCTCAACCATTTTCGAGATATTAAGGAAAGTATACAAAGTTACCAAAACGTTTTATGTCTGTTAATAAAATATTTTATTCTAACCCTTCCTAAACTCCAAACGTAACATAAATTTCAACATATTAGTTTTAATGAAAGTAGAACATGCAGAAAATGTTTCAACTGAATCCCATGATTCTAAGTACCCAAACCAAAAACGGTATTCAAAAACTATTTTTCCAATTTTCTCGAAAACGGTTAAAGCTATCGCCTTGAAAATGGTTTCATTCGTTTTCCTAGCCCAAGAAGCCTATAAAACGAGTACTTACAAGCTTATGAACTCAAAAACGTAAGCGTTACGATTTTTTTTGCGCGAATTTCGCCCCAAACGCCATCTTCCAGTGGGCGGATTCTGCTGGCTAACGAACTTGACCTTTCAAATTAGACGACGGATTTTTGTACCAAATTTCATCACAATCGGACCATTCGTCTTCTATTTAGAGAGCGAACAGACAAATATATATATATATAAATAAATATATACATATATATATATATACAAATTTGAACCACCGTTATTTTCGGTTTCTAGGGGTTCTGAAACGCAAAATTTTCTAGTCGGCACTTCCGGATTGTTTCATTGTATCAACCTTATAAGCGGGGTTCCTCCCTATGGGGGAGGGAGGAACCGCGCTAAAAGTGGAAACTGGAGAGACATTTATCGGAATTATTGGGAGAAGAATCAAGTCATTTGAACAGCATTTTAGGATTTTTGAAAGAAATCAATTTGTACAGTTTAATATAATTATATTGTCACCGCTAATAACTTCTTTAGAAGCGGTTTAAAACAATAAAATAAATTTATATTAATTAAACAAGTTAGCAACTGTAGCTTTCATGTTTTGACGCAAAAAATTCCATTTCCCTTCTAAACCAACAAAAGTCTCTTTCAGGATAACAGATTTTGTTAAACATTATACTGTGCTGTCTCCAGTCGCTCAAAACACACTTGTCCTATCACTTTTAATTGCATCACCATCTTCTAAATACACAACAAAAGGGTGTAACTTTATAATACTATGCATTTTTGTTTGTCTTTATAATATTAAGTACTTTTTTTCAATAAACAAAATAATAGAAATGTAAGATGAGTAAGCCTCTAATTATAATTAGAACTACAATATTTTTGTTGTACTGTACATAGATAACAAGTTTTAAAACAACTCAAGAACAGTAATTAAAAGTAAGAAGTTAAAAAATAATAAAACGTTAATGAATTATTCAAGTTTACGCATTCCTAATAGCCGCAAAAAGGACCATTTTCAAAATTTCATAGCTACGAAAGTAATCAAATATACAAGTTGAAATGTTTACAGTAGTTTTATGTTACACCTAAGTATAACATATACAAAAAATAGATTTTTATCAAGTCCCCCACTAGACAGATTAAAGCCTAAAGTTATCAAAAAATGTGAAGTTTAAAAATTTATAAAAAAAATAAGGGAACATAAATCAGGGTTAAGAATACTTTTAATACGAGCTACTTTAGTTAGGTTTAATATCATGCCAAAAATCAACTTTGATATACATCCCCTTATGCTAAAAAAGACCCACAAAAGCGGCCTTCTGGGAAATTAAAACAGTTGTTTTCCATGGCAGTTTTCAGGTATTGGACTCCAAAATATTCAAATAGTGAAGAAGATATAAAATATGGAGCTGACAGAAAAACAATGGTGTTAGAATTATTAATCTATGACTTACCAGTCTTGGGAAAATGAGTTTTCCGTAAGAGCTGATAAATTAAAAAATCAGCATGCGCGGTGAAACAAAGATGACCGCCATTTTCAAACGGTTGACTGCAAAAAATTTAAAAAATGGTTTTGAACTAGTGATTCCATATATAATTTATGAAAAAATGTTTTTCTAAAATGGTCAAGCAACCGGATTATTTTTTTCTGGACCATGTCAAATGGATTGACTCATATATGAAAAGCAAAAAAAGGCTTAACTAAAAAATATATTCGTTACATACTCCTTTATAATTTTAACGAAATGTAAATATCTTATTTTGTCATCAATCTGACATTTTGGATAGAAGAATCCAGTAAGCTAGTTTTGAATATTCGTCAATAAACCCGAAACCGAGAATGGGAGAAGAAACGCAATAAAAGAGAAAAATATTTGTACTATTGTTATGAATAGAAAGCCACAAAGATAAGAAAATATTTACGTGCCTTCTATGTTGACAAACCAAGCGTAGAAAGCATGCAAAAAATAAGTCAACAAGGAATCGCCTGATAAAGCAGCATGTGAGCACCTAGTGCTCGCAAGAATGGATTACTAACAAATATTACGTATTACAGTAATATTACATTTGTTGTAAAATCTAGTAATTACATATCCATGACACACAAATTCCAAAGCAGACAAATATTGTTTGTCACGTACTATATGGATCTGAACAGTTAACTCACAGAAACTGTGAATTGAACGACCGGTGTCTTCAGAAGAAATGTTACCTATTTGCACGAATGAAACATTGAAAGTTTTCTTCAAATCTCCATCAATCCTGCTTACCCGATAGCGAAAATAACCATCTTAAAATTTCTATCTCTTTATTTATCTATCTTTATATTTAAATGCATGTATGTATGCATATATGTATATATATACATATATATATATATATATATACATATATATATATATATATATACATATATATATATATATATATACATATATATATATATATATATATATATATATATATATATATATTTATATATAGGCCCGTTAGGAATGGGGTTTTACCCCTGAAACAAATTATTAATTTGCGAGTATCGGTCGTTATTTTTATTATCTTGGAACTAATCTCGCTAGATATAATGCACAACTATGAGAAACATGTAAATAAAAAGATCTTCACGCAGGAGCTACATACCTAAGTACTTTTCTCAGAATGTTGATAATGCACGCTGGATTGCTGACTAATAAAAAGCCGTAGATAAATAAAGACTTGCTTGCAGATACTCGTTTTATTGGTTTCTTAACTTAGGAAAACGGATGAAATCATTTTAAAAGCGATATTTGTAGCTTTTTAGAAGAATCATTGATATAGTCCGAGAGCTGGCAACGCACTTTTCATGAAGTGTTTTATGGACCCTGAAATTTTGCTATAATGTACCTCTTATGTAGATAAGAAGGTAAATATGTGTTTCCTAGACATACCTTGGAACACCAGGTACTGCGCATAGGGGAAAGGTGGAAAAAATATTTCCGAAAAATAGAGTTTTAATCAGAAGCCAACTATCTTTAATGTAAAATTAAGACAATTTTACAATGATTAATAAATATGGCATGCACTTTTAAGGGGTATAACACGTAAAAAAAAAACTTAATAGTTTTTATTCTCATATTAAATGAAAGTTTTATTCGCGCTGCCATTTAAACCGGAACAGCTGTACAAGATCATATGAGCAAGAACCAATGAGAGCGCAGAGAATAAACACAACTGCGCGGTGCTGTCATTCACTCTTACGGTTACGCGCAGTGTATTGCAGTCTATCATATTCAACATTTATTTTTATGTTTCCTGATAATTGTACCCCATAAAAGTGTCTGCCCTTTTGTAATTATTTTCAAATAGGTTTACTGAAGACGCTGTTTAAATCGCAGAGTGAATAGAGCACTTCATTTAATATTAAAAATAAAAACTAGGTACTTAGTTTTTTTATTATTATTATCATTTTAACCCCCTTAAAAGTGCCTGACTTATTCATTATTAATTTGAAAATTGCCTTAATTTGCCATTTTTTTCATTAATAATAGTTGGGTTCTGAATAAAACTCTACTTTTAGGCAATATTGTTTTGCACCTTTCCCCTATGCACAGTACCTGGTGACCCAAGGTATGTCCAGGAAACACATATTTACCTTCTTATCTACCTAAGAGGTACTTTATAGCAAAATTTCAGGATCCATAAAACACTTCATGAAAAGTGCGTTGCCAGCTCTCGGTCTAATACAAATACTTTTACAAACTAATTTTGAGTATGGGTATTCAGAAACGATTGATTCAGTTTAAACTTATTCCAGATGTTTGGCATTCATGTAATCTAAGATTTGGTTGGTTTCGAGGTAAGGAAGTATTAGGAAAAAAAATGTTATTAATAATCTTGATAGTATTCGGATATTAGGAATAGTTTTTTTGTGTGGTATAGATGTAAACACGTATTCTTGTTATTTTTCGTTTATGCCAAATAAAGGAATTAAAAAAAAAATAGTATATTTTCTAAATTACGCTGTAAATGATTAGGAAATCCTGGTAAGTGGAAGGTGGCCATTCGAGAGGTTACTAAATTCTCTACAAAAAAAGTTTTGATGTAACTTTCGATGGGTTAGGTTTGTTCTTTTCAACAGGGTTTTGTCTCTCTTTACCAAACTTTTTAATTGGTTGTTTTTGTTTTTGTAAATTGTATTTAATAGTAAAATGATTATTTGAGTAAAACTAGGTAACAAAATGAGAAACAGTGTTAGAATTTTTCCACGAACGAATGTTGATAAAGAGAATGGAGTACCTTCCGCTTAGGATACAGTCAGTTTCCTGTTCTTGATCTTAAAATCTTATATTATTTCTCTTAGAAATTTCATTGTAGGTATATTTTTCACGGAAGATCATAATGTATCAATAAATGCTCCTATGCGTTTACTAATGCCACTAGGGATGCGAACGGGAACGCGCTTTGATGACGCGTTCCTGTGGGTCGGACATTTTAATATATTTGTAAGCTTGAACGTCCTTATTGGTGTTTGTGTAATTATTTTGAGATATTGCGCTGGCACGAGAACGAGGGAAAATGACAAGGATCGTAGATAACCTATCGCCATAAACGTTGAAGGTCAGTCTTGATTTTTTTTTTTTTTTTTTTTAATTACTTATCTGATGCTCCTTAAAAGAACAGTAGACCTCAAGTAATTGTTAAATGAGTGTTACCCAATATTCGATATATGAGTAATTTTATTTACTTCAATATTCAATGATATGAATAATAGGATATTTTATCAGATTTATAAATTTAATTATTTTGAAGGTATGATTATAATCAGTTCAGATAAACCTTGTTGTAGCTTTCACTAGAAACGAGATCGTGAAGATGTTCTATTCGATATGTTTTGTCAGCTGTGATAACTTCATTTTATTTTATTTCATTTCTTTAACCGCGTTTATTTGACGTTATAACTAATGACGGGGATAAGAAATATAGAAGAATCTCGGGCGATTTGACAAGTATGTAGGTACGTTAATTGCCAAAATACCCCTAACAGTCGTAAGTTTTATTAAATTGCAAGGAAAATTTCAATATATTATCAGAAAAGAACGATAGAATGGCCTTATTAAAATAATCAAAATCTCTTCGCGAAATGTGGGAATTTACAGCATATCCAAATTATTGATACGCTTGTAAAGGCGAAAAGTTAAAACTTAACAAAAAAGGCTGTAGAATGCATTATTGTGAGAAGTATTTTCTTAACCCTTGAGTGGTCACCTCAATATTACTTTCATACCTTTTCTATATGAAAAATGGGAAATAATAGCTGCTTTGTGTTTATAATTCATAGTAAAATGTCTTAAAATGATTTGTACATTGGTTTCTTTTTCAATGCTTTTAATTGAAAATAATTGTACTTGAAACGTAGTCTATGAAAACGCATGTATTAAGAAAATACATCTACTATTTCTTTTTAACATATTTATTTATTTAAATTTTAACATCCATTTATTATTAACTACGAATTTTAGGACGGGTTATCTATAGGTTACTACCCTTTTCTAGCCAGGATAGGGGTGATGCCTTTTCTTTTTTGGAAAGAAAAGCCACCACCCCTAGTGGGAATCGACCCCACGACCTTTGGCACGGATTGTTAAGTGCTCACGCCTTAACCCTCACGGCCATCGGGTCTCCCCCCATTTTTTTTTTTTTTAACAAATGCAAAATTATAAATAATTTATATTAGATACAATTAGGACAAATGCTTTTCACGGGAATTGTACACAAACAATTATTACACTCAGTACAAAGATTTTGAGTCTTTCGTACTCGGGCACACAGAACACCTTTTCCTTTCATTCTCCCTGCTAGTCGCTGCTTTTTCAGTCACTGGCAAAACGACAATTCCCTTATCTTCTAAATAAGAATTGAGCGTTGTTTTCAATGTCTTAGGTAAGATTTGGCATACTAATCTGGCAGTTAGATGACTTTGGAGAATTTGATGCCCGAGGTCAAAAATATATGACGGGTCATTTTGGAAGAGATTTTTTTTTTTTTTTTTAAATTGAATTTGTTTAACAACTATCTATTAATTGATGCCCGTAACGTTCATCAAATTAAGAAATACAGCTGGTTGCTATTTCCTAAATATCCATGGTGTAGCATCAAGATTGAGCAGTGCTTCAAAGAAATTATCTTATCTGATTATGCGCAGTATTATCAACGGGAATAAAAATTACCCATTAAACGAAAAGTAAAGCTAAACTATCTATTAAAAAAGGACAACATTTTAAACAAAGTAATTATATTGATATTTCTTAACATGGGAAAAACTTTTATTTCCACTGGAAAAAAAAAACAAAAAAAAAAAAAAAAATAGTGTTCTCGCTTTAGATTGTAGTCTTTATGAAGACCGATGACATTCGTGGTAATGAATGGAGAATTCGCCTCTCTTATAATGCTATAGACATTTCACAACTGCTGTAGCTAAATGAAAAATGCTCCAGAAAACTGGTATAGGGGACAATTCATTTGCACTATGACATAGGAATAATTTGCTGAGCACAAAGGAATAATTATTAAATTGAATAATAATCACACCTTAAGCCAAAACAAACAATTAAGTTATGTAATTTGAGAAATCTATTTTGGCGGGTAGTGTACTGGTTATGGTAAGGCGCTCTCTAGGGTAAATAGTAGGACATGGGTTTGAATCCCAGCCAAACTATGGAATTTTATTATTATTTATATTAATATTTCATTGCAGTTATTTACAAACAACTTCCTCTAAGGTCTGTAGTTATGATCAAGCGGAATAGAAAGACAACGAGGCGGAACCCTACTTTTAACAACAATAAACATCGGCACCTATTGTCTATTAGACCAGCCAGAATATATGAAGACCACTCGTGCATACCATAGAAAAACCAGAGTTTCGTTAACGTAGACATATGCAGATCACAAATGAAGGCGGAGAATTTCCCATAGTATTTTTGGAATCCATCCAAGATTCTTTTAACCAACAATTTATTTTTAGTTTCTCTGATGAGTAATAAATCCTTCGGATCAGTCTTATATGTTTATTTTCTAATGTGTGTGTGGGAGGAATTTATAAATGAGAGTAAAGTAAAAGGTTGGATAAACAGCTGATAAAAGGAAAGAGGTCAGGTTTGATCAGCTGTTCTTAAGGACGCTCTCTTCTTCTGTTATTTTTAGTTCAGGTTAGGTCTCTGCCCCCTTTATTTTTGCTCAGCACTATCTACTCTCCAGTGACTCACAGGGATTACCTTCATTCATTGGGTCATTTGGAATGGTTGGAAAAGAAACGTTAATATTTTAGTTGGGAAACTTAATCGATAAACATACTTTTTTCTTGTGTAGGCAGAATGACCATAAATAAAAGTCCAAATAAACACAGAAGTCAATTGATTTAAAGGGCTCTACATGTTTCGCCTTAAATTCAGGTGCCTTAATAAAAAGAACAGCATAAAGCATAGATTTTTAACCGTATATACACTACTGCCAACGTTCCAGTAAAAAAAAAAAAAAAAAAAATCAACGCGCCGAAATTATTTTATTATATTAAATCTTCCATGCTCCGTTAAAATTTCAAATCGCTATCGTTGAAATTTTAATGGAACATGGAAGATTTAATATAATAAAATAATTTCGGCGCGTTGATTTTTTTTTTTTTTACTGTAACGTTGGCAGTAGTGTATATAGGGTTAAAAATCTATGCTTTATGCTGCCTTTTTAGCGCGGTTCCTCCCTCCCACATAGGGAGGAACCCCGCTTATAAGGTTGATACAATGAAACAATCCGGAAGTGCCGACAAGAAAATTTCGCGTTTCAGAACCCCTAGAGACCGAAAATAACGGTGGTTCAAATTTGTATATATATATATTTATATATATATATATTTATATATATATATATATATATATATATATATATATATATATATTTGTCTGTTCGCTCTCTAGGTCGAAGACGAATGGTCCGATTTTGATGAACTTTGGTACAAAAATCATTCGTCCAATATGAAAGGTCAAGTTCGTTAACCAGCAAAATCCGCCCACTGGAAGATGGAGTTTGTGGCGAAATTCGCGCAGAAAAAATCGTAACGCTTACGTTTTTGAGTTCGTAAGCTTGTAAGTACTCTTTTTATAGGCTTCTTGGGCTAGGAAAACGAATGAAACCATTTTCAAGGCGATAGCTTTAACCGTTTTCGAGAAAATTGGAAAAATAGTTTTTGAATACCGTTTTTGGTTTGGGTACTTAGAATCATGGGATTCAGTTGAAACATTTTCTGCATATTCTACTTTCATTAAAACTAATATGTTGAAATTTTGGTTACGTTTGGAGTTAAGGAAGGGTTAGAATAAAACATTTTATTAACAGACTTAAAAAGTTTTGGTAACTTTGTATATTTTCCTTAATATCTCGAAAAAGGTTGAGAATCTTGGTAAACGAAAGAATACCATTATAAAGCTTACTAAATGCTCTACAAAAAAGGTTCTGATGAAAGTTTTGATTAGGCGATGTCAATCGGAGAAATAAGTGCTTAAAACATTAAAGTAATTGATTTTGCTTATTCGAACTGTTCTTTTTGTCTGTTTTTATTCCTTGTTATTTTTTAATTGCTTATAGTTGGATAATGTATTTTACAATAAAACAGATTAGGCAAAATAAGAAAAACAATTCATTGTTAGAAATATAGCTTGCCAAGAGAAAAAGATTCGTTGCCGTCTTTTGAATATTTTCAATTTCCTTTATGCTGTTGGTTTTTTTATTTTATTTTTTAATTGATTTTATCTGTAGAATTATTACTATAGTAAAAGAACACAGGAATGTGTGAAAATATTTGATATTTTCCAATTCATTGAAACGTATGAAATGAAGTATCGGTAGAAGAGGATTCTAGGGTCTTGCGGACCTGACCCCAGGTATAGCCATAAAACCCTTTGAACAAAGGCCGAGGAAAATATTTTCTGTTTCTATTCTATGCTTTTCAAATGAGAATAGGGATATGAACAGGAACCGGGGTCTCCCGTGGTCTAATGGCTAGCGCCTTGGATTCATAAGCGGGAGATGGTGGGTTCGATTCCCAACCGGGATGTCGGCGCTAATGACCTAGATGTAGATGTGCCGTAAAAAAAAAAAAAAAAACAAAAAAAAACCCTGGAACCGCGCTAAGATGACGCAGTTCCTGCGAGTCGGACTTTTTCGTGTAAGGTGCTGCATCTGTGACAAAAAGTAGGACATTATCATGCCGTGTTCCGTCCGACCAGAGTAGCATTAGTGAATTGGTAAACAACTGTGCCACTGTGGTACCATTTGCTCTCTCCATCTCCTCTGTCGTCAAAAGATATACTGATGATATATAAGTCAGTTTGCTTTGCTTCCCTGGTGCCAATGATAACATTGGCTATGTAACGTCCCATTGCATCCGTAGTTTCATCAATGGAGATCCAGATCTTATTTTCTGCAACTCTGAGTCAAAACCTCTGCATCGTCTCTTCAAAGGTGATATTTAAATACGTTTTTCTTAACGTGGATTCTGATGGAACCTCTTCTTTAGTGTACTTTTGCAGAAATGTCCTCAGGGATTGATTTTCCAGTTTCCAGAACGGAATTCCTGAGTCCAAGAAAGCTTTGCATAGATCCAAGGAAAACTGAGATTGCCTGCTGGATGTTGTAACTGCTGTTGCAATTAAATTAATCTTAGGACCAACAGTATTTATCCTAGATTTATGTTTCGTTGTTGCGAAATGTTGAGTAATAAAATACTTTTTACCGTGATTGATAGATTTTTCACAGACTTTGCAGAAGAGTATAGCTCCATCAGTAGAAAGTAAATCCGAACCGAATTCGCGAACATAGCTATGTAATTTACCACGCAACGATGAAACTTTCGACGTGATAAATAAGTGAGAACGAACACACGAGCTGTCTTTAAGAAGTTCAACAGTAGACTAACAGCTTATTTTATAATTGTCCTGTTAGAGGGAAGTTATTTCCTCCCTTCCTCTGCAATATCTTAATATTTCGAAATCCGGAGTACCAGTTAACTAACCATCGTCACAGCAAAAGGGGTGTGAGGAAGAAGTGACGTACTTTTCTCATCCTGTCTCTATCCTGGCATTCATTATGCTTCATCATTCCTTCTACTAAGGAAGGATCTGTTATTTATAGAGCTTAAATCCATGGGTTGGGAAAATGAGCTCTCGAATAGATATTTGTGACGGATATATGTAATTTAACTTCTGCAAACTTTTTTGTCTTCGATGAACGGTGCTTTTTAAAATGATTAAATCCCAGAAAAAAAATAGTAAAAAAGGCAAAAAAAGGCATTAAATCTTAAAATAGCCATAGTAGGCAAAAAAGGCAAAATAAAAATTGTCTTTACACTTCCTAAATGCACTGAAACATATTTATTTCTATCTGATTCTTCAATATATCCATTCAGATAAAAAAAGGCATTTTGCCTAACTTCCGGGCTCTATATATAAGGTAAGCGTACACACTTTTTTTGCCTTCATTAAAATACAAGTTTTTCCTTGAGCTGAAGAGGAATGTGAAACTGTAAGATGTAAAACTACCATAAAGTGGCTGGATATAGTTTAAAGTTTTTAGGGCCTTTCCTGCCTTCTTATAGGTAGAAAACCCCGCATATTGTGAAGAAATTAGTAAGTTTTGATGTGAAATGTCGATATTTCATTACCAATAGTTCTGAAAAAGATAATTAAAGTTGGCGCATGCAGAAATACGTTTATATCCACAAACAAGACTGTTTGTTGTGTACAATCTACACAGCCCAATAGGATCTACGTTTGTCGGCAAACATTGAGTAGCGCCTATAGTTTTGGGTTAATAGGCTTCCAGGTCAGTAACCATTTTGAGAATAGTGGGGGAACATTTTTTTTTCAGGTGAAATGTTCCAAACGTTGGATATTACTTGCAGCTAGGATGGATAAGTTTTCGTTACTTTTGGAGCAGGGAGAGTATTACAAATTAAATATCTAATCATGAGACATGAGCAGTTTCGATCGTATTAAACGGATACGAATTTGTGGTGCGAGGAAGGTGATAATTCTAAATGCTAATATATTTCCGGCACAATATGTTCAGGGGTAGAATTCCATGAGACCATCTCGGAGGGAGAAAATAGCGCGTTTGAAATTTCCAAAGATTTGTTGTTGGGTAAATATTAAAATCCCACTTCATATAAGCTTTATATATATATATATATATATATATATATATATATATATATATATATATATATGTATTCGTAGCGTGTTTATGCTAAGATGAAATACTTCCTACGAATCAGACTTTTTTTTTTATTTTAGTAATGTCGTTTGTTTGTTTTTTTATGAGTTTTATCCTTGAGACAACAATAGAACTATTCTTCGAAAGCTTCTAATGCTTAGTTTGCTCCTTTAAAAATTAGTAAAAGATATCCGTTCTGCTTTAACTAGACAGGAAATAAGATTCTCCGAAAGCAAAAAAGTAATAAAAACCTAGTCACCATTATGTAAATGTATTTTTTTTTGTAATGCTAAAAAAAAAGGTATAAGAGTGTCTTTGTTGAGATGCGATAGGAATTTTCCCGGAGTTCCTCCCCGAGGTCACGCTGCTTTCAGACAGCTGACTCTATCAGATGTTGAAACAGGCTTATCTAGTCATTTAGGCCTCACAAACTGCTGGAACGAAGCATAGGAATTATAGTTAGTTTTATTTCAATAAGTGATCAGTATTCATCATAAAGGAAAATGTTTTATAAAGGAATTGAACAATTGAAGGCTTCGATATCGACGATAATATGATAAATCTTGTTAATCCGAAATTTATTTCATCATCGGGCTGCTTCATCTTTGTGGTTTTCCATAATAATGTTATCTAGGTATTCCGAAAATCTAAGAAGATTCTTGTTGTTTCTAAGAAAGTCGGAATAACGGAATTTCGTATTACTAAGTGTCGGTATTTTCTTGAAGCCAAGTGTAGGAGGAAGGTTGAACACGTACTAGAATATATTGCCATTATTTATTTTGCGTTTAAACAATAGCTAAGACGTTAATACATTGTTTCGTCTTTGCAAGCAACCAAAATGTTATTCGAAATAAATGTATTGTGAAGTTTTGTTATTTTAATTCCATCTTTCAAAATCAATCAAGGGATAACATTACGTTTAACTATGTCTACTTTACATAACGTTAAGCAAGCTTTAAGTGGCGCAGTTATTACAGACTTTTGTAAATTAGAAGTAACAACTGCAGTAAAAGAGAATTTAAAGAATTTCCTCAGAGCAATCTTTTAATCTAACTCACAAATTACTTGTTATATACATTTTTTTTTTTTTTTTTTTTTTTTTTTTTTTTTAACGGCGTTTTAACATCTGGACTTTTAGCGCCGGGCTGTCTACAGGTTGCCACTCTTCGATAGTGCCAAGAGTACACGGACGGTCACCCTACAGGTACTGACCACGCCCGACGTTGCTAAACTTGGGTGATCAACAAGAACCAGAGTATTCAACATGGCTATAGCCGTTGGCTCGTTGCATAATTATTTTTGTTTGAGGATAATATGCAATTCTCAGACAGCAGTGATAATAAAAAAGATGCTTTTGTACCAAGGATCTTTTTATTTATATTTTATCTGACAGTTATTATCATTAGAGATAAGAATTGCTAAGGCTGGCATTACTCGCTCATTATTTTATTTGTGTGATTACTGACTGCGCACGTTACATCTTTCTCATTGTGATATATTGGATGTGGTTAGTTCTTGGTTATGTAGTCTATATTCCACAGAAAAAAATAATACAATTTTGGAAACTAATCTTTAGAATCGATGTACATTTGAATAGATTTTTCGAAAATCATTCAACCATTGTGATGAATCTATTCAAACACGGAAAACTCTTGATACGTTGTTCACGCACAGTTTTCCCCTGTTTAAGTATAGGAAATGTCTTCCTTATTGGATAGAATAGAAATAGTCACTAAAATATTAGAAAACATTTTAAAATTTCTCCAAACGTAACCGATTTCATTTTCCCAAACATGTATTTCTCAGTCTGGCGAATATATATGTTTGTTGTATGTAAGTGGCCAAAAATACCTGGAACATAATGTTACAATTTCGCGAATTTCCCCCAAAAACAATGTTACAGGGGGCGGCTTTTACTTAACGTTGACCTATTGTGTCAAACGATGTTTGTGTTTAAAAAAAGTATATACATATATCTATCAATCAGTCCGAAAACCGGTCACAAGGACCCAGAGGGGCAGATACTGTAGATGTATCTGGTTCTCAACCATGCGGCACACCAGGGAAATATTGTGATCAGTAATATATCCTCCGATCGCCTCATTTTCACCTTTGCATGTTCCCACCAATAAATAAATTAAAGACTAAGTGGTCCTTGGCCCTAGGACCTAGGGACGGTCTGGGAGTCCAAATCCAAACCTCGAACGGCGACACTAGTCCTCCAGTACATTAGTCGAGTACTCTACAACTAAGCTAACCTCGCCCACTATATGTACTATATATTTTAGTTATTTTTGTTGCTTCTGGTTTCTGAAAGATTGACACTAGCACTTGTCACCTCCGGAGGTGCTAAACAGCAAAATATTTGTGCTATCATTAAGAACAGGAAGAAGTCACAAATATGAGCAAATATTCACATGAATTCTATTTATGGAAAGGAAGCGCAATTTTCTCCTTATTGCTAGAAAACATGTGATAAAGAAGTCAACACGGTATCGCCTGCGGTATCGTCTTAGTGCTCGCAAAGTAACAAGAAGAAATATTACCTAGTACATAATTACGTCGTAAGAATTCATTTTTTTCTTCTAAGTTAAGTAGTTATATTCTCTATTATATATATAGAGTTATATTATCTGTATAATTCTCAAGACGAAAAAAAAATACTTGACAAACACAAATTACTCATTATTTACATAATGCAATAAGAAAGAAGTACAACAGTAATTCAGACTGATAAGTCCGATCGTACGGCAGAAAGATAACGGTAAAAACAACGCAGTAAAATATTTATCTAAATATCACATTCAGAACAAATGAAGATAATTTGTAATTTCCTATTTGCGACTTTCCTTGGATATATGATAGAAAAATTGAAAACACGTTCTGCAGAAAAAAGTATTAACGAAATAAAATGTAGGGAAAGCGATTTGAGTTATACTAAAAAAGTGTGTAAATTGTTTTGTTTTAGCGCGGTTCCTCCCTCCCCTATAGGGAGGAGCCCCGCTTATAAGGTTGATACAATGAAACAATCCGGAAGTGCCGACTAGAAAATTTCGCGTTTCAGAACCCCTAGAAACAGAAAATAACGGTGGTTCAAATTTGTATATATATATATATATATATATATATATATATATATATATATAAGACAAATATATATTTGTCTGTTCGCTCTCTAGGTAGAAGACGAATGGTCCGATTTTGATGAAATTTGGTACAAAAATCTGTCGTCCAATTTGAAAGGTCAAGTTCGTTACCCAGCAAAATCCGCCCACTGGAAGATGGCGTTTGGGGCGAAATTCGCGCATAAAAAATCGTAACGCTTACGTTTTTAGCGGGGTTCCTCCCTCCCCCATAGGGAGGAACCCCGCTTATAAGGTTGATACAATGAAACAATCCGGAAGTGCCGACAAGAAAATTTCGCGTTTCAGAACCCCTAGAGACCGAAAATAACGGTGGTTCAAATTTGTATATATATATATATATATATATATATATATATATATATATATATATATATATATGTATATATTTATATATATATATATATATATATATATATATATATATGTATATATTTATATATATATATATATATATATATATATATATATATATATATATATATATATTTGTCTGTTCGCTCATTCCTGGCTTCCCTGATGGTCCGATTTTGATGAAATTTGGTACAAAAATCAGTCGTCCAATTCGAAAGGTCAAGTTCGTTAACCAGCAAAATCCGCCCACTGGAAGATGGCGTTTGGGGCGAAATTCGCGCAGAAAAAATCGTAACGCTTACGTTTTTGAGTTCATAAGCTTGTAAGTACTCTTTTTATAGGCTTCTTGGGCTAGGAAAACGATTTAAACCATTTTCAAGGCGATAGCTTTAACCGTTTTCGAGAAAATTGGAAAAATAGTTTTTGAATACCGTTTTTGGTTTGGGTACTTAGAATCACGGGATTCAGTTGAAACATTATCTGCATGTTCTACTTTCATTAAAACTAATATGTAGAAAGTTATGTTACGTTTGGAGTTAAGGAAGGGTTAGAATAAAATATTTTATGAACAGACATGAAAAGTTTTGGTAACTTTGTATATTTTCCTTAATATCTCGAAAAAGGTTGAGAATCTTGGGAAACGAAAGAATACCATTATAAAGCTTACTAAATGCTCTACAAAAAAGGTTCTGATGAAAGTTTTGATTAGGCGATGTCAATCGGAGAAATAAGTGCTTAAAACATTAAAGTAATTGATTTCGCTTATTCGAACTGTTCTTTTTGTCTTTGATTTTGGTACTTAGAATCATGGGCTTCAGTTGAAACATTTTCTCCATGTTTGAATTTTATAAAAACTAATATGTTGAAAATTTGGTTACGTTTGGAGTAAAGGAAGGATTAAAATAAAATATTTCATTTTTAGACATGAAAAGTTTTGGGAACTTCGTATATTTTCATTAATATCACGAAAACGGTTTGGAATCTTGGCAAGCAAAAGATTACCATTCGAAAGGTTACTAAATTTTCTACAAAAAATGTTTTGAAGACATTTGCGATGGGATGGTCATATTTGGAGAAATAAGTGCTTAAAACATAGGTAATTTCGTTCATTTGAACGAATCTTTTTGTGTGTTTCCTACAGTTTTTTTTCACTGCTCGTTATTTTTGTGATTGCTTATAGTAGTCAAATGTATTAGTCAATAAAACAGGATACGTATATATAGAAACAATATTTTGTTTCAACGGTATCTTGGAATTCGAAGATGCCCTATTAATATCTAGATGACTGTACTGGTGTTGATTTCGTTCTTTAGAATTGTTTTTGGTATTCCCTATTTTCAGAAGTTTTTATCTATTTATTATTTTTTTTTTAAATTCATTGAACGAAATCATATGAATTCGAAGGTGAGGAGCTAGGAGGCTTAGGGTGGGGGGCGTTTTCCCTGTCCCCAGGTACCCTCGTCTCCCTGTGTACCCTCGTCATCTTCAAGTCCTTGTCTAGAGTCATAAAGATAAGCCTCCAAACAACTTTAGGAATGTAGGATTTCTAATTTTTGCCAGTATCAGAACAGCCGCTCTTTACATACCACAGTGGTACAGACGTACCGGTCTATACTAGTTGCACTCCACACGGTGGTAGTACTTGGTGTATGCCACAGCGGATCGCTCATTATAACCTTATTTTATACGTATTAAATAGGTACCTAAAAAAAGTTTATTTGTGTATAAGTGTTGCGTTATTGGGATTAGAATAAAATATTTTATTAACAGACATGAAATACTTCGGAATCTTTGTATATTGTCCTTAATTTTTTTTTCTTTTATGGTGTATCGAAATCTGAGTCATTAGAACCATTTTTTCCTTATGAGCTTATATAATACTTAGATTTAGCTAGCAACAATATTTTACACCGCAATTAAAGTGATTTGCTCTTCTTATAAACATAATATTTATATTATAATATAAACATAATACATTAATTTGTCTGACAAAAAAAAAGTCCGACCCGCAGGAACTGCTTCATCTTAGCGCGGTTCCGTTCTTATCTCAAGTGCGATTAGTGAAGGAATATAGCAGCTATCGGTAGGTATTAGCACCATTTTTCCCCCTTAATATCTTCAAAACAGTTAAGAAATCGTGGGAAGTACGATTTAACCATTCAAAAGCTTACTAAATTCTCTAAAAAAAAGATTCTGAAACAAATTTCGATGGGGCAATGTTAGTCGGAGAAGTAAGTGCTTAAAACTACGAAAGTGTTAGTTTTGTTATTTTAAACGGGTTTTTGTCACTGTTTACCTCACTTTTGTTTTTTAAGTTTATTTAACAGTGGAATGAGTATTTCATTAAAGCTGAGAAAATAAGAATCATATTGGTAATAGAGTTTTCCTAGAGTGAGCGTCGCGATGACGGGAGAGTCCCATCCCTTTAGAAAACTGTCAGTTTCCATATGTGGCTTTAAGCTTCCTTCTCTTTGAGATTTTTTTTTTTATATTTTTAACGACAGATCAAAACCTACCGATAGCTGCTACTATTCCTTTACTAATCGCACTTCGGATAAGAACGGAACCGCGCTAAGATGATGCAGTTCCTGCGAGTCGGACTTTTTGAGTTCATAAGCTTGTAAGTACTCGTTTTATAGGCTTCTTGGGCTAGGAAAACGAATGAAACCATTTTTTGGTTTGGGTACTTAGAATAACGGGATTCAGTTGAAACATTATCTGCATGTTCTACTTTCATTAAAACTAATATGTTGAAAGTTATGTTACGTTTGGAGTTAAGGAAGGGTTAGAATAAAATATTTTATGAACAGACATGAAAAGTTTTGGAAACTTCGTATACTTTCATTAATATCTCGAACACGGTTGGGAAATCATGGTAAGTGGATTGAAACTATTTGAAAGCTTACTAAATTCTCTACAAAAATGATTCTAAAACTATTTTTGATTAGGTTATGTCAATCGGAGAAATAAGTGCTTAAAACTTCAAATACGTCTGTTTTGTTCTTATGAACGGGTTTTTGTCGTTCTTTTTGTAATTTTTGTCTCTTTCCCTTGGTTTTTTATTGATTTTTATTTTTGTAATTTCTTATGTTGTATTGGTAAGGAAAATGTATGTGTGTGTAAAACAGGATAGGTAAAATGAGACCAATTTTCTGTTGTCAGAAATAATAAAAAGTTTTGGGAACTTCGTATAATTTCTTAATATCTCGAAAACGGTTGAAAATCTTGGGAAGCGAAAGGTTACCATTCGAAAGCTTACTAAATGGTCTACAAGAAAGGTTCTAAAGAAAGTTTTGAATAAGCGATGTCAATCGGAGAAATAAGTGCTTAAAACTTTTAAGTAATTGATTTCGCTTATTCCAACTGTTCTTTTTGTCTTTGATTTTGGTACTTAGAATTATGGGATTCAGTTGAAACATTTTCTGCAAGTTCGAATTTTATCAACACTAATATGTTGAAATTTTGGTTACGTTTGGAGTAAAGGAAGGGTTAGAATAAAATATTTTATTAACAGACAAGAAAAGTTTTGGTAACCTTTTATACTTTCGTTAGTATCTCGAAAACCGTTGACAATCTTGGGAAGCGAAAGGTTACCATTCGAAAGCTTACTAAATGGTCTACAAAAAAGGTTCTAAAGAAAGTTTTGAATAAGCGATGTCAATCGGATAAATAAGTGCTTAAACTTTGAAGTAATTGATTTTGTTTATTCGAACGGTTCTTTTTGTCTTTGATTTTGGTACTTAATTATGGGATTCAGTTGAAACATTTTCTGCATGTTCTAATTTCATCAAAACTAGTATGCTGAAAATTTACTTACGTTTGGAGTTAAGGAAGGGTTAAATTAAAATAATTTATTAATAGAGATGAAAAGCCTTGGAAACTTCGTATACTTTCCTTAATATCTCGAACACGGTTGAGTATCTTGGTAAACGGATGGTTACCATTCGAAAGCTTACTAAATGCTCTAGAAAACAGGTTCTGAAGAAAGTTTTGATTAGGCGATGTCAAACGGAGAAATAAGTACATATAACTTAGAAGTTTGATAAACGATAATTGATTTCGTTTATTTATACGGTTCTTTTTGTCTGTTTTTATTTCTTGTTATTTTGTTATTGCTTCTAGGAGGAGGATGTATTTCTCAATAAAACAGGGGAATAAATACAAATTCTTTGAACCTGTAACAGAACTGAAAACGTAAATATTCTCCGTGTAGGGTCAGTCCGGGTCGAGGTAGTAGGCCGGTTCAGGTAGGCTTTTATTGCACTTCATAAATCAAGATTCATTGTTCTCATCAAGCATTCTAGGACAGCTGACAGTTACCTTTACCTGTAGGAAGTCATGCAGCCAAATGCTATACTAGAAATATAATTATATTTTGTGGTTGAATTTGGCCGTAGTTCAATAAAAAATAACACTACTTTCTCATTTTCATGTACAATTTTATTTTGTTTAATTGCATTTAAAAGTAAAATGGATATGTTAGCACTGCAAGTTAAGTAAATTAGAAATATATTCGTAGAAGAGTCTTCGTAGACCGAAACTTGGGACGGCAGAAAGAGTAATTTCTGCTTAGGATAGTTTCATCCCTAGCCGAAAATCTTGTTTTTTTTTTTTTCATATTTGTTTACATTAGGAATGATCCAAACAAAGTAATAACTGTTTCTATTCTAAGTCTACAAAATAACACTAGGGATATGAATGGAACCGCGCTAAGATGACGCAGTTCCTGCGAGTCGGACTTTTTTTATTAAGGCACCTGAATTTAAGGCGAAACATGTAGACCCCTTTAAATCAATTGACTTTAGTGTTTATTTGGACTTTTGTTTATGGACATTCAATACTAATAATAATAACAATAATATAATAAGATATACCACCAAGCAATAGCAGAAAGGTTCGGCATTATGGAAAGTACGGCAGCGTATTATCGCTACGTCCCACAAAGACTTCTAGAAAATGATAGAATTAAAGTGTACTCGGACGAAGCTATGATTACGGACCGAACTGTTCACCATAATAAACCAGATAGTCTCATCATCGACAAGCATAATAAGACTGCTGGTATAATTGATATCTCAGTGCCGAATGATGAGAATACCCGGAAAGCATATGCAGAAAAGCTGCGAAAATATCAAGACTTGGCCAATGAGTTAAAAGATCTCTATAAATTAGATTCTGCTAGAGTTACTGCAGTTATCATTTCGACCAATGGTTTGATACCGAATACTACAGTATGTGCCACCAAATATCTGAAATTGTCAGAGGAACACATAATATTATCCCAGCAAGCAGTTCTACTCGAAACATCTAGAATCATAAGAAAATTTCTTAATGCCCATAATTAGTAAATAAAAAAATATGTATTTCTAAAAATAAAAATATTTTTTTTTACTAGTTGGAACTATCCCCCAATAAAAATATTCTCCAGTAATCTGAGAGGCCCTGCCCCCATAATAATAATAATATATTAAATCTCTAATCAGGTAGGTACCCCACGACCGCAAACCCTCCCCCCCCCCCCTCCTGACTGTCATATCACCTCCATTTGCCTTAGTACCAAGTAACGAATCCCAAAAAACGACAGCGCCTTTTAGGGGGTGGGTCCGCGCCCGTTGGAAACCAAGAAAGGTTCGCCTACGTACTTTTAGGGCCTAATTTTTTAAGTTTGTTTTGTGTATAAAACGATAGATCAACACTTGGGCTATTAACATAGTTTTTGGGGTCTAATAAATATAAAGGCACATAGGCGAACCTTCCGCCAGCTAGACCAAGTAATAAGTACTGTTTGTTTCATTAAAATGTTAAACATACTTACTATCTACTCCAATATAATTTAGAAAAAAAAAACGAATTGTAAGCGGGTAATGAGGCACTATGCACAGAAAATTAGCAGAAGCCAACTTCAAATAACTCGTTTTACCTCGATTTCAACTCGATCTTAGGAAAACTCATCTAACAACTTATATTACTGCGAACACAATTTAAAAAAAAAACAATGAAAACCAATAACAAAAACAAGATAGAAACAGTAAAACTCGTTGAAAAGAACCAGATCAACACTTAAATATTTCCATTTAATTGTTTAGAATATTAGGATTGTTCTGATGTATTATTAAGATTTTAATTTAGTTTTTAGTGCCAAATAATTAAATTTCTTCGCCTGACAGAAATTTAGTGACAACGAATATCAAGCAATGTCCGGAAACATGAGCAATACGAACTCCCACGCTGTCCGGTTTTCTCTCAGTCGGACTATACCTTCTGAACACGCTGGAACCGGCGGACCAAGCCCCTCACGTCAACATTATTTCTTAGAGGGAATATTATTTCTTAATATATGAATATTATATCTTATTTAAGATTTCTTCATGGATAAATTCATGGATAAAAAACACCTGTGCGAAAATTATTGGTACGTACATTTTATCTACCAAATTGCTTATATATTTTTTTTCAAAACCGAAATATTAAGCAATGATTTCTTTGCATGAGATTCTACTATTAAAATATCACGAATGCGCCTTTAAATAGGACATTTTTCCAATGGTATGTTTTCCAACCATCGGAAAATATCGCGATTTTCCAACCATTTTCGAAATATTTTAAGAAATGAGAAAAATTGGAAGTTGCTCATATGTTGTAGTTTATTTTTTCTAATTCTGTATTTTTACTTCAAACGTTACACAAATTAGGCTGGATGAATGTCGAACATATAAAAAAAATATTAAATTCAATCCATCTTTTTGGAGTAATCAAATTTTAGTTTTTCCACTTTTATCAAAACCATTGGCGGCTAAAGACAAACATTTCTGGGGGAGGGGCTAATTTAGTATGAGCCGAGCCTTGGGGTGTAGAATCAAATTTTTATAACTAGGCACCTGGAAATCATTATGGAAGTATTTGATAAATTAAGATCATACATTAATTAGAACTTATTACTATTAATTTGCCTTAAAAAATTAGTTTTCTAACTTAATCGAAAAAGATTGTGAAAATGATTCTGGGGGGGGCTTAGCCCCCCCCCCCTTAGCCGCCACTGATCAAACTCTGTTTAAGATATCGCCATGGGGGTGATTTTATTTTATTTTCAACGTTAAAATAAGAATAGGAATAGGGATTTTTTCAAAATCGGTTTATCCATAAACTGCCTAAAGACTACGTACGAGTTCTGGAGGCCAGTACTGAGCTATCCGCCGTCTCGTTGACCGGGTCGTGGCCATACAGCGGAGCCTGCCCTTTGTCGGCGCCCTTTGATCCTATATAAAATTCATATGAATAAAATGAAAATTTGTTATAAAATCTTCTAACTGAGAAGATTAAAAATTCCCCCATGGATGGGTACCCATGACCCATGTGGTTGACCTATGTCTAAAACTTTAAAAAAAAAAAGTCTATATTTAGCTTTCCCCAGAAACACAGACCTGCTATGAAGGTTTGAGAAATTTCTAATGATATTGATGTTTCGGATTTTACCTAATATCACAAGGATATCACACAATTCATGTAAAAAAAAAAAAAAAGGTTAATTGAGAAAAAAAGTAGAAAATTATTCGTTTTTTGTAGGTTTATAATTTCTTTATAAACAGGAAAGTTTGCTGTAAATCATTTGTTACCAGTAGGTCGTTTCATAAGAAACTATTCCACTTTAGAAAAAAAAAAAACAAAACAAATATTAATAATAATACAAAACCTTTTCCGTTTACCATGTGAAATCATTGTTCCTGAAAAAACGTTTCCCGTCCATGAACATGTAGTTATAGTTTCCTGTACACTATCTTTATTTTCCTGTATATTTATGCAACTATCTTCTTTAGCTACTTTTCTGAATAATTATTTTCTTTTAGATAATTTTAAAAAATCTTGAGATAATTATGGTTGTAAAATACAGACGACCTACCGTTGAATATTAGCTGAAATAACAACACAAGGAACCAATTCAAAGAAACGGAACCAATACTTTCAATTTTGTTATGCTTTTATTTCTGCAACTGATATCGTCCCATCGAAATTAACTTTAGAGCCACTTTTGTAGAAGCTTTAGTGAGCTATCGAATGGTTACGTTCCGCTTACCATGACAAGTGATTTCTCAGCCGTTTTCAGGATTCTTGAAGTAACTAGCAGGGGTTTCCCCCCTAAATTGTTTAAAACATTAAGTTATATATGCGACGTTTCTGATTTGCTTAGGTTCATCTTCAGGCATCATAGATTACATCATATTAAGATCTATTATAATTTTGATAATTTCATGTTAAGGCCCATAATTTTTACGTTTAAGAGTAAAACGTAAAATCCGGGTAAAGAATCTGGTTGAGTGGAAGTTAGTGTGAATCTGCCAAACTGCACTTATCTATGTAACTGATAGACTAAATGTATAAACAAAACATATATATATATATATATATATATATATATATATATATATATATATATTAGTGAACTTATTATGTTATATAATTTATACCTAAAAACCTAGAGAAAAATTTGGAAGCCCAATATAAAAGTTAATGATATAATATATTATTTTTCAGACTGTATTATAAAAATTGCAAATTCAATATTCTTCAATCAAATATCATGTCTACAATGTAATTACATCAGATATTACAGTAGTTAAATAGATAATTTTCATTGGTATTAGAAAAGATCTTCAAGTTCTTTATTATCTTTATCTATATCGTCGTCATCAATTGTGAATCACCTTGAGCAGACCGTTTGATAATTGCAAGCAACTCATTGGCCACTCGTAGATCACGGGTACATTATACTCAGCACGTGGATTCAATGACGTAAGAGAAGGTAATGAGTGACAGAATTTGATCTCGTAAGAGTAGCTTGGTCAAATATCATTTTTAGAACTTTCCGCAGGAATGTAGATGAAGGTTGCACTCATGAAAGTATTATTGAAATACTTATAATTACTAATTTGTCCATACCGGCCGTAATTTTTGTTATATTGCAAGGAGACACGGGAATTTAAAGAGAAAACTGAAAAGTAATATGAGAGAATAATCGACATGCTCAAATTTAATTAGCCCCCAAATCGGCTTGGGCATTAGGTGTTAGTTCAACCACTAGGAGCGCTGAATATGAGAATATATATATATATATATATATATATATATATATATATATATATATATATATTTGTCTGTTATCTCTCTAGCTGGCTCAAAAATGGGCCAAAATTTTAACGAACTTTACTCCAAAAATACTTTGTGTGATATCAAGTGTGTTAACAAACAGAATTCGTCAACCAGAACATAGATTTTGAGCGAAATTTGCACGAAAAAAAGTCCGTCACGCAGGAGCTGCATAACTAAGCACTTTCCTCAGAATTTGGATAGTGTAGACTGCTTTCCAGAACAATTTGCTTAAAATATCCTACATAAATAAAATAAAAACGTGAATAGTTCTCATTTTGTAATGAGTAACTGATCAATTATTAATTTGCTTCCAGAGTTATGTTTACACATGGTACCTACTACACTACGTAATAAATACAAAAATCCTCATATTATCGTATTTTGATCTAACGCAGGAACAGGATACTGTCCCTCTAGTGGTAGAAAGCGCTCCTTGCGGCGGCTTTGTGAACCTACGTCTGCCGGCTTTTCTATTCAAATATATTACAAATTAAACCCCCGCTTTCCGATGACCGATTCAGCCCATTTTTACAACACTTCGTTACAATACAGCAGAAATTACGACCGGTATGAGTATATTAGGAATTTGGGTTTGGAGTAAACCCCCCCTTCAAATGAACCGATTTAGTTTATTTTTACAACACATATTTACCTGTAGATTACCACTACGAATACCGAGTTTCGTCGAAATATACTAAAAATCACGGCTGGTAGTGGCGAATTGGTATTGTGGGTCCGGAGTAAACCCCCCCCCTCCTAATGAACCGATTTCGTTTATTTTTACAACACATATTTACCTGTGGATTAGCACTACGAATACCGAGTTTCGTCGAAATATACCAAAAATCACGGCTGGTAGTGGCGAATTGGTATTGTGGGTCCGGAGTAAACCCCCCCTTCTAATGAACCGATTTAGTTCATTTTTATATCTCACTTTTCTCTCTATATTAACACTACGAATACCAAGTTTCGTTGAAATATAACAAATATTACGGCTGACATAGTCAAATAAGTGTTTTGGGTTCGGGGTAAACCCCCCCTTCCGGTGGACCGACTTTGGTGGTTAACGAACTCGTTCAATCGTTTGCTAATTGAATGCTATATACCAAGTTTCGTGACGAAAAAACAAAAACTCTGGCCGCTATCGTGTTAACAGACACATATATATATATATATATATATATGCATATATATATATATATATATATATATATATATATATATATATAGATATATATAAATTTTAACGGGGGTCATTTTCAGTGTCTACTAGGTAGGATCGATAAAGATTTGAAGAAATTTTTCAAAAATTTCGTCATGAGTCCAACCTCAATAGCTACTTTCCTTCGGAGGAAAGTGCTAAAAACCCGTAACGCTTACGTTTTTGCCCACATAGCCTTATAGGTAAACTTTTGTAGGTTCTAGCAAAAGAAAACGAACGAAATCATTTTTAACGCGATGTCTGAAACCGTTTTCAAGAAAAGTAGATGAAACTGGTTTTCGCTACTAATTTTCACTTCTGGTTTTTGGAAATGATGGATTCATTTAAACATTTTTTAGCTGTTTGGCATTCATATAAACTAAGATATTTAAATTTTGGTTACGTTAGGAGTTAAGGAAGTAGTAGAAAATAATATTTTATTACTAGGCATGAAAAGCTTGCCATCTTCGTATATTTTCTTGAATATCTCGAAAACGATTGGACAATGGTGTCAATTAGCCGCAATATTCGAAAGCATACTAAATTTTCTACAAAAACATCTCTGAAATTATTTTCGATGGAACGATCTCATTCAGAGAAATCGGTCCTCAAAAGTCAAAACTCGGTTTTGTTCTTTTGAATGGTTTTTGTCTCTGTTAGCCTCCGTTTTTAATTCTCTTTTTTTTTTCAATTGCATTTAACAGTAAAGTGAGTATTTTAGTAAAACAAAGTAAGAGAATGGAAAAGATACATGTAATAGTGTTTCCAGAGAGCGAAAGTAGAGAAATCAGAAGAAGTAAGTTCTGCTTAGAGGATACTCAAGTGGCGCATAAAATATTGTTTCTCTTTGAGATTTCACTTTACATTGCTCACAAAAGATTAACACAAATCATTAACTGTTTCAATTTTCAGGGTTTCAAATGACACCAGGGATAAAAACGCGCAATTCCTGTGAGTCGGAATTTTTTTACGAAGGTCAAGTTTCCTAGCGGAGTATTCTGCTGTACGAATCATGCAAAAGTGTAAATAAAAAATTAATACAACTTTTATTCCACCTTTTTGTATGTGCCTGTCAATAAATTATGCATACATTATACGATATGTTTTATTCAAATAAAGTTTTCCGGCTTGGAGTCGACCCATAGCCAACAAACCGGTACCCTCAAAGACCTTGAGGTGGCCTCTTGCCCACGAGTTAAGCTGAATGGGGAAGCCTACTTACTGTACATAAATCTTAAGTATCCAGGGGCGCCACATGGGGGGGGGGGCTACCGGGTACAGTTGTCCCGGGCCCGGGCGCCGTGGGGACCCGGACCGATCCTCGCATAATTGGAAAACATGTATATGTTATGAACTTGTAAAAAGAATGGGGTTTAGAAATACAGACGGACGTAGCCTACATTTATTGGAAAGGGATCTATATTTTTTTAATGGACATAAACGACAAAACAAGTGCAGTCCCAGAATATTATATTTCATTAGGAGTCGTAAAAAACTACAAGTACCGACAGTGAACTTTGCTGCACCGTTTTGTCGGCTTTTATTCACATTTCGCTCAAAACTCAATATGAAAATAATTTTAAAATGTCCAAAGTCCTATAGAAAAGTACTAGAATTTTCAGTTTTGTGGATTTGAAATCCCAAAATGTACAACCTACTTGTATTAAGATTTTTTTTTATGAGTTCTGTGTGGGAAGAGCAGAAAGGTTTATCAATATTGGGGGCCCGTGATCTGGTCCTGGGCCCGGCTCTGAGATGTGGCGGCCCAATAAGTAAGAGGCAACTTAAAATTATTCACTTCTATTTTATATAATTTTTAACAAGCTTCGAATATTTTGCACGTGAATGTCAGCCGATTCGTTATTCAAACAAATTATACCATATCGGATATATATATATATATATATATATATATATATATATATATATATATATATATATATATATATATCAAAATCGTGTCATTTTTGAGTCTCCTAGAACGTGAACAGATAAATATAATATATATGTATATATATATATATATATATATATATTATATATGTGTGTGTGTGTGTGTGTGTGTGTGTGTGTGTGTTATTGATACGGCTATCATCAGAGATTTTTAACGTTAAAAAACAATTGCTAGTGATAGCAGTACCAATATGTCAATAACAAGTGAACGAGTTTGGCACAGAGTTCTAGCGCTGGACGTAATTTCTGGAGATGGTTCGATCCAGGGTGATAGACAGCCCCTAGGCCCGCCCAGCCTTTAATGGGTACATGCAAAGGGAGAAATCGGTAGCTAGAGTTTAGTAATTACGACGTTACCTCTCTGGTCCCTGGTGAAGTATGAATATTGGTTTTGTATCAACAGCATAGCATATTAATAGAATGACACTTTATATATTAATAATATAATATTCGCGAATGGTAGATTTGTGTGAATGAACGTAAGGGTGCATTTACATCTGACACTTCTCGCAGGAAATATTTCTCAGGTGTCGGATAGATAATTATTATATCCGACACCTGAGATATATTTCCTGCGAGAAACGTCAGATCTAAACGAACCCTTATTGCTCGTGATAGAAATATATACTCGTATATCTCAGGAAATCATTTTTTGCTGTTTATTTTAGTGACAATTTCTGTCTGACATAAATATCCTGCAATAACTATCAGATGTAAACGCACCCTAAGGAAACATGATTTCATCATGAGAAAAAATCTGATTCGCAGGAACTGCGTCCTCCTGGCGCATTTCAATAACGTTTTTATTACAAATTCCATTTGGAATGCCTGGAAAAGGTATAATTAATGTCTTGTGAATAAGTTAAACATCTAATCCAATGAAGTCTAAAACAATATTGAGATTTTAGCCGCTATTATGCACTCAAAAATGTGAGGTAATTGCTCACTCGGCACCTCGATCACTATTATAAAGATCTCTATAAACAAAAAAGAATGGTTTGTTATTTTACGTATTCTCTGTAATGCAAATTTATTTTACTCCTGTAGGCAATTGCAGAAATTAAATTTAAATTTAAATTTTAACGTCCATTATCATTAACTAAGAATTTTGGGACGGGTTATCTATAGGTTACCATCCTTTTCTAGCCAGGATAGGGCTGATGCCTTTTCTTGGGGCATCCAACCCACGACCTTTGGCACAGAGTGTTAAATGCTCACGCCTTAAGACTCACGGCCACCAGGCCTCCATACAGGAATTAAAAGCATGAAAACTTTTTTTTTGTTTACAGAAATTACAAGCATAAAAAACTAAGGAAAAGAAACAAGAATCACTTTGAACGTTTATACTACTTATTTCTCAGTCCGGGTGCGTCCCATCGACCAACCAAAACTCCTTGATACGCGTTTTTGTAGGGAAATTTAGTATCCTTCCGAACCTACTTAAAATGTTAATATCTCAGTTTGGATGTACATCAAACACGTAGATTTTTTTTTCTAACAAGGGGAGTCTACAGCGATGGGGTCACCGATTTGGACCAATTTTTTTCTGGTGATTCTACATCGAAAAATAGTCGACACGTGTCCGAGCGATCCGTTAAATGCGCCTTAGGAGCCGAGAAATAAAATAAAATAGGTTGAATGTGCTTTATTTTTTATATCGAGTTTATTAAATAATATCGACATCTTTCACCAACTCATTCGTTTTATAAAGGAGAATAAATGACAAATATAATCATTAAACAATAATTTATATTTCGACAAATATATTCAAAAATATGGTTACGTTTTCAGGTAAACTAGTATTATACATTTTTGCTCACCAAAAATAATAGCAGATTTAAAATCAGCACCCCAAGAAAACCTAATATAGTGAATATCATTGAAAACAAAAAATAATGATCAAAAATTGTTTTACATACTCGACTCTATAGAAGGCATTATTCTGCCAAAATATTCCATATACCTACATTTAAAAAGTTATCGATTATAAAAAAATTTTGATTTAAAAACGGATGTCAGATTCGTTTTTAGCACATTGAAAAACCCCTAAATTGAAATTTTGGGAATATTAAAAAAAAAAAAAAAATGAATTTAAAATTTCGCTAAGGGGGATCCTTAAAATTTTGTTAAAGATTCAAGAATCCGGCTATATTTCAAATAATATTTACCCGATTCAAACCAAACTTGAAGGGTCGATAAAAGCCATAATTTGACACATTTCCGTCCAATCGGGGTGTTTCTACGTGTTCTGAAATGAACGTTATATGTAGAAAAGTGTACATTTTATTTTTATTTTGAGAAACATTTTTAGCAAGCACCTTTTGAGATAATACAATAGTCATTTATATGGTTAGAAAAAGGAGTCTTTCTTCTTTCGAAAGACTTCAATGATGTAAAAATCGGATTATCTCAAAGGTAGATATTGAATTTCAAAACGTTACATTACCTTTTCGCTTACAAATATTTAGCCTCTTCCAGACTGGGAAAAATCATTATTTTTTATTTTCAATGATATTCACTATATTAGTGTTTCTTGGGGTGCTGATTTTAAATCTGCTATTATTTTTGGTGTGAAAAAATGTACAATACTAGTTTACCTGAAAACGTAAGCATATTTTTGAATATATTTGATGAAATATAAATTATTGTTTAACGATTATATTTTTCTTATAATCTACTCTATAAAACAAATGAATTGGTGAAAGAATCATGTCAATATCATTTTTTAAACTCGATATAAAAAATAAAGCACTTTCAACCTATTTTATTTTATTTCTCGGCTCCTAAGGCGCATTGGACGGAACGCTCGGACACATGTCGACTATTTTTCGATGTAGAATCACTAGAAAAAAATTGGTCCAGATCGGTGACCCCATTGCTGTATACTCCCCTTGTAAGTACCCGAACCGAAAATTAGATAGGCAAATCAGTTTTATCCACTTTTCTCGAAAAGGATTTTAGATATCGAATTTAGAATGGTTTAATTTGTTTTCTTACGTTGGAAAAACTATACAAATAGTATCTAAAAGCCTTAAAACGCAAAAACATGTGCGCTGCGTTTTTTTGGCGATATAAAGGGGAAGGTGTTGTACCTTTGACCACTTTGCAAAATTTAATTTTTCTTAGCTTAAATATTACAGCTACATTCATTTTTTTTTTCATTGTAATTAGTATTCTATTGCTTTACATTTAATATTTTGTATTAATTTTTAAAAAAATAATCGTACAGTGGTCAAAGGTACAACATTTAGTTGTACCTCTGACTACGTAAAAATAACACAGCAGCAAAGAAAAAGAAATTGTATTCAGTAATACTGTTTTGCGTTTCAGAACCCCTAGAGACCAAAAATAACGGTGGTTCAAATTTGTATATATATACATATATATATATATATATATATATATATATATATATATATATATATATATATATATATATAGGAACTGTTAGTCCTTGACGATTTTAACCTAGCCTATGACACTCCCCGAATCAAGACCTACATGTTTGCCAAGTGTGGTCAAATGCAGTCAAACGGTGTGGATTTGTATAAGGAACAAACAGACAAACATACAGACACGTGAGTTTTATATATATATATATATATATATATATATATATATATATATATACATATATTCATACATATATACACACACATAAAATTTGATCACCGGGGGTCTTTTGTATAATAAGCATACACTTTTCAAGAACTAGTAACAGTTACTCATTTTATTATTATTTGAAACATATGATTGAATATGCGATATATATGATTGGAATGCGATATAAGCACTATCCAGTAAATCATAGTGAAAATTTTGTAGATCCCATTACTAGAGCCCACACACAGAGAATTGAGTCTTTGTGGGCTAGTTTGAAGCGAAGGAACAAGATTGAATGCGGAACAAGTAGGGCATTATTGGATTCATATTTGTGTGGAGAAGAAGATATGAGAAGGAAGACCTATTTCATAAAATATTGCATTCAATGTTTGAATATTGGCCACCTTCAGCATGATTTATTTTATTCAGTATTAAATAAAGTTATTTTCTTTTTTATAAACAAGCATTTATCTTTTTTTGTAAACATAACCTAGAGTTTAGTAAAGAAACAGTAGAGTAACTGTTACTAGTTCTTGAAAAGTGTATGCTTATTATACAAAAGACCCATCACCGGTATTATTGAGACCTATGGGGTCTCTGACGTGAACATTTCTTATCGGCACCTCTATATTGCGTCATAAGGCTGACGTCATAAGCGGGTTTCCTCGTTATAAAAGGAGGGAGTAAACGCACTAAAATATGGCGGAAAGAGAAGACTGCTTTGCATCAAAGGGAAATCCCCTGTTTCTATAATGAGGGCCATTAAGGTTCATTAAATGAAAGAGATCCTTAGAAAGCTACAATTAATAAATGCCATGCAATTTAAAGACTGATTTGAAATTACACCATTTCGCTAGTACTCGTATGACTCTTTCTCAGTCGTGTGAAAATTTAAAAACTTTCTCTCGGTATCTATTACTACGTTTGCAAGTTTTGTAGACTTTGAATTAAATCCATTGTTTGTATAAATATGTGTAAACGAGGTCCGATGATCGCAATTGTTGAGGCGTTGACATTCCTTACCTTGCTTTGTAGGTTCGATTCCCACTACAGCTTGTATAGCTAGACGGAAAAGTTTAATGCCGCATGCGCGAAATTTTGAGGAAAATATTCCCGACCTCTCCACCGTTTGATTATGTCTCGTTTTCGACTTGGGAAGGCTTTAAGGGGTCAGAGAAAGGAAATAGTGTCTAATATTTATCATTACTTAGCTAACATTAAAAATGTTTTAAAGCTCCTAGTGATATAGTTAACACAAAGAGAATTTTTACCACCAATTTTTTGCACGGGGAATATAGGCCACACCTTTTTCCCTCCAATGAAACCGTCTATTCACCAGGGTATAGCTTAAATTGTTTTTAGCCTCAGCTTTGGCTAAGTATTGATAAATATTAAACACTATCTCCCATGCCTGAACTCTCCTTGAAAGCCTTTTCTGGTCCTAAACGAAACATAATCAGCTTTTATTTAGTTTAAAGTAGCGTGCTGTTCATTGTAATGGAAATACAAATGGTGGAATCGTTGGGAATATTTCCCTCATAATTACGCGTATGGGGGATTACAACTACTACATCTAAATGAACAGGCTAAAGTTTGGTGGCTTTTCTTTCAGAAAAAAGAAAAATCACCTCCCTTCTGGCTAGAAAAGGGTAGCAACCTGTAGATAGCTCATCGCAGAATGCTGTATAATAATAAAAGCACGTAAAAACTAAACTAACTGTATATTTAAAATAGTAATGGTTAAATATAATTTAGTAGCTAAAGTAATCAAAAGTACATTTTTAATACACTTAACACTCTGTGTCAAAGGTCGTGGGTTCAAATCCCACTTTGGGGTGGTGGATTTCTTTAGAAAAAATAAAAGGCATCAGCCCTATCCTGGCTAGAAAAGAATGGTAACCTATAGATAACCCGTCCTAAAATTCGTAGTTAATAATAATGGACGTGAAAATTTAAATAAATAAATATTTTAATGGTAATATCATTAGTTTAGTTATTTATTTATTTTATGGAAACGTCAGCTTTTAAACGTCGAGAGTTTTAGTAAATATAATAACTAAATAAAGAATAAATAATAATAATCATTAATACAATTTTGGAGAAAGTATAAGGTGAATAAATTTAGAGAAAAATAAAACGGTAAAAAATAATAAATAAATAGAGAAAGAAATAATAGTTTAAACAACAATAAAAGCGTATTTTAGTTAAATCTTGTGATATGTACCAGTGTTATGTAAGTGTTTAAATATTGTGTCCAAGTAATGGCTACCATCAGTCAGAAGTACTGTAAGGTCGGTAGGTATGTGTAAATGTTCTCGTCCTCTGCAGTCTGTAAGTAAATGTCTTATGGACAGTAGTTCGCTACACTGTCTACATATCGGTACCTCTCTTTTAGTCATCAGTTGTCCGTGAGTAAGTAGAGAATGGCCAATTCGGAGTCGGGTTAAAACTACCTCTTCTCTCCGATTATTTCTATTACTGGATGGCCATTCTTCTACTGTATGTTTAATTTGTCGCAGTTTATTGTCGTTTATGTTGTTCCATTCTGTCTGCCACTGCATTAGTATATTTTTTCTGCAATGTGAGGTTAGATCTTCGTATGTAGTCTCATGTATTTCTATATTCTGTAGTGCAGTGGCTAACTTGGCTTGTCGGTCAACGTCTGTGCTTTGAGGAATGTCCACATGTCCTGGTAGCCATACTAGTGTTATGTACTTGTTTAAATTTTGAAGTTTGTAAGGTGCAAACCATTCTAACGTATAGATAACCCGTCCTAAAATTCGTAGTTAATAATAAATGGACGTAAAAATTAAAAAAAAAAAAAAAAAAAAAAAAAAAAAAAAAAAAAAAAAAAAAAAAAATTGAAGTCGTATAATTTCATTTAGAATTTTTGTAACCAAAGGGTGTGTTTTGTATGTATTCTGTAGTGTTTTCAATGAACTCAAAGAGTCTGTAAACAAAATAATGTTTTCCAACCTGTTTGTTCTACACTCCTTAAAGCTAAAAGTATGGCCTGAAGCTCAGCAGAATATGAACTAGAGACTGTTGCTAGTTTCAGTTGGAAGACCTTTCCTCCTACAATAGCAGCAGCACCGGTCCCATGCTCAGTCCGAGAGCCATCACTGAAAGAGAAGAGGCTGTCAGGGTTACTGTTGAGGACTTTCAAATTTTGTATTTTCCAAGGAGGAATCTCCAGTAATAAGTTCGTATGTAAAGGTGTATTGGTATCGGGTATGTTTTTCGTGTATTCTTCATACCTGACAATGAGAGGTCTTGGTCTAAAACGCTCTTGCATATATTTATTGTAGAATGGATTAGTAAGAGCCATATTTGTGCAGGTAAAATTCAGATACTTATGCTTTAGGACGTACTTAATGCATAACGTCTCTCTTCTATATTTTAATGGAAATTCCCCTGCTTCTACATAAATACTGCTTATTAGACTAGACCTGAACGCTCCCGTTGCCAGGCGAAGTCCTGTATTGTGGATAGGGTCTAACATTTTAAGAGCACCGTCGCGGGCCGATGAGTATGCTACACAGCCGTAGTCCAGTAATGACCTGGTATAGGCACGGTAAAACTTGAGCACAGAGCATCTGTCCGCTCCCCACTAAGAAGGGGAGTATTCAGCGATGGGGTCACCGATTTGGACCAATTTTTTTTCTGGAGATTCTACATCGAAAAATAGTCGACACGTGTCCGAGCGTTCCGTCCAATGCGCGTTAGGAGCCAAGAAATAAAATAAAATAGGTTGAAAGTGCTTTATTTTTTATATCGAGTTTAGAAAATGATATCGACATGATTCTTTCACCAATTCATTTGGTTTATAGAGTAGATTAAAAGAAAAATATAATCGTTAAAAAATAATTTATATTTCCTCAAATATATTCAAAAATATGCTATCGTTTCCAGGTAAACTAGTATTATACATTTTTTTACACCAAAAATAATAGCAGATTTAAATACAGCACCCCAAGAAACTCTAATATATTGAATATCATTGAATACAAAAAATAATGATTTTTCCTAGTCTGGAAGAGACTAAAAATTTGTAAGCGAAAAGGTAATGTATGTAATGTATATTTGAGAATAATAATGACTTCTACAGAATCGAGTATGTAAAACAATTTTTTATTTAAAAACGGATGTCAGATTCGTTTTTAGCACATTGAATGTCATTCTCTAATCTGCTCAAGTGGTGTGTGATGGAATGGTGTTTCCTAAAGCCACATTGAAATGGTGACAATTTGTTCTTATCCAAGAACCACTGTAACCTTCTAGAAAGCATTTTTTCAAGTAGTTTACAGACACAGCTGGTCAACGAAATCGGGCGAAAGCTGGATGGGGAGGTTACATCTTTCCCTTGTTTTAAAATAGGTATCACAATAGATTTCCTCCAGGAATCAGGGTAGGTTCCGGACTCATAAATATAATTAAAAATATTTAGAAGAGCGCTGCGAGCACAGTAAGGCATATTCTGTAACATTTTATAACATATTTGGTCTTCCCCTGGAGTAGTATTAGGTAAGTTAGTCAGTGCAAGTTTTAGTTCATGGTCTGTAAATAAGTCATTCAGAGGATGTTGGTAATTTGTAATGATCAGGAAAGGTATAGTTTCTTTAGAATCTTTGTACTGTTGAAACTCATCAGTGTAATTTTGGGAACTAGAAACTTTACTGAAATGTGAGCCCAGTAAATTACACATCAGAGGAACATCAGTTGTCAGTGAGTTATTGTACTGTAGTGCAGTAATGGGTTGTTTGTATCTTCGATGCAGTATTCTGTTTATTGTCGTCCATATTGTGTGTGCTGGTGTATTAACATTTAGTCCCGTTAAAAAGTCTTTCCAAGATTGACGTTTACTGCTCTTGATTACCCACTGTGCTCTAGCTTTCTTCTTTTTATAATCTATGAGATTAATGTCTGAAGGGTTCCTACGAAACAGTCGAAGTGCCCTCTTTCGTTCTAAGACAGCTATTTTACACTCTTCGTTCCACCAAGGAGCCGGGGTTTTACTGTATTTGGGAGCAGTCTTCGGTATAGTTATGTCTGCACAATTGATTATCAAATTATTAAATTCGTTTATCGTAGCTACACTAGTTCGTTTTAAGGCTTGTGAAATTTCATCCTTAAATAAAGCCCAATCAGCCTTGTTCATGTTATATCTGCTTGGGGAGATAAAATTAGGATTATTATTTAGATGAGCGGATATTATAATCGGTGCATGATAACTACCATAAAAATCATCACAAACCTTCCACTGAAATCGAGTGTAGATATCAGGAGTGCAGACAGAAAAATATCTATGTGTGACAAGGTACCAGTTCTACCGCAAAGATGTGTCGGTGATGTTAGGGAATATCATTAGGGAATTAAGACAATATAAATCATTGAATTTTTTGTCTAGGCCACTTTAATAAAAATAATGAAACTCTAAAACCAATACTTTCCGCGTAGAGCATATTGTCGATACAAATGCAAACTACCGAATGTGAAAATCACCCTTTTCCATAGTGAAAAAACTTTTATTCATAACTTTGCTTTTGGACAGTCAAATACTCGACAGATTCAACCTTTTGACAGTGTTTACATTCCCCTTTCACTGAGTGAACTTAGATTCGAGAGTTTGCCGCCCATATAAAATACGTTTTTGTCACATACGATACTTTGCATTTGTGTAGACGATATATATTTGAATTCAATTTCTTTTTTAAGCGTTTTTCACAAATGATAGCGTCTTCTATTCAATGTTTTTAAATTTTTACCAGAGTGTATATTAAAGGCTTTGGAGTTCGTTAATCGAAAACAGTTAAGAGGAAGAGTAGGAGGGGGAGAAATGTTAGGGGAGTCATTTTCTGTGCATAGTAAGCAGATGGTTGAACAATTAAAGAAGTTTTCAATAATTTTATTAAAGCCTTCCTTTCTTCGGAACGTTGTTTTAATAGATTTGATTTGAGAAACGAAGGGAAGTCTATGAGAGTAATAACAAACATTAAATTAATTTTCACTGAATCAGAGAAAAGCTTAGTCAATTCTTATTCAGCGGTATATTGTATTTCCCGATGCAAGCGAATCTTATCTTACTACGCCTCTAAGGAAATTACTATTAAACTACAGAAACAACAAATAGTTTTATTTGCTTACAATTAAATGGATAACTCTGTAGGCCTTAACGTTTAGTGTTTCAAAATTTAAACGGAACACAAATAGAAGGGAATTGTTTCTTTTTCAAACGAATGCTCTGAATCAAAGTCTTTTTAAAAAGTCCGTCTCGCAGGACTGCATCATCTTAGCGCGGTTCCGTTCATATCCCTAGTCTAATTTGGAAAGATTAAAATAGAAGCAGTTATTATTTTGGTTCCACCAGTCTTTTTTTTTTAATTAATTATTATAATGGCGTGTCAACCCTTAAGGTCACTAACGCCATTCCTTTGAGTAGTAAAGTCTTGAAAGGTCATGATTTACAATCTTACCTGGAAGGGTCCGCTACACTAGAAACAGACCCGCTAGTGACAAGGTCTTCGAATCTTGGAGATCTATATTTCTAACAATAAATTGTTTTTGTTATTTTACTTAACAAGTTTTATTGTCAAATACATTATCCAAGCATAAGCAATTAAAAAATAACAAGAAATAAAACAGACAAAAAGAACCATTGGAATAAACGAAATCAATTAATTTAAAGCTTTAAGCACTTTTTTCTCCGATTGACATCGCCTAATTAAAACTTTCTTCAGAACCTTTTTTGTAGAGCATTTAGTAACCTTCCGAATGGTAATCTTCCGCTTCACAAGATTGTCAACGGTTTTCGAGATACTAACGAAATTATACAAAGTTACCAAAACTTTTTTTGTCTGTTAATAAAATATTTTATTCTAACCCTTCCTTTACTCTAAACGTAACAAAAATTTCAACATATTAGTGTTGATGAAACTCGAACATGCAGAAAATGTTTCAACTGTATCCCATAATTCTAAGTACCAAAATCAAAGACAAAGAACCCTCCCTAGGAAGGACGCTAGGCAGTTGAAAAGCTATATATCTTGGAAATCCATATCTCTAACATTAAATTGTTTTTCTTATTTTTCTTAACCTGTTTTATTTTCAAATACATTATCCAACAATAAGCAATTAAAAAATAACCAGGAATAAAAAACAGACAAAAAGAACAGTTCGAATAAGCGAAATCAATTACTTTAAAGATTAAAGCTCTTATTTCTCCGATTGACATCGCCTAATCAAAACTTTCATTAGAACCTTTTTTTTAGAGCATTTAATAAGCTTTATAATGGTATTCTTTCGTTTCCCAAGATTCTCAACCTTTTTCGAGATAGTAAGGAAAGTAAACAAAGTTACTAAAACTTTTTATGTCTGTTAATAAAATATTTTATTCTAACCCTTCCTTAACTCCAAACGTAACCACAATTTCAACATATTAGTTTTGATGAAAGTAGAACATGCAGAAAATGTTTCAACTGAATCCCATGATTCTAAGTACCCAAACCAAAAACGGTATTCAAAAAATATTTTTCCAATTTTCTCGAAAACGGTTAAAGCTATCGCCTTGAAAATGGTTTCATTCGTTTTCCTAGCCCAGGAACCATATAAAACGAGTACTTAGAAGCTTATGAACTCAAAAACGTAAGTGTTACGATTTTTTTGCGCGAATTTCGCCCAAAACGCCATCTTCCAGTAGGCGGATTTTGCTGGTTAACGAACTTGACCTTTCAAATTGGACGAAGGATTTTTGCACCAAATTTCATCAAAATCGGACCATTCGTCTTCTATCTAGAGAGCGAACAGACAAATATATATATATATATATATATATATATATATATATATATATATAAATATATACATATATATATATATATATATATAAATATATACATATATATATATATATATATATATATATATATATATATATATATACAAATTTGAACCACCGTTATTTTCGGTCTCTAGGGGTTCTGAAACGCGAAATTTTCTAGTCGGCACTTCCGGATTGTTTCATTGTATCAACCCTATAAGCGGGGTTCCTCCCTATGGGGGAGGGAGGAACCGCGCTAAAAATATAGAGAGCGTATTTGTCTTTTTTAGTTTTCACTTTAGTTTTTAATGAAAATAAAGATTAAATATGTGAAGACAAATAAATGATTAAACCTAGCCTATTTTATTCATGATAAATAAAGAACGAAATTTTATTGAAAATTGTACAAAGGAACATTAATACATTTTCATTCAGTACGATAAAACATACATAACGGATGATAAAACGTTTTAACAATTAATAACTCCACTAATTAAAAGTCCGACTCGCAGGAACTGCGTCATCTTAGCGCGGTTCAGTTTTTATCCCTAGTGTCATTTGGGAAGATTGAAATAGAAACCGTTATTATTTTGGTTCAACCTTTCCCCCGTAAACAAAGGGCCCGTTACCAAGGGGCAGCGTACCCTTATACCTGGAATCCACCCACCACTGGTTGGCCAGCCCAACTGCTACAAATAGTTTTTTTTTTTTTTTTTTTTTTTTTTTTTTTTTTTTTTTTTTTTGGTGCGTCTACTGCTATGGTCATTGGCACCATTCTTTATTGTTGATTTGTAAACCAACAGAGAAACAGTTCTTAACCTAACTAAACTATTCTAACTTCGGTGAGCTCCTTTTTAAAATATATTGGAACCACCCTTAATTCTAAACTTAAATCTAGTTAGTGAGCTATTTACATATTTACAGTAACTCATTCACACTTGGAACATTCACACAATAAATACATACACACAAACCACACATACTCCTATATCGATTATTTACATATACTCACAAAACGTACATGTCACCAAGGTTTATATTTTGTACAAATTGGATAGTGGATTCTCCTAACAGGGGACTCAACTATATCTCACTATAGAATCTGGTATCTATTAAATATTCTTTCAGTATCTTCACAGATGCTTCATTTTTACTTAACAGTTGCTTTAGGTTATCAGGTAGGTTGTGCCGCCTCCGGGCTTCCTGGAGCGCGGTGCACTCCAACAAGATGTGTTTAACATCTAGGAGGCTGCCACAGCGTTCACATTGTGGTCTTCGTCGGCCGACGAGGTGGTATCCATGCGTCAGTCGTGTGTGACCGATTCTTAGACGTGATAATACCACCTCGTCCTGCCTTTTCATATTGGTAGGGCTCTTGAACATAACGGAACTTTCAATGTTCTTTAAGAATAAGTCACCATTATTGTACTCCTCTTGCCATTTATTCCACACGAGTTTAATCATTTGTTTTTTAAAATCTTTAACGTGCATTGGCAGGTCAAGACCATCCGGGTGTGACGCTGCCTGCCTGGCCAAGAGGTCTGCTTGTTCATTTCCTTCTAAGTTAGTATGTCCAGGTATCCATAAAAAGTTGACAGTTGCTCCTCTAGAAAGTATAGTGTTTAAAACGTTGAAAATATCCAATATAAGAGGATTTGTTGAAAATTTGTCTTTAAGGGAAATTAAGGAACTATATGAATCAGTGCATATTAATATCCGTAGACTGCAAGTTCCGTAATGCTCAAGAGCTTTTTTAATTCCTGTTAACTCTGCATGAAAGACACTTGTTTCTGGATTTAAAGGGATAGAAAGTTGTCTTTCACTATCAATGTACACGCCACATCCAGTACCGGAATCTGTTTTAGAGCCATCTGTGAAGATAATGAGATGTTGTTTATATTTTTGGATTGTTTCAAGAAATGCTGTTTTATATATTAAATTGGAAGTGCTTTCTTTGGGGTACTTTCCTAATGAGAGATCGATATGAAACTCTGGTAGAACCCATGGGCATACGACCGAAAGTTGTAATTCCATGAGGTTCTCCCAGGTTCCACCGTAGAAGCGGATAGTTTCATCGGCCCTCACTGTCAATGGCCTAGTTCTCGAACGTTTATTCTTATACATGTCAGATGTGCTGTGATCTCTTACAATGTTTGCCATGAAATGTTTTGGCTGGCATCTCAGGGACGCTACATATGTCAGAGTCAGTAGCTTTCTTCTGTGGTCAGGGGGTAGATGTCCTGCCTCTGCGTAGATGGCGTCTAACGGGCTTGTGCGAAAGGCGCCAATCGCAGCTCGCAGCCCCGCATTGTACTGTCTATCCAACTGGCGGAGCCACGACCTGCGAGCGGACCCGTATATTGCACATCCATAATCTACTCGGGATCTGAGTAGCACGTCAAATATTTGCAGGAGGACTGATGTTTCGGCACCCCACTTTATTCTGGACAGCGATTTAAGGATTTTAAGGGACGCCTCACACCTCTGAATTGTATAGTTGATGTGAGACCTCCACCTTAACTTTGCGTCCATGATGAGCCCTAGAAATTTATGCTCATCTCTTGATATGACTTCGGAACCACACATCTCCAGCCTCGGGGGATTATGTGGTCTTCGGAGCCTGCAGAAATGGACAGAAACTGTCTTTTCATGGGAAAACATAAAGCCACGTGATCTGGCAGCATCGGTTACAGTGTTGATAGCCTGCTGTAGACTTCGGGCTTCTACATCCTCTGCCGGGTGAGTGACAAATAAGGCTAAATCGTCAGCAAAAAGTGAACGACGAACGTCTTCCTCTATACCGTCAGCTATGCCATTTATTGCGACAAGAAACAGTGTTACGCTAAGGACGGATCCCTGAGGGATTCCGTTCTCTTGTACGCGTAGAGATGATAGGGCATCACTGATCCGAACTCTAAAAGTTCTTTCTTCTAAGAAGCTTTTAAGAAACAGAGGTAATCGACCTCTTAGTCCCCATTCATGTAGTCACTTGAGTATGTCATATCTCCATGCCCTGTCATATGCCTGCTTCATGTCGAAAAAAATGGCCGTAGCATGTTCTCGGGAGAAGAATGCATTTTGTATAAATTGTTCTAAGTACCCTAGTTGATCTTGGGTTGAGTGTTTTCGTCGAAATCCGGCCTGATATTTACTAATAAGCCCTCTATTTTCCAAAACATGCATCAATCTGTAGTTTACCATTGACTCCAGGAGCTTTCCCATACAACATAGAAGAGATATTGGTCTATAGCTGCCTGGAGCCTGTGGATTTTTACCTACCTTTAAAATTGGTATAATGATTGATTCTTTCCATTGAGTCGGATATATTGTTATTTGCCAAAGTTGGTTATACAAATCTAGCAACCTCCTTTTTCCTGTGTCCGGTAAATTCAGTAACATTTCATATGGCACTCCATCCCAGCCCGGCGATGATCTCCGATTGACTGCATGGAGTGCCCTATTAAGCTCTTCAATTCCAAAATTAACATTATATTCATATGAGGTACTCTCCTCTGATCCGAAGTCTAGAGGAATACTCTCTTCGGCTGCTTTTATGGCCAGGAATTCAGCCGAGCATTCCATGGAGCTGAATACTGAGCTGAAGTACTCGCCGAAGACATTGGCAACTTCTTGAGGCTTATCAACATGTATGCTATTGTGAAAGAGAATAGGTATTTGAGGTTTCATGCACCTTCCACTAATAGCCTTTATTTTCCTCCATACTTCGGACGTGGAGGTTGTACTAGTCATGGTACTTACATAGCTGTTCCAGGATTCTCTTTTCTTTTTTATTTTTAACCTTCTTTCAATAGCTCTAGCCTTCTTAAAGGCGATCAGATTTGCATCGGTAGGATAACGCTTAAACCGATTAAACGCTTTCTTTTTGATTTTATTAGCATCCCTGCATTCCTCGTCCCACCAGGGAACCGGGGTTCTCCTTGTGCGACCAGAAGTACAAGGGATAGACTCGCTAGCTGCGTTCGTCAATGCTTTTGTAAACTTCACCAATGATGCTTCAGGCGTGTCTGCCAGTTCAGGTGTAACAAATAAATCCTGGAATTTGTTCCAATTGGCTAGTTTAATGTTCCACTTAATTGGGCCTTTATACTCATCGTACCTACCAGGGCAGTTTAGATGTATTGGAAAATGATCTGATCTATGGAGGTCACTTAGAACTCCCCATTCAAAGGACGACATTAATGTTGGGCTGATAATTGTTAAGTCTATGGCATCAAAGTTTCCTGAAGATTCAATAAAATGTGTAGCCGCTCCATCGTTGAGGACCAAGAGTCCCATCTCGTCAAGCGCATCATAAAGAAGATGCCCCTGAGATGTGGTCCTCCTTGAGCCCCAAGAGACATGGTGCGTATTAAAATCGCCAAGAACTATTATTGGCGGAGGTAATTGTCGTACAAGATCTTTTATTTCCGTTATGGAGTAACCTCTACCGTCTGGAAGGTACAATGAGCAGATACTGGCTGTTACTGGGGTTCTCAGACGCACAGCGACGGCTTGGAGTGGCGTGGTTAAATGAATAGATGTTGCTCCAAGATTGTTCTTGGTGTATATGGCCACACCACCGTGGCTCCGACCACCTGGTAGAACTCTTGCCTCCTTGTGTTCACACATATATCCAGCCAGTGATCTGGGGGCTCCCTCCGGAAACTTCGTTTCCTGAAGAGCCACGACCAATGGACTGTATGCGTGCAACAGATATCGAAGCTCGTCGCTGTGTTCTGAAAATCCTCTAATATTCCACTGGAGGAATTTATTATAATCTGTCATTGTGGTGTAAATTATAATTTATCCTTATTCCGACTCAATGGGCTGTTTTCAGATTGGCGCTTCTTACCTTTTGGGCGACCTTTCCGTCGTCGTTCCTTCACACGTTCAAGGGGGCCTACGTCCTCCGCCGTATCTTCAAGACCATCGGTCTCAGACACCGACGAAGGAGGTATTGGTATGCGTACTATGTTTGTAGTAGTGGGGGATTTCATTTTCCCCTTTTCTAAATTGTCCTCCGCCGAAGCGGACGGTAAAGAAAGAGAGATAGGTGTTGGGGTGGAAGGGGAAATGGGAAGAGGTGGGGGAATAGGGGGGGAAGGGGGTTTCGAGGAAGTAGAAGGAAGGGGAATAGGAGTATCGTTATTGGTAGGGATATTCTTTTTTTCTGGCCTGGTTTTAGTCTTATTATTTGCTGCATCAGAGTATGTGCCTCTCGAAGCGTAAGAGGCGCTATTTACAAGTACTCTTGCTTGCCTGAATGTTAGATCTTTGATTTCAGTCCTCATTTTCTGGATTTCTTTTTCTATCTTGTACTCCATGCAGTCTCTGGAGCGAGCAGTATGTGGGCCATCACAGTTAGGACATTGGGGAGGTGCGGGGCACGGGTCCGGACTGTGAGTTGGATGCCCACAAACACAGACCTCGCGCTCCGATTTGCATCTCATAGCCGAATGTCCGAACTTCTGGCATTTAAAACATCTTAAGGGTGGTGGAACGTAAGGCCTTACTCTCAGTTTATAAAATGCCGCCTGAATACTGGAAGGTAGTTCCGGCCTGTCGAACGTTAACATAACGCTACCTGTGAATTCCAAGGTTTCGCCTGCACCATTCGCAGATCTCTTCTTACGAAAAAATCTGCGGACGGCCATGACGCCTTGATCCTTCAATCCCTCCAGTATTTCGTCGTCTGTCGAATGCTCAAGGTCAAAGCATGTTATTACGCCTCTTGATGTGTTCAGTGTTTTATGCAGTTCCATTTTAACACTAAACGCACCAAGAGTTTTCGCATTTAACAGTTTTTCACTTTGTTCCATCGTCGCTGACTCAATTAGCAAAGACCCATTTGCCATTTTACTTATTGCTGCGACTTTTCCATATTCTTGAGCAATAAGTTTGTTAATGAGGAACGGAGAAACCTTCACAAAGGATTGATCCTCAGTCCTGCTCATCACTACAAACTTAGGAAATGTTTTGCAAATATTGGGTGTTTCATATAAGGGCCTTTTCTTACCTCTTTTTACTTTCTTTTTCTCGGGAGACCTTGGCACTGTATAAGGTGCCAAAGTATACCGAGAATCTGTTGCCTTATTTTCAATGTTCAATTTCTGGCACTTGACACTGTTGAGGTGTCCAGAGCCAGGAAGTTGAGTATTGGTCCCTAAAGCGACCTCGAAGGTTGCTTGGGTTGAAGAATCATGAGACTTAAGGAGGTCCAAATCCATGCGTGTGTCGCTCAGTGGGTCCTGCTCACCCACTGAGTTGGCCATTAGGGGCAATCCGGCTATTTCCTGTTTCGTTGTTGTAGGATATAAGGGTTTAGGTGACTCAGACCCCTAATCTTTGTCACCGAGTCTGCTGGTGGGGCTGCCACCTAGGCCGGCAGACCGGCACAGTTCCTCCCGAAGGAGAGGATCCACTCAGCAGGGGAGGTGTCCCTGCCTCATCACGAATCCCCGCCTCTGCTTTTCGCCGTTTATGTACTATACAATAACGTTGCCCAGGGGGTACCACGGGGAGGAAAAGCAGTAGGCGTTGACGGGAATCAGGTATACTAGGAGATGCTAAGCAGTGGAATAGGGCACTATAGCTTAGCAGAGCTCCCAAAAGAAGTCGGACGGCTCCCATATCCGCACGTCCGCTCCAGCAACCCTTTAGCCCGCCCATTTACCCCCCGCTACAAATAGTTATTTCAAATATCAAAACAAATATCAAAATGTTTCTAATTTTCTTGATTTCTTCTACATTAATACTAATTATATAAATAACTGCAATTAAAAAACAACAACAACCCATTAAAATGTGAGCTAAACAACTACGAAAACCCGGTCAAAAGAAGAAAACAAACACATTTGAAGTTTTAAGCACTTATTTCTCCGATTGACAATGCCTAATTAAAAATTTCTTTAGAATCTTTTTTGTAGAGAATTTAGTAAGCTTACGATTTTTTTTGCGCGAATTGCGCCCCAAACGCCATCTTCCAGTGGGCGGATTTTGCTGGTTAACGAACTTGACCTTTCAAATTGGACGACGGATTTTTGTACCAAATTTCATCAAAATCGGACCATTAGGGAAGCCGGAAATGAGCGAACAGACATATATATATATATATATATATATATATATATATATATATATACAAATTTGAACCACCGTTATTTTTGGTCTCAAGGGGTTCTGAAACGCAAAATTTTCTAGTCGGCACTTCCGGATTATTTCATGAGATCAACCTTATAAGCGGGGTTCCTCCCTATGAAGGGAGGGAGGGACCGCGCTAAAAAGGGTTTGTAATATATGTTTATGACACACCATGTGCTTTTATGTATCCATTCGCTGGATATAGTAAGGTGTTAACAAAGTGTCTGTGTACTATCTCAGCCCAAGTGACAGTAAACTTATTCCAGGATACATGTACCTAATAATAATGGTATATTGAATAAAATGGTCTGCTATTATCAGCTGCAATACGTTTAGTTCTGACCATACTGTCTCTTTAGAATGCAGAATGAAGAATCTCGAAGTTTAGGCGTCTTTCGCACTCTGGTTGAAGCTTTGATTCACAGATACGTAACACAAGAGATCAACAAAATAACAAAGAAATTGTTGAATCATAAACACCAATAGTAAACATGTTGATCTGTGGTGGCATTGACAAGCCTGTCAATTGTCCCAATTAACTCTTCATTACCACAACACAAAGATGTATTTATGAACATTAAACATTTAAAATCAAATGCTATAGACTGTTTCCTACATAAACATTTATTATTTCAATTTCGACAGGACGGGTCGATGGGAGGGATTTTGATTTTTCGGTTTCATCTTTCAACTCTATCATTCTCCCGTTTCTTTTTAAATGCTATTAGCTATAAACTGAGTATGTTAGAATAACCAGGCGTCAGATATGAGAATGAAGTTGCCTTAGTTTTGTGTTGGTAATATCCTAATTAATGTAAATCTAATGACATAGGCAGTTTGTGGGTTATATCTTCTTTCAATCGACACATCAGGACAGTTTTAACGTCAATAAGTTTGGGGGATATTTAGTTCTAGCACGGGTTTCAATTGACTTAAAATGTTAAAACGAATATATAAATTTGTATCATTTACGGAATTCTCAATAAAAACAGCAAAACTTTTTTTTAGCAAAATGTTTCTATTCTAAAGCATACTAAGTATTAGGATTAAATACGAAGGGTTTCTGGGAGTTGCTTAAGATCTTTAGAAAAAGGCCGTAGTAACTTGACTAACCCGATCCTGAACCGATAGACTTAAAGTTAAGGCATTAAAATGTAATCATTGACTGTACAATCTGTCAAAAAAGGTTTCGTAATGATTTAATAACAGTAATCCCTTGACTTATCTCAGTTTCATAATGAGTAATGGCATTTTTATTTAAAAAAAAAAAAAAAAACAATGATTTTCCTTCCTAATGCTACATTACGGAAAAAATATTCGAATCCTCATAAAAACAATAGTTACCGTATGTACATCCTAAAGAACATTTTTAAATGGTGGGACTAAATTATAAAATAAAAATTAATTTTTCTTGCCAAGTTTCGGCTTCGTCATTTCAAGCCTTCGTCGCCGATTTGGGGAGAGGAAGAACTAATACGTTTCGAGGTCCCAACATCTTTTAAATACCTAATGTTCCACATTGTCTTTCTTAGAAATAAATGTGCAAAACTGTATTCTTGTAAAGTACTCATAAAAGGCTGTACCAATTGTCGGAACCACAATTATCCAATAATTAAAAAATTGAGTCCGGTTTGAATTAACCGATTGACGGTAATTATTCTATCAAAAGTAAATTGATTCAAGGTTGTAAAAATTCAAATTCAATTTATCAAAGCAATTATAAAATGTTTGCATTTCTGCTAGAACGTATAATATTGGCTAACATATTAAAAAAAAAAAGAAGGTTAAATAAACACCTCATATTAATATGTATCAATATAAATAACAAGTTTTAACCTTAATATATAAATTCTTCATTTAATAAAATATATAAATTTATAAATATATCTTTTCTTAAAGATTATTACAAATCATCAAGTAACTTTTTTAGATAAGTCAGAATTGTATTTTATTGTCGCTGTAGCAAATAATTTTAATACACAGGGTGTTTCAGGGTTAACTGGCCAATTTGAACATATGAACTAAAAAGTCCGTCTCGCAGGACTGCATCATCTTAGCGCGGTTCCGTTCATATCCCTAGTCTAATTTGGAAAGATTAAAATAGAAGCAGTTATTATTTTGGTTCCACCAGTCTTTTTTTTAAAATTAATTATTATACTGGCGTGTCAACCCTTAAGGTCACTAACGCCATTCCTGTGAGTAGTAAAGTCTTGAAAGGTCATGATTTACAATCTTACCTGGAAGAGTCCGCTACACTAGAAACAGACCCGCTAGTGACAAGGTCTTGGAATCTTGGAAATCTATATTTCTAACAATAAATTGTTTTTGTTATTTTACTTAACCAGTTTTATTGTCAAATACATTATCCAACTATAAGCAATTAAAAAATAACAAGAAATAAAACAGACAAAAAGAACCATTGGAATAAACGAAATCAATTAATTAAAGCTTTAAGCACTTTTTTCTCCGATTGACATCGCCTAATTAAAACTTTCTTCAGAACCTTTTTTGTAGAGCATTTAGTAAGCTTCCGAATGGTAATCTTCCGCTTCACAAGATTGTCAACCGTTTTCGAGATACTAACGAAATTATACAAAGTTACCAAAACTTTTTTTGTCTGTTAATAAAATATTTTATTCTAACCCTTCCTTTACTCTAAACGTAACAAAAATTTCAACATATTAGTGTTGATGAAAGTTAGTGTTTTTTTCGGTCTCTAGGGGTTCTGAAACGCGAAATTTTCTAGTCGGCACTTCCGGATTGTTTCATTGTATCAACCCTATAAGCGGGGTTCCTCCCTATGGGGGAGGGAGGAACCGCGCTAAAAACCTCAAAACAAGAAAAACTGAAGGTATGACCCTCTGAGGGTATGTCCCCAAACGCTTTTTTTAGGAGATATTCACACCTAAAGATTTTCATTGTTATGAATTACTTAGGTTTATTAAATATATAAAATTGATTGAACGAATATTTTTCTTCGACCAGAGGTGATTATTTTTCTGATTGAAGATTCCTCTTCTTGTGAAGGTAGCTTCATCTGTCCCAACCATGTTTCCTGATAATTGTGGATTATGCTCAACTTGACTTGAGTACCATTCTGAAAAATTTCTTCTTTGCAGAAAATCATGCGGTAATAAATTTTGTTCTCGATGGTAACGATGTGGGTGAAAACGATCTGGAATGAGAGTTCTGCATACATATGTAATTCTGCTCCAGCTCTTCATATAGCTCTTCATTTCCTAAAAGGGGCCAAAATACCATTTACACGTGGTATTATAGCAAATGCACCAGGTCCCCTAAGACGTTGAGACGTCGAGTTAAGATAGACTTCTTTGGTAATTGTTTATTCGGAAATCGCATGGCATATTCACGACGGGCTGCAATACCATTACCAGCGCAAAAACTGTACAAAAACACCTTATCGGCATATTCACCATTAGTATCAATTGAAGGCATAATACTCTGCAGAAGCTTGTACAAACTGATAAATGTTATTGATAGTTTCCAATGGTAACTTAACCTTATGGTATTAAACCTTACGTCGCTAAAAGTTTTTATATTAGCGGACATACCTTCACTTTGAGCAACATTTAATGTGCATCTTAATTTTTACATTTAATTAAAAAACAGTATGAACGAATAAATAGGATTTATTAATTTCATATAACGTGAATAATTCATAACAATGAAAATCTTTAGGTGGTGTGAATATCTCCTAAACAAAGCGTTTGCGGACATACCCTCAGAGGACATTTTTTTCTTGTTTTGAGGCCCATAGTTTATATTTTCAGTTTGCTACTTAACCCTGAAACACCCTGTATATTACTTACTAATATATTTAAATATATATATATATATATATATATATATATATATATATATATATATATATATATATACATACATATATGTGTTTTTTTTTTTGGTTTTTTTATAGGGCAAGGGAAAAATCTTTTATCAGACGAAGTGCAAAATGCCACAACAGTGTGACATTCCTACTCACTAAAAAACCATTTCCCTTTTCCCCTCAACCACCCTACGGAACTGCCCTCAGGCATTACTTCGTAGGGGGACTGTCGGCCTTACAGTCCAGGGGCAACGAACAGTCGTAGATGGAAATTTTTGGGACAATATTTTTGACTTCGTAACTTTGTTTGGGCGAGTTAGGAGGTGAACGTATCTCAAAAGTCCCCGCATTTGAGCCAGGAGGAGGGGGGTTTAGAAGGTCCCATTTTTCAGGTTTTCACTTATATCTCGGAAACCATGCGTCCTAGCAGCATGGCCATTCTATGACAAACGAAAGCTGATTACATTTTCTGCAAGTTCTACTTAATCAAGTGTTTCGAGATGTCTCTAGTTTTCGAAATATCCGCTCTTGAAAGTCTGTCATTTTGGGCAAAACACACTTTTTGCTCTTTTTGCCCGGATAACTCTTCCATGATGAACCCAAAAAACAAAAGCGAAAGATGGTTAATTTTCGATAGGACCGTCTCAGTCGAAGAAAACGTTGCATACATTTTTTGAAGAGTTCATTTCGTTACATTCTAACCATCCCTAATCAGGGGAACTATGAGTTTCATTATATAAGAACACTCGAGTCGGACCTCTTTTATATTTTGTCAACAGTTTTCCGGCTCTTGGCTATTTTGAATATTTGGAAAAAAAAAAACAGATACTTCAAAATGTTTGAAACTTATTAATTTATATGCTAAAAATTAAATTCTAAGAACTTTCTCAGTTCGTCATTGTGACGTTTCAAAATCGAAATAAAGATCTTTTCCGAATTGAATAATCTTCGCCTTGACTTATTTGAATACTAAGGAAAAGGCTCCATTATCACGCCTTGAAGCCGTGAAGAGTCGACAAACACTCAGAGGCGTTCCATAGCTTTATTGCCAGCTGAACAATCTTATTAAAGAGTAGCGCAATTTGCAGACAACGTTATTCACATAAACTCTAATTGGGTATCTTTATCTTTATTTAGTATAATTACTGAGTTATATAATATAGTTTTATTCTCAGACATAATCTACAAATGCTAAAACGAGAGATTATTTTTAGAATATGGGACCTCTTCTAAAAGAAAACTTCACTGATAATGCTATTCTACATTAGGTATGTCTATGAGAAAACAGTATCAGATGTACTGCACCATCTCAGTACACTTGTGTAGTATCTATCTGTAATTGTGAATCAAATATGTATACATTTACAAACGGACCTGAAAATCAAATATAATAATACATAAATAAATCACATGGCCGTGTAGCACTGCAGAAAACTAAATCCACTCAATCAAACTACGGGACTATACAACTGTTAATACAACTGAACTGCAAGGTATACATTTATCACTACACAAATGACATAATATAAATATGATAATAATAATGATCATCATGCCATAAACACACAAATATTCACAAAAGTATAAAGATTGGAAAAACACAACTTTCCAATACTATAGCTACCGGGGAAAATACACAGGACTTAGTACAGACGAAGACGAACATACAATAGAAGCAACAGATGAAATTGACATCTGTAGGAGCACGCCTGACTCAAGAGTGACTAAAACACTGGTTATGGACAGACAAGAAGTTAAAAACACAAAAATCCTGGCAATAAACAATTTTCTTTGTCGGGAGAGTCCAAGTTGTCATAAACAGGCATATAATTGGACATCGATTATTAACATATTCATATTTAAGTCCGCTCATAGGAAATGTGTCATCTAGGAAAGATGCCGTTCACATCCCTTGTGACGTTCTTTAGTAAAGGAGGAGGAGCATTGATAGGTTTTGATTTTTCGTGAAACATCTGAATTTCAGGATTCCTACAGAATAAGCTAAACATATTTTTTTTTTTTTAAGCAAACGTAAAAACAATGTATTGACATCTGATTGTCAAGAATTAGGACTGGTAAAGCTTAAATCAAAACACAAGAGAGGTGAGTTTTGTCTTTGTCGCTTTGGCCATGTCAATCACGGTTTGGCCCTAATTCTTCCATTAATTTGTGTTTCCAAAATATTGAGGCAACGTCTTGAATGTCGAGGAATAAACTCATTTCGATTGGACGAATACTTAAAATTCAAAACAAGTTCTAGAAATCTCTTCGGTCTGTCCTAAAGATCTCATCACAAATGCTTGTTCTGGTAAACAAAATTAACATTACTAAAATGGACCTCACCCGGAAGTTAGGTCTGTAGGTCGTTTGACTTGATGAGGTTATTCGAATTCTAAACTTACCTCTGGATTGAATTGTCACCTCTTCGAGACAATATGCAAATCAGCCGCTGTCTGAGGTGGCACATTCTAATGAGGTACCGGTCCGTCAAGGTTCAATGATTTCCAACTTTCAATCATACTTCTGAAGATTGGATGCTCAACCGCATTTATCTTCATCCTAGACATAGAGGAAACACGGTAAAAGTACTTATCCAGACTCGATTAGTAAATAAATTTATATCGTTAATAGAAATAACAAGATCCTTAATTTTTAAACGAAATTAAAAACTTAGGACTCCAACAAACTTGGTCATGTATTTCCCTATTAAGCCCATATCCACGGTGATTCAAAAAGTCTAAAATAGGCAGTCTCTTATATTTTTGCCTTCAATGGAAGGAAAAAGACATTTTAACACAGTTTACACTAACTGGGCTGGTTCTACGTAACGCTATTCACTGAAAATTCGAAACCATTTTCTTGATATTTTAGGAAATATACAACTCGAAAATTGACCTGCTTTAAGCAATAAAATTCCGTCACGCAGGAGCTGCATCACTAAGCACTTTCCTCAGAATTTTGGTGGTGTGAATTGCATTCCTGACTAATTTGCTTAAAACAACGTAGATAAATAAAATAAAAAAATTAATAGTTCTGTTTTTTTACTACTAATAATAATTTTGTTTGCTAATAGTTAGCAATCGTTTTAATTATCAATTTTATAATTCATTTCCTTCCAGAGTTTTGTGTATGTGTGAAACTACACTACTTAATAAATACACAAAAACTTCACATTTTCGTCTATTGATCTTGATGAATAATAAAAGAAACGGGATACAGCGCTCTTAGTGGTAGAAATCAGAACTAAGTCCTAGTGGGAGCTTTGACAACCTACGTTTGGCGGGAGAATGTAGGCACCCGGTAGAGTGCCAGGCCAAATTCCGGCACACGCACACTGTGTGTTATATTACACGACATATTAGAGCCGGTTTGTAACGTCTCATACCTTCCAACCAGTTGAAGATAAACTTATGAAACTTTACATAGGTATTATTCTACTAGATGTGAGTAAAATAGGAAAGTTTCATAATTCTACATTGAAGCGATGGAAATCGGAAATTATACGACTCACTCACTCGACCCGAAAAGGAAGACTTGAACTTTCGCAGAATGGTAGACATTAGTGTCTTATTAAAGGCAAAATCGAACAATCTGGTTGTGTTTCACTCCGCTCCCAGGGAAGGTGCCCGTTGTGTTCTTGTTGTTACTTCGGAAATCCATCATCCCTTTCGAAACCTATCATGTGGAGTATCAAATGAATCGTATCGTTAAGGAGAACCTGTATTTGATGTTTTAAGAAACATTTGGGTGCATCTTAACATGCTTATGTACTATCTATCAAATGGGATACCTGAACCCAATGTCTAACTTTTCCCGTTTTCATGTTACATCCGCATGGGGAGTTGCTTTTTCAATCACCACTCACACGCAAACATACATATATATAATACTAACATAAAGTTCGTTTTTTTAACGGCGCTTCGGCGTCTAGACCATTAGCGCCAGAGTACAGCGAGGAATTTTCCCAACGAGCCGTGAGATGAGAAAATTCCTACCACCGCACAGTGTAACGTCCAATGGAAAAAAAATCTAAATTTTTGTTTCCTTATATTTAATTTTTAATCCTATAGCTAAGTTTAGAAACTATTCAATGAACTAAAATCGTTTAAAACTAATAAATATTATTGTTGGCGAATTGCTGGATGGTGGAAAATTGATGTTCCAAGGATGAAATAATGGTCGAAAATTCCCACAAGGCCCTTCCGGTTTCCTTAGAGGCAAACATAAAAAAGAGTTTTCAGCGTTGTGTGAGAGATCGAAAAAGCGCCGGGTTCTTCTGATATCTGGCCCAGAGCTTTCTTTACGGAGAAAAAATATAATAAGGCAAAGCAAATTCAGTTCAGACATTAATGAATGTATAATAGAGGATGACATTAATAATCAAATAGATATTGGTTTCGATATAAGTTTACGTTCTCTAGAATCGAAAAACGAATAAGACTCGGAATTAAAAAAGTATTTAATAATTTCATGGAAAATGGTAAAATATTATTATTCTAGGGCAATATTACTATAAGTATAATTTACTACTATACTATTACTACATTATATGTTGCAGGTATAATATATTTTATAATATTTGTATTAATAATATTATTACCTGCTATATTATTTCTATTAATATTACAAATATTACAATTAATATTATTATAGCTGTATTGTATGCATTATTATACTGTTGTTACCTTGTTTTGAGTTGATTTCAATTAATAAAAATGTTTATTTGAAAATAACTAGTGGTTAATGATTTTAGTCCATAATCCTCACTACTTCGTTACACTGTGCGCCGGTGGGGATCGAACCCACCATCTCCCGCTTATGAATCCCCCACTAGACCACGGGAGATCCCCCGAATCTGTTCTGTAATATTGTTTAAGTGAGAAATTCGCGTGGACAAAATTGTAGCACTTACGTTTCTTCGTTTATAGGCTCGCAGGAACACTTTGTATAGTCTTTGTAACCTAGGGAAAAGAATGTAATAATTTTGAAGGCGTTTTCTGGAGCACTTTTCGAGAAATGTGGATAAAACTAGCTCCCCCAACTAATTTTTGTTTTTTAATATTCAGAAATAATAGATTCAGTTGAATATTTATTTGTTTAAAGTATTTGGGGCGAAAAACCTCATGGTCGTCAGTGCCCAACCATGTAAAACATGTCATAAGCTTGCCATGTCCGTGGGTTTCCGTAAGGAGCGTCCATGCCAGGATTTATTTTTTTTTCAGTTGAATATTTTTTCAGATTATTCCAAACGAAAATAAGTGATTTGGCCCTTACGGCCGAATTTTATATTGCCAAGAAACTCGCTAAACAACACCAAAAACTAGTAATAAATGTGTCTTATGAAAATATGTAAAATCGGCTTCTGTGGAGGGGGGCTCAACATCAGACCTAAATTATCAACGGACCCCTAAAGAACGTAAGTCACTATACAACGCCCAAAATATAAGAGGAGTATGATGAAAATGAGAAACACTGTCCTAATAAGAGTAGAGGTTTACCAGTAATGTTTGTGTTGATGAACAGCAAGTATCTCTTTATAACATTCGAAACTAATCAGAAAAATGAATAGTTGAAAGCAGCTAAAGTGGAAGAAAGCATTTATTTATTATGATTTTAATAACTGGTTCAGCTGATATGTTTATTGCAGCCGCTGCTTCGCTGAGAAATGTGCTGAATTTCCGTAACTCCTGCAATACTGACTATTTCTTTGTACAAATGAGAGAGCATGAGAATGAATTAACTCATACTGAAGCTCCTAGAATTAGAGCAAATTGGGGCTAACGGAGTCATTCGGTTTATCTTTCAAAATGCCATAATTCCCTATTTTATACAGGAAAAGGTAATTACTGGGCTAAAAATACAAAATTAGCAGTCAGGAGCATGCGACTCACGTAATAGTCTCGTTTCAATTTCTGCTACTTACATAATTTTGAAATCGACCTGAAATTGACTATTTAAAAGAATGTTAAGAACTTTACATCATTACCTCGGTTTACTTAAGAAAACCGACTTTCAACAAGAAATAATAAAATAGTGCCTTCAAATAACAAAACGGATGACTCGTCATTCGGTATTTATTACTTAGCCTTGATACAATATATTCGCTAGTTCTGACACTGTTGTCATGTAGAACTTGTAGACAAGATTTCCTCCTTAACATCAACTTTCTACTCATGCCTCTAGGCAGTTCGTTTCATGTTGTACTGTTTTTAGCAGTAGACTGTATATAGCTGAGTATTCTCAATATTGTACATTCAACATAAATAAGGCGCTGGGTCAAATCGCAGAATGGACGTTGTGATATCATTACTAGGGCAAATCGTAATAAATCGCTTCACAGAGTCACTTTACGATCCCTGGTTGCCCCAACTCAAGGAGGCCGATAACAATTTGTGCGGAATTGAAGTTGAATCAACGGATTCACAATTTGGAGACATAGTTATCCTCACAAACACTACAATACTTCACACTGATAAGCTCAGATTCCTTTGGGAAGCTGCTCAAAACAGATCACATTTGATCGGGATCCTTTTCCACCTTGGAGATACGATACTCGTACAGTACCAAACACTTATTACATAAAATCCTTTTAATTCAACAATCTGCTGTAGCTGCCTCTAGGATGGTGTTTGTTCTCAATGACAGTGCTCTTATACATTACCTTTTTTACCTTGTTTAAAGCCTTCAAGAGATGATCCATTTCGTCAATTTATTCCTTCCTTATTATTTTAGCCGGAATAGCTGTGAAATAATGGCCTAATACGTCTAGTTGATTGGACTCCCAGGTTTGGGGACTCCCGTGTCAACAGCAATGAGGTGTTCTTTGCTTAATTCCGTTCCCTTCATTACTTTCATATCCTTTTGCTGCACTGAAAATAATCAATAATAATGTTATAGTTTCTTTCCACAGTAGAAAAATTAGAACTGTTTTATGAGTAAAGAATGAATTTCCTTTTAAACGATATTTTTCTACTCAGTATTCTATTAGATGTTGCCCGTTCTCACTTTTTTTGGCTTCTCCTGCGTGCTATATCATGGATCTAAATGTCCTTTGATGATTCCTGCCTGTTCACATCTAGATCTCTCATCGTTTTCATTCCTCGCCTGATATCTCTAAAGCTATTTTTAATTCTTTCCAATACAGAGTAGAGCTTCTCGTTGTCCAGCAGGTTTGCATTTTTAGTTGGCGTATAGGCTTGAACTCGAGTGACTTTCTGTATCTGCTTTTCCTATATCTGTTGAATTATTCGGGGCGGCAAAGGGTTCCAATCTTCTACTTTCACTATATCATGTCCTTCCATTTGGCGCGGTTCCTGACTCCCTTTATAGGGGGGAACCCCGCTTGTAAAGTTGACCTCTGGACGAAATCCGGAAGGCCTGACTAGAAAATTTACATTTCAGAACTCCTAGAGAACGAAAATAACGGTTGCCCGATATTGATGAACGTTCCTACAAAATCCGTCCAGCGGAACATGGTTTTTGGAGCGAAATTCGCGCGAAAAAAATCGTTGCGCATAGTTCATATGCTTGAAAGTACTCGTTTTATGTGCTTCCATGCCTAGGGAAACGACTGAAATCATTTTTAAGGCGATAGCATTAACCGTTTTCGAGAAGAGTAGGAAAATTGTTGTTGAATCAAGTTTTTAGTTTGGGTACTTAGAATCATGGGATTCAGTTAAAATATTTTCTGCATGTTTGAAATTCATATAAAAAAAGATGTATACATTTTGGTTACGTTTGGAATTGAGGAAGGATTAGAGTAAAATATTTTATTTATAGACATGAAAAGTTTTGGGAACTTCGTATGTTTTCCTTGATATCTCGAAAACGGTTGGAAATCTTGGTAAGCGGAAGGTTACCATTCGAAAGCTTACTAAATGCTCTACAAAAAAAAGAAAAAAAAAAAAAAATCTGAAGCAATTTTCGATTAGGCTATTTTAATCGGATAAATAAGTGCTTAAAACTTCAAAAGTGTTTGTTTTGCTCTTTTGAACGGGTTTTGTCTATGTTTAAATCACTTTTAAATAACATTTTTGTTTTTAATTGCATTTATCTGTAAAATTAGTATTACAGTAAAAGAAAATAAGAAACAGTAAGTAGTGTGTTTCTAGAGCGAACCTTGACAAGGCCAGGGAGTCATTTTTCTATGACAGGTAGAAATTACGTATCCTTGCAACCGTGACCTATTTGGGGTCATATATTATTTCATGAAAGGTCTAACCAAAATTATAACTGTTTCTATTTCAACCTTTCCAAATGACATTAGGGATAAGAACGGAACCACGCTAAGATGATGCAGTTCCTACGAGACGGACTTTTTAATTGAGAAGATTGACCATTGAACTGTAGAAGGTGTTGATCATCGGGGTTTCAGTCTTTTTGATTCAATTAGAAATTACATTTTATAGTTGAAATGTGTTCAGTTATGGCAACGCTTCGACTTGATATACAAACCTTCTTCAGGGCTATATTCGTTTACATTCATTGTTTGTTTACAATCATACTCAGATTCAAATTTTCGCTCGTCACTACTATGTAGTATAGTCACACTGGCATGGCCGATTCTAGACCTACACTATTTTAGCATTGGATGATAGATAACACTCCCTCCACTATCTACTAACTTAATAGGAAGGACTATCCGAAACAGATAAACAAGAGTACAACTGCATAGAGGATTGAGTAATATTAAAAATTAGTAAGACAGTTTCTGAAACGAATTTGTTCATGAAGATGTGGATTAATTATTCGATTCTCTTCCATGATGACGTACGTCGCATCAGTTGCAGCTATTTGATGCAATAATATTCAGTAGCCATTAAATAAAAATAAATCAGTAGTTATAGTTAATGATTATAAAATGAACAAATAAATGGCATACAAATATGTATATTCTTTGATTTCGATTTGCAAAACAATCTACTCGAAATAACGAGTGCTTGTTTTTTATTCTAAGGAGAATGTCATTAACGCAAGTGACAAAATAAGAATAAAAAGTTATATTTTTCTAATTATTAAAAAAAATATCTCTGTTCAAGGAGTTATGTTATATAAATCAACGTCCCTGTATTTTTAAAAAAAATAAAATTCAATTGGTAATGTAATGTATCTTGCAAAATAAATGCTCCTATTATTGCACTCAAATAAATTTAGGTTAACCTGAAAATTAAATTTAGTTCAAGGCGTCCATTTGTTTATTCTTTGATATTTGATAAGTTGAGATAGCAAAAATAAAAGAAAAAATCATTTGTAGGGTAAGAATGAGTGCGGAAAAATTATCAACAAAAGTCTATTCCCCGCGCTTCGCTTAACATATTTTTAAAATAGATAAAATAGATTGACTGGAAGGCTCTCTGCCATACACAGGTTAACACTAGATTTATCAAACCAGTCATTTTGACTGGTCGTGCAATTTCAATTCAAAATTCCTACTACATATAACATTTGCTTTCCTAAATGATGTTATGACTATTGTAGCTATAAGTAGAGAATGCATTTAATGAACTTAATGTTATTTTGTAAATATTAGAAACAAATATATTTTTTGTTATTAACATTTATACCAGTACCACGTCTGGTAAATCTAGTGTTAATATCTGGGTGAAAAGAGCCTAAAATAGCCAAAAGCAGCGAAGGCAAACCTTCCGACAGAATGGCCACGCCATAACTGAACATCATCTACAAAGCAAATCGTCCGACTCGCAGGAGCTGCGTCATCTTAGCGCGGATCCCTTCATATCCCTACAATCATTTTGAAGACATAGAATTGAAACAGTTATTACTTTGTTTATATCAATCGTGAAACACCTATTCCAAGGAAATCTCAAAGAAAATCAAGATTATCGGTAAGGCACGTTGTCCTTAACTCCAATGTAACCAAAATCGTAAAACCTCAGACCTCCGTAAAATAGCTGCCAGCTCTTCTAGAATGTTTCTTGATTTAGGGGGAGGGGGCAATAAAACCCAGATGCCTAGTACGGCTGTCCCTTAGTCTGACATTTTTCTGTCAGTTCAAAATATAAACATGCTTCTCGTTAAATTGTCATGTTTTATGGGAAAAAAATCAATAAAAATAATATCAACCAGTTAAAAACTAAGGCAAACAGAGAGAAAAAGAAACAACCAATTAAAACCTGAAATGAACAAATTCAAAAAAAAACCTGAAATACTTATTTCACAATTCATTGCATTGAAAAATATTCCTTGAAGTACGAGGATGGTTCTTACGGAGAAAAAAATTTAAAAAAATGCCTGAAAAAGTCAAGTGAAAAACAACACTTTTCGGGTCTTTTTTACATTCCCATACAAAAGATTCGTAATAATACTTAAAGGTCAATTTGAACCTTAATATCATACCGTAAAGTTTAAGTGTTAGTGGAGGGGTTCTTGGAAGGCAAAACAATTGAGTGACGTTAGTATCCAGTATCGTATAAATATTAATGTCAATATTTATACGATGGTAACATTACTCAAAAACAAATTGTCTATGGCATGGGCGTATATAGAAAATAATTTCGGAGGGGGCAGGGAAAATTTCGGGGGGGGGGGCTGAGACCATTTTCGGTGTATGGAATACTAACAATTTAGATCTTGGAAGAGTTTTAGCCAACTTAAACGCTATTACACCCAAAATAGAATATTTTTTATGAACTAAATGATCTTATTTAATTTATTTTTACCGATCAAATCAAAATTTCGGGGGGGGGCATCAGCCCCCCCCCTTATATACGCCCATGGTCTATGGTAATATATAAATTGTCTGTGGTAAAATGTCACTTGAAATGTAAACGTCTCTTTGATGTGCATCTATAATATTACTAAACCTAAAAGCCACAAATTTCTATAAAATTACAAAAGTGTTGTGTGTTTGTGACTTACTAAATATGCCTCCTATAAGGCGGCGGACAAATTTAGGCAGAAAAACCCGAAATTCAAAGAATCAAATCAATTATCAATGTAATCGCGCTGCCCAGAAATGAGAAGATCGCAATGAACGTGAAAGAATTCGGTTAAGGCAGACCCGTGAAGCGCGACATTCGACTAATAATGGTGCAAGTTTGAATCGAGCTGCTGTCAATTCATTACAGTGCCTGCAGCTGTGTTGCTATTGGACCTATGAACTCAGTTCGACTATAAACAAATCCCAGGGGCAGTCATTAAGTGTTTGTTGTATTAATCTAGAAAACCAATGTTTCTCGCATGGTCAATTGTATGTTGCCTGTTCCCGTGTTGAAAAACCATCTGCTCTGTTTGTTTACGCGCCAGGTAATCAAACAAAAAATATCGTGTGCCATAATGTACTACAATAAAAATGAAACTTAATTTAGAATAGGTAAGTAAAAATAAAATGAAATATACATGGCCGCCACATCTCCGAGCCGGGCCCGGGACCAGATCACGGGCCCCCACTTCTTAGAGCCAGAATGAAAATTCTAGTACTTTGCTATAGGACTTTGGACATTTTAAAATGATTTTCATCTTGAGTTTTGAGCAAAATGAGAATAAACGCCAAAGATCAGTGCAGCAAAGGTCACTTTCGGTACTTGTAGTTTTATTACGACTCCTAATGAAATATACTATTCTGGGACTGCACTTGTTTTGTCGTTCATGTACATTAAAAAAAATATACATCCCATTCCAATAAATATAGGCTACGCTCGTCTATATTCCTAAACCCCATTCTTTTTACAAGCTCATAACCTATACATTTTTTTCCAATTAGCGAGGATCGGCCCGGTCCCCCTCGGCGCCCGGGCCCGGGACAATAGTGCCCGGTTGTCCCCCCCCCCCCCATGTGGCGGCCCTGTACACTTGTTTTGTCGTTCATGTACATTGAAAAAATATAGATCCAATTTCAATAAATATAGGCTACGCTCGTCTATATTTCTAAACCCTATTCTTTTAACACGCTTATAGTCCGTCGGCCCGTGTACATTTTATGGAACGATTTTTAAGATTCTTCATTTTTTCACTAATGATTGTACAAGTCTTAACTAGAACAGTGCCACTTGTCAGCTGGCTAGGTAGCGGTGGGTTTGGCTGCGGGGGCGTTGCAAACTTCGGAAAAATATGAAAATGTGAAAAGATTTTAAGATTCATGAAATTTTTTGGAGAAACACCTTTCATTATACAATGACCATTGGCACTTGTCAGCTGGCCGGCCAATTTACAATTTGTAAATGAATAATTTTATTATCAACGTTAAATTATATTATGTATTTGCATTAAGGTATTATGAAAAAATATATTATTTATTTGTATAAAATACATTGCACATACAAAATTTTCGCCTGTGAATGCGAGAAAATCAGGCAACGCTTGGCACAGTGTTTCGCCTAGAGTTAAAAATAACTTATTATTATCTAAATAGTTTGGTTTGTTCACGTTCCCATATTCATCCAAATTTTAACATCTAATAATAGCATGAATAAAATGTACACATGTAAATGGTTTGATGGCAAACAATTACCTCCAGTAATTAAAATGATTGATTGTTCGAGATCAGTAATTCACTAAAGATATTAAAATTATTCATTTTCTTTGCTTTTTTAATGTTTCATCATTTTTGCAATACCAATAATTAGTATTTTCACATGAAAGACAGCAGGATGACCTCATAAACACTACAAATATCGAAAGTAATGATTTTGAAGGTGAAGAGTCCGACTTTATTTTTATTAAAAAGTTTTATTAGGTAACTATTATTATTATAAATAAATTATATAATAATTTTTACAGTATTTTATACAAATAAATAATATATTTTTTCATCATACCTTAATACAAATCTATACAAATAATACAATTCTAACGGATCGCTGTCTGTATCTGGAAGATGGGGAAAAATACTATTGGGACCTTTATCAATGCAATAGTACCAAAATCAATGATTTTTAAAATTTTTGCCTGCTTGTCTGTTTATCTGTGCGCGCTATTCTCAGAAACGGCTTGTCCGATTTAGTTGCAGTATTCACTAATATATTGTGGTACGTTTCACTTAACATTTAGTGTTTGTTTCATGCGAATCGGTACATAAATAAAAAAGTTATGCCAATATAAAGAATCACGTCCAACATTTCATGAGCTATCGTTAATAGGATACACACCAGAGGTTTTTTTTTGTCACGAAACTTTGTATATAGTACTCCATTAGCAAATGATTTAACGAGTTCTTTAACCAGCAAAATTGGTTCATCTGGAGGAGGGGTTTACTCTGGACCCAAAGTCGCTCGGACGAAACTCGATATTCGTTTGTGGAAATATTAATAGAAAAATATGTTGTAAAAATAAAGTAAATCGGTTTATTAGGAGGGGGGTTTATTCTGACCCGATTTACCAACTTACCACTACTAGCCGTAATCTATCTTCACATATAATAAAATTCTAACGGATCGCTGTTTGTACATGCAAGATATATGAGTAAAAATACTATTGGGGGCCTTTATCAACGCAATTGTATCCAAAACAATGATTTATAGAATTGATGTCTGTATGTCTGCTGTATCAGACACTCTATACACACTACAGTTAAACAATTCTTGAGGGGTCTAGAGCTTCGTCACGTTTTAGCAATCCTAACAGCCTGTATGCTTGATCCCCGATGGCTATACACCTAATATTGAGTATAAATCTTCTGTAAAGTAGATTTTTAAAAGAAAATACCTATACGACAATGTTTATAATCTAAAATAAACAAACAAGAACCGTTAAAGTTTAACTCCTCTGGATTACGGATGGGATATTGAAGATAATATATAAACATGTAAATGGTTTGACGGCGAACAATTCCGTCGTGTAGTTGATATGATTGTTCGAGATCAGCAATTCACTGAAGATATTAAAACTATTTATTTTCTATGCTTTATTAATGTTTAATCATTTTATCAATAACAATAATTAGTATTTTCAGCTGAAAGTCATCAAGAAGAGGATGACCGCACAATTACTGTGGATGAGGGCATTGATGATTCTGAAGGTGCAGAGTCAGAATCAGAAAACGATTGACTTTCTTTTTATTACAAAGTGTTATTAGTATACTATTATTATTATTATTATGATTAATTGTATAATACTTTTTTTATTCCCAATATAGTATTTTATACAAATAAATGACATATTTTTTCATCATACCTTAATGCAAATACATAATATATTTTAACGTTGATAATAAAAATATCCATTTACAATCAATATATTCAGAAGTTGTAATCAATATAAGCATGCTTTCGCTATTAAATAGTCAAAAACTATATTAAGATTCCTGAAATTTTGATAGTAGGTAGTATTCGTAATAATATTGACAAAACAAATTGTCTGCTGCTTATATGTGGGTGGAAAAGTTGTCAGCTGGCGGTATAAAGCGGAGCGCGCGCCATACGCTCAGCGCTTATACCCCCCCCCCCCCCAGCTGACAAGTTTTCCACCAAGATATGAGCAGCTGACAATGTTTTTCGTTAATCTCACTACAAATACTAGTAACCACCAAAATTTCAGCAATCTTAAAATCGTTTCAGAATTTCGCATTTTTGCCAAGTTTAGACCCCCAACTGACAAGCAGTCCACCGCTGGTCGGCCAGCTGACAAGTGCCAATGATCATTGTATAATGAAAGGTGTTTCTCCAAAAAATTTCATGAATCTTAAAATCAATTCACATTTTCATATTTTTCCGAAGATTGCAACGCCCCCGCATCCAAACCCACCGCTACCTAGCCAGCTGACAAGTGGCACTGTTCTAGTTAAGACTTGTACAATCAATAGTGAAAAAATCAAGAATCTTAAAAATCGTTGCATGAAATGTACACGGGCCGACGGACTATTACAACCTATACATTTTTTTCAAGATAGTAGGTATCATGATAAGAAATCTGAAATTGCAATTTTCATTATGATTTTTTAGTGAATATTAAATGAATTTTACGTGTTTTATAATTTTTATTTTTTGACATATTGTAATTGTTGACTTATCAACTTCCTTTTTTTAAATCTTACTAGCTGACCCGGTATCCCGCATAGCAAAATATGTATTAAAAAAAATAAAAAATCTACTTTTAGGCGGTTGTATATATATATATATATATATATATATATATATATATATATATATATATATATATATATATATATATATATATTTAATAGGGTAGGGGGAAAATCTTGCATGAGACGAAGTGGACAAAGCCACAACAGTTCAAGATTCTTACCCACTAAAAAACCACCTCCCTATACACCTCAACAGAGTTGGGCAAACGTTAGCGCGCGCTAAAAGCTGATACCTCTCCGCTAATTTAGCGATACCGTTGAAACCCAGCGCTAATAATTAGCGCTTAGCGACGGCAGCGCGCTAATCGCTAATCTAATTATGAAATATCGTGATTGCTAATAGCTTAAGCTACAGTTAACACATTTTGTCATCTCAAAGTTCACTTCCGGTCTGCTCTGAGCAACTTCCTCCTCACTCCTGTTCCACTTCCGCTTCAATCTACAGGATTTCCGATCACATCAATGTCAATTTCCGTTACTTCCGGTCGGCTGATGCCTATCACTGGGTAACTCCTGTTCGATCTGGCTCACTTCCGGTCACTCACAATGTCACACTCTGACCCTCCTTAATCTAGGTAACATCCGGTCCTATATTCATCCCTGGGTCGTTTCCGGAAGTACCCCTGGGCCTTCCAGGCACTCATGTTAGACCGGAGGTGAACCGGCAGTGACCCGGAAGTAATTGTAAGCAACCGGAAGTGAACCCGGAAGTGGTCCTAAGTTGATCAGATTCATCCGGAAACGGTCCAGGAGTAATTTTGGTGACCCGAAAGCCATTTTGAGAACCCGGAAGTGAAACCGGAAGTGGTCCAAAGTTTCCCAGATTCGCTAATTATTAGCGCTGGGTTTCTATGGTATCGCTAAATTAGCGGAGAGGTATCAGCTTTTAGCGCGCGCTAACTTTTGCCCAACTCTGCACCTCAACCACCCTGCAGAACTGCCCTCAGGCATTACTTCGCAGGGGAGAGTTGGCCTTAAGCCTTCTTCATTAGTGGACTACTTTTTTAGTGCCGCAGTCAGGCCTTTTCTTTATTATATATATATATATATATATATATATATATATATATATATATATATATATATATGTACATATATGGATGTGTCTGTATGTCTGTTAACAAGGTACACGCCAGAATGTTAGTTTTTTGGCCACAAAACTTGGTATATAGAGCATTCCCAAGGCTAACGATTGCACGAGTTAACCAACATAATCGGTTTATCTGATTTCCTCCAGATCCAAATTGCTAATTTGGCTTCACCGATCGTCCTGTACGTTATATTGAAACAAAACAAAACTCAATATTCGTCGTAGGCATCTACAGAGAAGAATATGTTGAAAAAATAAAAAATAAATTGGTTCAATTAGGAAGGAAGGACTTACTCCGGGCCCAAAAAACTAATTTGGTCGTGCCGGATGTTCTTTCTATCTAAAGAGAAACATGCACTTTAAAAATAAAATAAATCAGTTCGTTAGAAGTTAGGAATTAATCTTTATTCTGCCCGAATTGAATTACACTGCCAAACCTCGGTGATTGGTTGTTCCTGCAACTACTAGAGGCGCAGAACAGCAATAACCAGCTCCAGCTTTGTTTTTACGGTAGGATTTTCTCTTTGTACTTGGACGCTTCTATTATTCATCAAGATCAATAAATAAAAATGCTAATTTTTTGTGTGTTTATTAGGTAGTTTAGTACCTCGCATACTCAACACTCCGGAAAAATTAACAAAATAATAATTGAGTCTGCTGCTCATTACAAATTTAAAAGGTCAAAACTATTGTTTTGTATTTATGTACATATGTTTGTAGGTAATTTTAAACAAATTATTTAGGAATTCAGAGTACTCTTTCCTCCTTCTGAGGAATGTGCTTAGCTATGCAGCTCCTGCATGACAGTATTTTCTTATTTGAATAAGGGAAAATATGAAAATTCAATGTAATTGACACATTGGTGAGCCAATCGCTAAAAAAAGTCTTTCTTTCTATGTCTAAATAAAAAAAATATATATAAAAGAAATTAACAAGATATACATTTATAGTGACCATTATATTTGTTTTTTCCACATAAAACTTGGTATACGCTTATGGTTTTGCGCTCATGAGCTTCCAGGTACTATTATAATAAGTAATTGTAGGGAAAACAAGGTTGTACTCGCTTCGGCGGTACATATACTAAAATTGGAACGATACAGAGAAGATTAGCATGGCTCCTGCGCAAGGATGACACGCAAAATCGTGAAGCGTTCCACATTTTTATAAAAAAATTCCTCGCTGCACCCTGGATGTCGGCGCTAATGACCTAGATGTAGATGCGCCGTAAAAAAAAAAAAAAAAAAATAAATAAAAAAAAAAAAACAAGAGAAGAAGTACCTAGTAGTAGGGAAACAACTGTTTAACAGAAATATTTCAAAAATTGCTTAGTTATGAGATTTATTTTAATTTTTAAATCTTTTAAAGAATACAAATTTTAATTGTATATTTTTTTAAAGTTATTAATGATCTACATTAGTTAAAATTACATCATAAAATCAAAATAAATGTTAAAATATTATCTTTTAAGCAACAAAATTTGAAAAATTATATACGGCACAATATTTAATAAATAATGATTTGGAAATAGGTCATCGACATATTTAGAAAATATATCAAAGTTTTGACCGCACTGCAAACGGGCAGTGGGTAGAGGCTGCATAATCAATTGATAATAATAAAAAAAAATCTTTCCTATTGCTTATAAATCTAAAAAGAAGGAAATCTATAAAAATGAAATTTAACAAATTGAATAAACACTAATATCATATTTATATTCTATGTCTAATTTCCAAGGAAATTCGTGTACCATAAAAAATTATTTATTTATTTATTAAAAGGAAGCTATAATGGTTAGATGTAGCTAGAATATCATAAAAAATTAATCTTCAGCAAAACAAATTATAAAATTTTTCCCTGTAAAATCACTGAATTTCAATAACTTTCATTTGCTTTAAGCAAAGGAATTTTACTCAATTATTTGCTTGTTTTTAGAAACAAAACACTATACTTTATGAATAGGAAGATAAATAAGAATAATGTTGTACCATAAATACTGATTGAGATTAATACAATAACAGGTTGAAAGCCCTGTTAATGGATGTTTTGCAGTCTTTCTAGTTAAAACAATAATAATAAATACCAAGACAATTAATGTTGTAGATGGTTCTAAGTATTCAATGACAACAAGAGAAAGCATCTACGAGATAGATGTTATTGATAATTTGATGTATTGTCTTCTCAACTCAAATAGAACTTTCTACAAAGCTTAAGTAGATTCTGGCGTTGGAAAGTTTTATGTATAACGATTGTTCATGAAATGAATTGCACTTCTTCATAGGTGGACCTAAGGAAAATTGCATAGGAATGTTTTTTAGAAAATGTATTTAAATTTCACATGGTTACCTTCTTAATACTACAATTTTTGTCGAGATATTTAAGAAACTACAAAAAAATCTCAAAACTGCTCATGACTGTTTATAATTGTTTTGTCTAATACTTCCTCAACGCCTAAGGAAACCAAAATGTTTATGTCTTTGTTTGGATGAATGTCTTAAAACATTTTAACTCAATCCACCATCCAAATAACATGCCAAGTATACAGTTTGACATTCAGATACATATTGGCATGAATAAAAAACTATCTCCAGGAGGATACCATTTTCTAAAAATAATATATTTTCATTTTCAGGAACTGAAAAATGAATTTATATATATATATATATATATATATATATATATATATATATATTTATATATATATATATATATATATATATATATATATATACATACAGTGATTTGGGGTGGGTAGGTAAATATAAATTGGGTATTTACCCACAGGGAAGGTAAATACCCAAAAAGTGGGTATTTTCAGTTTTTGAGCTTGATACAACTTCTTTGAATATTTTTTGGTACAAACAAGGACTGAAACTCACCCATTTGACCATAAAACTAAATAAACGTTAATATTTACCCAGTAATATTTTAAAGAAAGTTAAAAGTCGGTCCGGGTATTTATGGGTATTTACAACTCAATGCATTTCTATGATTTTTCATGATTACTTTTACATTAGAGAAGGTTAATTAATTTAAAAAAAGTTTTAATGAAGCCTATTCAATTAGTAAGGACTTATGTAAATTTAAAAAAAGGGCCAAAAAGATTTTTAATGTTTATTATAATAGTTCAAAACCATTTTAAGTTAAGTTTAAGTTTGTGATCCTTGTTAATATTATTTGAAATTATGCTCATACAGTAGTAACAACATTACAGTAAGCGGAAATCTCACCAGAAATGAGAAGGCACCTTCTTGATGGCAGAGAGCTATGAGTCCGACTTGGGAACTAGTTAACATCCTTGATCCAATTGTTGAATTTATCACTGCCATTCAGTTAAATGCCCCTTTCATCCGCACAGTTCATAAGAGATTTAAGAATTACTGAAAACTCTTCAACAAGAAACCCTGAATCTTCTCTTCAAAAAACGGAGTAAAAACTTGTGCTAACTAAATAGAAGAAACCCATTCAGTTTGATGTTGGAAACACACATACTGCTGCAGACTTGTTGAACTCTTCCATTTGTTTTGTGTGTGAGTTAGGCAGAAGCATGGGATTGAAATCAGTTGATCTTCGGAAAAACATAGCTGGCTATAGGGACCAAGAGGGATTATGGCAAAGATCCTTTGGGAAGGTCTTGAAGACAATGACAAAGAAAATAATAAAATAAGTCCCATGTTATGGTGGACAGGCTTGAAAGGTACATGTGTTTTGATCAATGAGTAGGTAACTTAATTTCTGTTTTGAGAAATTGAGGTAATCCTAGTCCAAAGTTTTAGCTGAGGCTACATTTTTGTGAATGCAGTACAGTAGTATCAAATTTAGGCAAACAACTTGTTTTATTGGTAGTCGGAAGGTCCATGACAAATTTTCAGTTAATAATTTATTATTTATTAACCTCTCAGTGATCCTATTTTATAATCTATTATTGTTTTAATAGTTTCTCAGTGCTGCAATAGCTCTAAACTGGGAAGATCCATGACATTTTACAATATTCGGTTACTAAGTCGCGGTTTAATTATATACCTTAAATACCCGGGTATTTATGAAATTGGGTATTTACCCTGGGTATTTACCCTTAAGAGTAAATACCCGGGTATTTTACAACACTGTATATATATATATATATATATATATATATATATATATATATATATATATATATATATATATATATATATGATTGATTGGTGAGACGGCTTCTCTCTCCAGCGGTGTTCTTTCTCTCCTTTCTGCAATATTTCGTCGGGGTTCATCTCGGACTTCATCAGGCTGCGTGTGCCGTCCTTGGTGGTTGTCAAGGGAATGTATTAGATTCCCTTGACAACCACCGAGGACGACACACGCAGCCTGATGAAGTCGGAGATGAACCCGACGAAATATTGCAGCAAGGAGAGAAAAAACACCGCTGGAGAGAGAAGCCGTCTCACCAATCAATCATTTCAACCCCAGCGAAGCAACTTAAAACAAAACATATATATATATATATATATATATATATATATATATATATATATATATATATATATATATTATTTTATTTGTTTCCTCCTTACAGTAACCCTGCAAGAAGGGAGTTTATTTTTGTCTGCAAGTCTCATGCAATAAACAGCAAGTCTCATGCAATATCACTTGCATTTGTATATTAACATATTTTTTTTTTTTTTTAAACATATTATTAGTTTTAGTTAAAATTTGAAAGTTTAAAATTATAACTATACAAACTACTACAAATGGAGAAAGATTAACCAAGGAACAGAATATAAAAAATTAAGTAAAACAAAAACATGAATAATAAAGAATAAATGGATAATCAACAAGATTTAAAATTAGGAAAAATTAAATTTTAGTAATACCACATAAAATGCTTAATATCACAGTTTAATTGTAATAGGTATTCAATCTTCTCATTGCCATGTAAAGTTGCTCAGCAAATTCTCTTAATGCCTTATTATGGCACATAAACAGAGTTTGTTCTGGTGAAGGCCAGGCTCCGTTTTGTTTCATTATTGTCGTTTGTAATTTTGTCCGTTCCTGTATTAGTACTCGGCAGTCATATATTAAGTGTTGATAAGTTTGTTCCGTAAGAAAGTCGCATGGACAAGTGTTTCTGTTTGTGATTTTGAAACGGTGTAAGTATGAGTTTATTGATCCATGTCCTGTTACAAGTTGTGTTGTGTAAAAATCAGTCCTAGTTTGTTTTTTTGTTAAATATGTTTGAATTTGCGGTATAAATAGCTTTAAGTGTGTCCCTTTGTTAGTATTTGTCCAGTGGTTTTCCCAAGTTTGTATAGTCTTTGTTTGTAACATATATTTTAAGTGTTTTTTCGATATCTTATAACAAACTGGTAACTGGGAACTTTTTGCGGCAGATTTAGCCGCTTTATCAGCTAATTCGTTCCCCATTTTTCCAGAGTGTCCTCTTATCCACTTAAAATATATGTTTATGTTAATGTTTTGTATTTATGTCACATGTTTTCTTATTTCGTCTGTTAGCGGGTCATGTATCGAACGATTTGTCAGTTTTTGTAAGGTCGTCTTGCTGTCTGTGAATAAAATTGCATTATTATAGTGTTTGTATTTAGTCTTTATTAGTCGCAAACTTTCAAGTACGGCGTATTGTTCTGCTTGTATGTTTGTACAGTATTGTCCCAGTCTGTATTTATGTAAGTCTGTGGGTTCGTCTTTAATAAATACCACTGAAGCACAGCCTACGTTTTCGCCTTCCTTACTTCCATCAGTATATATTGTCAATTCTATGCTGTTATTTTTGCAAGGACTTTTAAAAATTGGAAAATCAGATGGGTGAAGCCAAATTGCACATTGTAATTCTTATTCAATTTGGCTATTTCTCGTCTATGTTTTCTGAAGATTTAAGAAGTTTAAATTGTGCTGTATATAGTTTTGCAATTAATTCTATGGGTACTATATTCGCTAGGACGCAGGCTGCTTCATACGACACTGTTTTAAAACCCTTTATTATTCAATGGCCATCAATCTTTGTACTCGTTGTAATTTCAATAAATTGTGTTTTTTAGCGAATCCAGATTCCCAGATATTAATAGCATAAGTTAATGATGGGGGTTCGGCACCTTTATACAATATATGTAATGCTTCTGTGTTTAGTCCCCATGTATTCTTTGCAGCAATTGTCAGATTATTGACTAGTTTTAATCATTTTGTCTGTAGTCTGTCAATGTGTGCATTCCAGTTTAGTTTTCTGTCTAGAGTTATTCCTAAATATTTCAATGTTTCAACATGTTGAATGTTTTGTCCTTTTGATTTTACCTGTAATTGTGGGTGGATTCTTTTATGAGTTAATATAATGAAAGATGATATTTGAATATTAAATTGTAACTTATGTTGGTTCGCCCAGTTATCAACAATACTTGTAATTGCATTAATATTGACTTGTAGTTTTTCGAATATTTTAGATTTAATTAGTACTAATATGTCATCAGCATATGCTAAAATAGTTGTGTCTTCAGGTAACTTTATCTTTAACAAATTATTTACAATTAGAATCCATAATAATGGAGAAAGGCTAGATCCCTGAGGCGTTCCTAGTGTTTGAAATTTGTGAAATTTCATATTTGGTGTTATAATAAAGGATTGTCTGCCTTGTAAGTAATGTTTAACAGATTTATATATATTGTTAGGGCAATTTGAATTTGCTAAAGAATTTAAAAGGAGACCCGGTAGCTGTGAGGGTTAAGGCGTGAGCTCTTAACACTCCGTGCCAAAGGTCGTGGGTTCGATTCCCACTAGGGGTGGTGGCTTTTCTTTCGAAAAAAGAAAAGGCATCACCTCTATCCTGGCTAGAAAAGGGTGGTAACCTATAGATAACCCGTCCTAAAATTCGTAGTTAATAATAAATGGACGTTAAAATTTAAATAAATAAAAAGAGTTTAAAATTGATGGCCACCATGCATTATCAAATGCTCCTTTAATATCTAGTGATATGAGAACAGTATGTGATTTAGTGTTTTTGGCTTCAAAGATGAATTGTAGCGTATTGTGTAGTGCATCTATTGTTGATTTTTGAAAGGTAAATCCAAATTGGTTGTTATGTAGGAGCGAGTTCGAGTACGAATAATGAGATAATCTAGAATGAATTATTTTTTCCAAGACTTTACCAGCTGTATGAATTAATGAAATGGGACGAATAGATGAAATATCATTTTTGCATTTCCCGGGTTTATTTAGAAGAATTATTTTAGATTTTTTCCATATTTCGGTGAAAATACCAAATTTGAAACAGTTTTTGTATAATTCATTGATGAAAACTGGGAAACAACTATATACATTTTTGAATATTTCTCCTGTAATTCCATCTATACCTGGGGACTTATTTATTTTTAAATTTTGAATAATATAACTAATTTCTGAATCTGTTAATGGTAGGTCGTCATGCGTCTGTAGGTCTGTTGGTATATTATTGCGAATTGTTTTGTGTACTTCATTATCATTTTGTATGTTGTCTGTTTTAATAAGTGAGTCGAGTATTTACTCTTATGTTTCTGTCCTATTATTTGTGTATGAATGGTCATGTTTCTTTATCGTATTAAGTGTAAATTGTTCATGTAATTTTCCATTAGCATATTTGTAAGGCCATGTCCATGGATTACAAGGACTTATATTATTGCAAAATTCTTTCCATGATTTTATTTTATTAGGTCTTATGCTTTTTTCATAGGTGTGTTTTATTTCTAAATAAGCTTGTTTTCTTTTATGTCTCAAAGATTCATCACACGTTGTTTTTTGATATAATTTCCTTAATTTCTTTGTCTCTTTTCGAAGAGTAGTTAAATTTTCATCCCACCAAGGTTTTTGATTAAAGCGAGTTTTAGTATTATTTTTTTGGTAATTTCTAATTTTAAAAGTCTTATTAAAAGTCTAATTCTTTTTCTAACTTAGCCGAAAATGATTGTGAATTTTCATTTGGGGGGGGGGGGGCTAAGCCCCCAAGCACCCCCTTTAGCCACCACACTATATATATATATATATATATATATATATATATATATATATATATATATATATATACATATAAATATATATATATTCTCAATAGAGGTAATATTTTCTCTTTATATGCATATTGTTCAATAATTCCTAAAGATTGGGCAATCCTAGTAAGTGTAGGGTGACCATTCGGAAGAACTCATGAGGCTTGGAGATAGTACATTGCACACTACTTCTTATCGAAACATGAACGGCATAATGATATATATAAGACAGATGTTGGAGAAATAGGATAGATTGTGTACTCTCAAAGCAGCTGCATTTTGACAGAAGGTCTTTGCATGTATTCAGATGAAAGTAAAGACAGCTGTCAATGAAAGCCTCTGCCCTACGAGAATTCAACATATTTCTCTACCATCAGTCTTAAAAGTGATCTCTGTTACTCCGATATTGGAAAAAGGAGGAACACTTTCAAAAGTGTATAATAGGAGACACAGCTGCGAAATTAGGAAAAAATAATAATTCATTTATTCATTAAAAAAACAACAAAACATTAAATTTGAAAAGAACGACTACAATGCTGCCAGTGGCGGCTAAAGGGGGTGGCTAGGGGGACTTAGACCCCCAGGATAAAAATTCACAATCTTTTTCGGTAAAGTTAGAAAAATAATTTTTTAGGAAAATTAATAGAAATACGTTCTAATTGGACACCTTTAAACGGAAAGGAACCAAGTGCCATCTGTTCATTCTTTAGAGAATTGGGTTTAAAGTTTTTTGTGGGTCTAAAATTCCTTTATTATCTGAAATGTTTCATTCATTTTCTCTCGTTAAAATAAACTGAGGAGACCCGATGGCCATGAGGGTTAAGGCGTGAGCACTTAACACTCCGTGCCAAAGGTCGTGGGTTCGATTCCCACTAGGGGACTTTACTTTCGAAAAAAAGAAAAGGCATCACCCCTATCCTGGCTAGAAAAGGGTGGTAACCCATAGATAACCCGTCCTAAAATTCGCAGTTAATAATAAATGGACGTTAAAATTTAAATAAATAAAAAATAAACTGTTGTTATGGTAATGGGGTTTTATTTTTATAGTGATTGATAAAATGGTTCTTGATTCCTTTCTATCCATTTCACTTTTTGGGGTTTTTTTTCTTGCTTTAATGACAACATTACATTGTAACCTGTTTTTATTACTATATAAATCCTCTAATTCTCTACAAGATAGCACCAAAAACTCAATTTAGTTAAAAATGGCGCTTGGTTCCTTTCCCTTTAAAGGCGTCCAATTAATGTATGTTCTTAGTTTACCTCCTTAATGATTTCTAGGTGCCTGGTAATAAAAATTTTCTTCGACACCCCCAAGCACGGTGGTAAGCCCATACTAAGTTAGCCCATCCAGAAATGTTTGCCTAGAGCCGCCGATGAATGCTGCAATAAAAATCATAAACGTACTCACCTGAAAAATACTTTCGCACTTGGAGAGTTCATTATTGACTGTTACAGAGGCGGCCTTAAACCCATTTCCCGCCATTAAGCAGTGTTGCTCAAACACAGTTACGACTCAGATTTCGTGAAAATCTCTAATTCATGGAAATTTGTATAAACGAAGTTTAAATAAATGTGCAGTAATAAGGACTTTACGAGAAACAAACCTTCGAATGAGCTATTGATTGATATTACCAAATAATTTTTAAATAATTCTCCTTTTCAAACTTTTTCGTTGGGTAATTTCATTTCCTCCTACTTCTCGGCATACGTCACCAGCAGTTCGCTTTTCTAAACCACAAATAGACCAGTTAGGAGGGTTTGGCCTTTCACTTAGAAAGCATTTGCAAGTAGGAAGCCAAGTATTAGAGAGTCCAAGTTCCAATAAACATCATTTACTTCCGAAGAAGCCTGCTGTAATACCAGAAAGATGAGTGGTTAGAAATCCACTCGTGAAGTAATATATAAAAAGGCTGTCACGCAGGAGATAACCCGCCCTAAAATTCACAGTCAAAAATAATGGACGTTAAAATTTAAATAAATAAAATTTCTGAAGTGGAAAACATCTGGAAGCGATTATTATAAAAGTCGTTAATTACAGAGAAAGTAGTATTTAACTCCGCGAAAAAAAATATTTAATTTTGATTAAAGCTTGTCCGTCAGTAAAGTTTTGCCTTAATCAAATAGATCTCTGGCCTTTTTCCAAATTATATTTGTAGGTTTGACGTTATATTCCAAATCCCAAACAATCCAGTAAATCTCGTCACAATCAGTTTAAAACTTCCTCGTTTTACCATTAAGAATTGATTCGATTAAAAACAATTAAATAATAGTTTATGCGAAATATTCGCAATTCAGTTGGACGCCTTGTTAAATATATCCATAATTGGATCATTTGTATATGTATTAAATGAATTGCTTTTATTATTTTTCTAAAAAGAAGTTGAAAATTCTTTAATGAGTGGGTATCTTTCGTGTGAGATAATGAGCTCTATTATTATTCATCATGAAAACCGGTTACCAACATTCAAAACTTTTATACTCTTTACAAAATCGATTTCAACAGTCTATTCTATATCGATGTTAACGGCATGTTCAGTTTATATCAAGAGATTATGGAGGGAGGTTCAAGTCTGTCTTGGAAAGACAGTATTCTGAATCAAATAGAAAACCGTAACAAAAGGGAATTACACCTCTTCCAAGACCTCATTACATCTCGTATGTTTATATTTATTAAGCAGTTTTATGTCTACACCTTTAATTGTCAAGGACGTTATAACCTAACCTCCTCTTGAACAACAAATTTCATAACCAGTAATATACAATTTTGAAGTTTTGTCTTTGTATTGTTTTGTTCGTAATATAATTCATTCTTGTCGTATCTTTACTTCTCTGGAAATAACAGTTAAAGGTGGTAATATTATATTAAGAGAAGTAAGTTGCATAACAAGTAGTAAGTGATCATTTCCTGTGTTACTTTTTCTACAGATAATAGAATATTTGAAAGTTACAATGCTCTTAGACATGAAAACCTCCAACTCTCTATTCAAAATGAAAAGCTGCGGACAGAAGGAGTTGTACATGGAAATGGTAACACCTCAGTTCTGGAAAGTAAACTTCTTGCCCAACAAGAAGAGCTGACAGAGCTTCATCGGAAAAGAGGAGAAAATGCACAAATGTTGATTGACTTGAACAAGAAGCTGCAGGACAAGGAAAAACAGTTGAACATGCTGCAAGAAAGGTTCTTATAATTATCATGTTTTTCAATTGTTAATTAGTTTGCTTTTATTTATGAGAGTAAACTTGTGCATAACACTCGTTCATTAACGCGATTGTATACGTTTGTTGTTAAAATAATTTACATGAAATACTCCCTACTATTATTTCAAATATGTTCATTTTTATTTGCAGTTTAGCTGAACAGATAGCTTTGAATGACAATTTGAGAAGAGAAATTCAACGATATCAAACTAGTAAAACGGAGTTGGAAAACCTTAATCAAGTTATTAGAGATGAACATCAGGCATTGCAGCTTGCTTTTACACATCTGGAAGAAAAACTTCGGAAAAATCAGGTACTTTCATTTGTATATATATAATTGAATAATGGTGTAAAATTGAATAGCTTCATTGCTTAAGTTAAAATTCAAATTTATTTATTAGAAAACTGAAGGTATTCATCAAAATATTACTTTTCTTATATTATTTTATTTCTTTTGGGAAATATAGGATCTGAAATATATAGTTCTTTTAAATTGATTATAAAAATTAAAATGTCTGGGAGCAGTTATTTAGTTTTTGATATCTGTTTCCACTAAATTACTTTCTAAATCCATTTGTTTATTATAGGAAGAAAATGCTAAGCTTGTTGATCAGTTAATGAAATACAAAACAAAGGATGCTGAGAAAATGAATGAGGAGAATGAGAACTTCCTAAGGTATGGAAGGATGTTTATTTTGATTGAAATATATGTGTCGGTTCATATTTGATAAAAATAGCTGTAAGCTAATAGTAGTCTTCCTAAATATATTCTTATAATTTCTTGAGAACAAAGTATTTATTAAACTCATTTTTCTTAGTTAATTTTTTTTACCCATTCCCTTATTTTTTTTTATTGTTGTTTGACGTGTGCGTTTTATCATTATTACTTAAAATTATTCAAAAAATAGATTTTTAACAATTTAGATAACTGAGTTTTTACTGAAAATTATATACTTCATAATTGCTTTACTTTGATATTTGACAGCTAACTCTTTTAATAAAATCTTAAGTAGATATATGATATATTATCAGTATTTACACTCACTTCTAAACATGATGAAATCTATTGTAATCTTATGTTAATTTTATTAATCATCTCAGTTTGCTTGAAATATTTTACAAGTTGTGATATTGTTAGGAAATAAAACTTCTGCTTTAATATTTGTGAAATATCCTGAAAAATATGGATAAGATAAGAATAAAACGCACATTCATACTTATGCATGTATAATGACTAGTGTCTCTGCATTGTGATGTTCTCACATATTTCTTTCAAGCTACATCAACTGTTAGGCTATGAGCATCAATTCATGCTGATGGTGGCCCAATTTCTTCTGTTTAAAAAATTAAAACTTGTTTGATTTAATTTAAATGTAACACATAGTTCTATCATTTTATTAAAAAAAAGAAATACATTTTCATGTCTCTAGTTTTTCTTGAAAAGCTATAAAAACTTGTATTTTAGAATTAAAACAAAATTCCACAAGTAAAGATGGAATGGTTGGGATTTTCGGCTAAAGAAACCTCAATATGCTTTTTGTTTAAAAAAATCTATATTTTGGACTTTTCGGCTACTATACTGTTATAGATTTTTTTAAACAAAAATCATATTGAGGTTTCTTTAGCCAAATCCCAACCATTCCATCTTTACTTATCACCTCGACGGCTAACTATCTAATCATCATGAAAACTTCCATAGAACTCGAGGAATTGTTTTCATTCATACACATACTATACTTTTTATTTCCTAAAGAAAAAAAAAACATTTAGAGGTAAAACTCAGAATTGTGTATTAAATTATAATACATTTGACCTAATAAAGTGTGATTTCACAATTTTTAACAATTATTGTTATTTACTATTCTTGGGTATCTCAGTTTCCTAGGATGAACTGGCATTCAGTTTTGTCATGAGATATTTCCAACTGATAAAACTTATGTGTATGTGTTTATATACACATGAACACACACACACACACACACACATACATATATATATATATATATATATATATATATATATATATATATATATATATATATATATATATATATATATATTAGAGATGGTACGGTATTCTCCAGCGGTCAGTTTATTTTGGTAATATTTCGTAGAAATCCCATTCTGCTTCTTCAGACGGTCCATTCTTTTAACTTTGTCATTTTATAATAACCTATAAGATTAAGTTATCTTTACATATGGCGCCTTTCAATGCTCATTTTTGTATCAGGGCTTGCCGACACTGCGTGGAGCCGATTGAATTGTGTCGAAGCTCTTCTTTGTCTTACTGCTTAGGTCTTGCTTGTTTCTTCCCGGCCGATTTTTCTTTAATGGTTCGGAGAACGGGCTTCCACATAGGGTTTAGGATAACACCGTCATCTCGGTTCAGAGTCTTCGGTTGTTTGAATATTTCGATGGCCTCTCTGACTAGCCTTCTTTGACGATTGTCCTCTTTGGCTAGGATTCTTGCTTCGTCAAAAAGGACATTCCTCACCGTGTCTTGCTATAGCAGACGTTTTTGTGCCTCTCAGACTGTAATCAGCGCAGTGTTGGCCATTCTAGTGGCTACTTTCTTCCCCGTCTGTCCTATGTAGACTGTCCCAAAGTCGCGCGGAAGAAGATACACACCTTTGTCTTGCAGCCTCTGTTTGTCTTTTGCCGATGCAAGCCAGTCACCTACCTTGTCTAGAGGTCAGAAAGCGATGTCTACTCCTCGATTTATGAACAGTCTGCCTATCTTCTCACTTATCCCTTGGACGTATGGCAGCGTTACAATGCGGCTCAGTTCTTCTTTTTGTGTCTCAACAATTTCATTTTCTTTCTTCTTTTTAATTCGGCTGACTGCTTTGTCTACTTTGCCAGTTGCGTAGCCATTAGACTTGAAGTCGTTCTCGAGGAAAGCGAGTTCCTTATCGAGGTAGGCTTCGTTGCTGCATAATTCGAAAGCCCCGTGAGTCAGAGTCTGCACAACTCCTCTCTTCTGCGCTAGGTGGTGGTGGGATTCGGCATGCAGATATTGTCCAGTAGCAGTAGGTTTTCTGTAGACTGTGTGCCCCAATTCGCCGCCTGGTTCCTTGATGATCAAAAGATCTAAAAATGGAAGCTTTCATCTTCCTCTATTTATATAATAACATATATATATATATGAGTGTGTGTGTGTGTGTATAAAAATAAGTAAACCCAGGTAGGAGTAATATCTACCTTAAGATTTAAATTGCTTTTAGTACAATTTATGTTTATTAAGAAATCAATAATTTTATATTTAATTATTCTAAAATGAAGCAAGTTTAAAATTGATCATATTTCACCCAAAACTGAAGATATAAACTGTTGAAATCTCTAATCACTTCTTAAAAAATGTCAAATTTGCTTAAACAATGTATTTGTAAACATGCGCATGCGCAGGGATGTAAAATTGGGAAATAAAGAACTCATTTAAAATGTTGATAAACTATTAATTCAAAAATAATTGTAAATTTTAATAGCCTCCTCACCCGGTGTAACCTGTGGCTTATGGGCATATGTGCTAAGCGTTTATGCTTGCGAGCGTTGAACTAGAACTCGAATCAATGAAACTTGCTAAAATTAATAGAATTCTATTAATTTTAGCGAGTTGGATTGACTGGAGTTTTGATATCTTTTTGACTGAGCGGTGTGAACGGAAATGCGTAGCACGTATGCCCATAATGCGAAATAAATATAAATTAAAAAGTCGCTCTCAACTATTAGAGGGCACGAATTCAGAAAGGCATTAGCTAATTATTAAGGGATTTCTGTTATACACTGTAAGTATATAATTTTTTTCAACAGCAAAACAAAAAATGTGAAGAATGTTTATTTATTTTAAAAAATGTTTCGGAATAAATAACTGATGGTAAATTTCAATTAGACTTCTTTATTATGGACTTTTCCATACCTGCACATGCGCATGTTTACAAATATAGTTGTTTATGTTAGCTTTCTTAACCCGTATAACAGTGAACTTTAGTGCTTAATAACTTTTTCCTAGTTGAGAGCGACTTTTTTTTAAACAGATTCGTGTTTAGTTGCCTCGAAATACCTCATAGGAAAACAGGAAAAAAAAATCTGTTACTGGGACCCTAAACTTCTTAATTACCCTAATTTTTAAAAACGATGAGTGAGATTGTTTGGTTTTGAGTTTAATGAAACTAAATTTTTATGCAAAAGAATGATGTTTAAATTACAAAGCCTCGACATTCTCCACTTTTGCTAACTAAACAGTCAACGATCTAATTTCTTTTAGTGCTGTTCTTCCCTCCCTGTATTGGGAGGAAACCCGCTTATGAGGTTGATCTCTTGACGCAATCCGGAATTGCCGGCGAGAAAATTTCATGTTTCAGATCTTATTTAGCACGAATATAAAGTTGATTCAGAACATAGGAAAATGAATGAAACCATTTTAAAACTTATATCTGTGACCGTTTAAGAGAGAAATGGATCCAACTACTTTTCCAAACTAATTTTCATTGGGGGTATTCAGAAACAATTGATTCACTTGCTACTTGTTCCAGACGCTTGACATTCATCTAATCTAAGACATTTAATTTTTGGTTGCGTTTGGAGTTAGAGACTTTTAAGACAAAACAATTATTAATAGGAATGGAAAGCTTTGAGATCATAGTGTATTTTCTAAAATATCTCGAATGTACTTTGTTGGAGAATCGTGATGAGAGGAAGGTCTAGTACTATTCGAAAGCTTACTAAATTCACTACAGAAAAGGTTCTGATGTAAGTTTTGATGGGGCGATGTCGATAGGAGAAATAAATGCTTAAAACTTTGTTAGTTTTGGGTTTTGTTAGTTTTAATTGTTTGTTGTTGTTTTTTAATTGTATTTAACAGCAAAATGAGAATTTTAGTAAATCGAGGTAAGAAAATGAGAAACAGTTTTATACTGTTTCCAAGAGTGAACGTTGGAGTAATAGAACAATTTTTGCTTCAGATACTAGTTTTCTGTTGTGATGCCATCTTCCTTCTCTTTGATATTTTATTTCATATTTTTCCCCAAGATCAAAACCTACCAAAAACTGCTTCTATTTCTTTACTAATGGCACTAGGGATATGAGCGGGTCTGTGCTAAGATTACCCAGTTTCTGCTATTCGAGCTTTCAATTGCTACAAATATTATTGGTTTTCAAATATTCTTATGATTTAGGATGGAAAAATCAGCTGTCATGTTTTGTTTATTTTGAATGAGAATATCTGTTGTAGCTCGATCTGTTTTGTTAGCTTTATCCTAATAGATTTTAATACTAGCATTCTCTAGAATTTGTTGTGGGACAAAGCAATAAAGGAATGGTAATAATGCCCAACCTTTCTGCAGATTCTAATGGTATACCTTGGCAAATTGTGCCAATAATACTAATCACATCCTTCAAAAAACTTTCCAGTCTCTCTCCTACAAGCTGAATCTTATTATTATTTTGAAATAATAAAAAATAAAAAAATAATTACAACAATATTCTATCTTTTTTTAAATCTATTTTTTTGTGCTTTTACTGCCAAGGGCACTAAGGTCTTTTCTATTAATCATGCTTATATGTGCACCACATGGAAAAGGTAGTACACCAGTTAGGGTTATCTGGTCCTGGTGTTGAAATCAAGGCAGAATTTGTCCCCAGGACTTTTACAGTTTTTTTTTCTTATGTTCTACTGTTTTCACTATAGTAAAGGTTGATAAACTCAGTTGACCACCAAACTGAATTACTAAAAACCCTCTCAAACATAAACTGTGTTTGATTCTGGGAAATTAAATACATTCCTTGTTTATAAAAGTCAAATGTATTAAAATACTATTATATCATTATTATTCTTATTGGCTAATTGTCATTATGAACTTGTATTAAAACATATCAATTTGTTTTGAAAAGCCTGACATTAAACTTTTGGGTATGCAAACAACTCTATCATATAGTAAATAAATAAAGCTATCTGTGAAAGGAATTAAACAAGGAACAATACTGTCTAGTCTGTGTTTTGTATGACAATGAGTTAATATGAGTTGTATGTCTCGTAATATTAACAGATCATTTATATGAGCATTAAGTTTTTATAGGGTTTCATATTCAATATAATACAAAGTATAGTTCGTTACTAAATCAATTAATAGGCCTCTTTAATAGTTGGAAGTCTGGGATTGATAACAATGAAATACTCCTGACCACCGAAAGCCTTCCCTGCTCCTAAGCGAGACACAATCTGCTTTTAGTGTTTCACCTTATCCCAATTTGCAAATGGCAGAACCATAGAGAATATTTTACGCTTGCGAAGTTCATCTGAACAGGCTATAGTTTAAATTGTTTTCAGTCTTAGCTTTGGCTAAATATAGATAAACAATATCTCCCTTGCCTGAGTACACCCAAAAGCTTCCCTGGTCCTAAACCAACATAACCAGATTTTAGTGTATCGAGAGGCCTGTTTGCAAAAGGCAATTCGTAAATGGATGAACTGTAGGGAATATTCCCTTCCAGAAGGTTATACATACACATGTGAACTGTACAACCTTCCTGAACAGGCATATACTTTGAAAGAAAATTGCATCAGGGAAAGGCCAGAAGTGATTATTGAATTACAAATTCTACCAGATAGTCACATCATCTTGGCTGAGGGCGGTGCTAACTAATGAATACTTATTCCTCACTGATTAATAAAAGAAAAAGAGCCTTATAAGCACTTCCCATCATTACTAAAATTAATGATAATAGTCTTAAACTCTCTTTAACAAATTGGAAGTACTCTGCCAATGAAGAGAATACATGTATAGTTTATTTCTCATTTTGTTTCAGAATATCTAGGTTCAAGTGGTCTCGCCGTCATTTTCAATCCGTCAATTTTCTGAAGAAAAAAAAATAAAATATGTGTTTATAGATGATTATTAATTAACGTAAGTAAAGTTGAATAATAAGGTCGAGGGCGCATGGAATTGTATTATTATTATTCAAGGAATTTACTCTTCTCAGGAAAACTGTTAACAAATTTTAAAAGGTTATTTGGTTTGGGGATCCTAAAATTTAGGTATTCATTTTCAGAAAATGTTTTAAACTTATATTTTACTCCTAACTTGTTAAAGACAAAGTACATATTGAAATTATAATATTTTATTTATTAACTTTAAGAGCTCAACAGCAATGTTTAGCTGCCATAAAATCATTTATAAAAAAAAATTATGAATTGTAATCAATACTTATCAAATACTACTTTAATGTTAGTTTTAATACTATTGTTTATATTTTCCAACTCTTCTTTATAATGCCTCTGAAATCATTTCCCATGGAATTTCAAAATAATGTCATTATTTCCCATATCAAATTATACATTGGGGAAATATACTCTATTTTTAGTTCTAAAAATACTGAGTTTCTGGGATATTTTCGGCTTGTTTTGAGCCTTTTTGAGGAATTACATGAAAAGGAATCTATACTATTTAGGAAATGATGTAAGCATGCTTTTATTAATTAGACATTTGTTTTTACAGATTTCTCTCATATCTGAATCTCTTAATACTGAAATTTATTTATTTTATGGTACATCAAATGAAATGGAATCATTCCAAATATAGTTTTGGCAGGATTTTTTTTTTTTTAGATGAAAAAAAAACACATCTATGGTCAACTAAAAGTGATCATGGTCTTCCTCCCTCACCTTGGCATTTAGTGCTGAAGAAGGCACTCATAGCGCATGCCAAAACGTTCGCAATATAGATTTTTTAGAAAACCCTATGTTTTCCCTTGGCCGAATCCCAACCATTCTCTGACTTCTTAATTATTTCTGAATTTAATTTTTAAAATAACTCAAAATATGTTGTGATTTTTATTCAGGCTGTAGTTTTATCTGACCTTCGATAATTAATCTCTAATTGCTGCAAAATTATGTTTAATTAAAAACGAATTTTAGTGTTTCATTGGTTTACAATATCTGGAATACTGGGAAGACATTTTTTTTTTATACAAAACAAAAAATAAACATTAGTAGCTTTACAGCGCTAATAGCCACGATTTGTTGATGCGCCGTTAAAAAAAAAAAAAAAAAAAAAAAAAAAAAAAAAAAAAAAAAAAAAAAAAAAAAAAAAATTAGTAGCTTTAATTGATTCCTTTAAACGTTTTCCTATTAAGTATTTTAATAACAATTATTTTAAAACTTTTATTTTTTAGGTTGAAAAATAACAGTTAAAAAAAAAGTTTAAACCCAAAAAGTTATTTTATAACTTTTACTTTTTCAAAATGAAAATAATAGTAAAAGTTTAAAAAATGCTTTTTTAAAATAAAAGTTAACAATTATTTTCGATCCCTGAAACTAAGATATCAAAATTTTAGTTACTTTAGATGCTTAGTTTTACAAAACATTAACTCTACCTATTCAAGGCTTTTCAAATGGCACTAGGAGTAAGAACATTATGGAAACACGCAAAGATGGCACAGTGAATATGTTTTTCTTTTATTTCTTGATGTAGTTGTGAAACCAACTCTTTAATTATGCACGCTTTCATAGAAATATCACCTTGAGTCCATGACATTAATAATACTGAACACATGGAGTGGGTCTAAAAAATATTGGCAATTGATAATTTTATCTTAATGATGTAAGAAATTTTAATAGCCCATGTCTTGTTCATATTCACACTCGATGACATTAGTTTGAACTAAAGATAAATTATAAAAACAAAAAATGGACACCAATAAAGCTATTCATTGATCGTTGCAGTTCTTGCTGTAAACATCAGAAACATGCCTAAGCCAATTCTCTTTATCCCATTCATTCTTTCTCTAGAGTTTGAGAGCATCAGAGTGCAAAATGTCCCGCAAGTCTCTATATATTAAAGAGAAAATAGATTATTTTCCTCCTTACAAAAAATAATGTATCTTTATGGTTAGAAGTATTGTTAAAAAAAGAGGGTGATGTTCATAAGCTACAAAGAACAGGGCGGCCTGTAAATAATTACTCAGAGAGAAAAAAAGGGACATCATTAGAATACTTAAAAGAAATCCAAAAACTAGTCCAAGATGTCACTTTAGAAAGTGATAATATACTGCATTCTCACACTATAATAATTTTTTGTATGAGGACCAATTTTACAGAAGAGCTGCTCTTAAAAAGCGATTGATTTTAGACATCAAGCCAGAGTGTAGACCCCAATCTTTAGATTTTTGGGATAAAGTTATTTTTAGTGACAAATCTAAGTTTTATATATTTGGTTCAGATGGATTATAAAAAATTAATTGATAATAGTTTTGACTGTATATTTTTCTTGAATATTAAATAAATATAATTTTGATGAAAAAAAAAATATTATTTTGATGAATAATGTCACGTAATAAATTGTAGCTTAAAAAGACACCAGGGTTTTTCTGTTGCAAAAGCAGGTTTATGTTTAACTCGAGAATGAGTTATCTATAATATAAAAATGAATCGCTAAATGTGTTGCTAATCTTGAGAGCAGCTGAACCGATTTCGCTAATTCTTTTTTTATAATATTCCTTGAAGTACGAGGATGGTTCTTACGGAGAGAAAAATTAGAAAAATTGCTTGAAAAAGTCTAATAACAACACTTTTCGGGTATTTTTTTCTTCGTTAACGATGGCCGTGAGGGTTAACCTATAGATAACCCGTCCTAAAATTCGTCGTTAATAATAAATGGACGTTAAAATTAAATTAAATTCTTCGTTAACGCAAATTCATTTTTCAATAAAACATATGTTCTCAATTATAATATTTTTAACACTTAATGTATTAGGTTATTTGTGTATAAGCAAAAATTCACTCTTTGTTTATATTGTTTTAAAAGAAATACGTTTTTATTTAAGTTTCTAACAACAGTAACCGGGCCTCCATATTTTTATTTAAGTTTATTATCAGTAATAATAAGAACATGTGGAGGCCCGGTGGCCGTGAGTGTTAAGGTTTGAGAACTTAACACTCCGTGCCGAGGGTTGTGGGTTCAATTCCCACTAGAGGTTGTGGCTTTTCTTTAGAGGTTCTTTAGGGTGGTAACCTATAGATAACTCGTCCTAAAATTCTCAGTTAATAATAATGGCCGTTAAATTTAAAGAAATAAGAATATGTAATCACTAGATGACAATAGAATCCCATGTTAATAATGCAATTTAAATTAATTTATATTTGCGTTAACAAAGTAAAAAAGGCCCCACTTTTCTAGATTCCCATAAAAAAGATTCTTAATAATATTTAAAATTCAATTTGAACTTTTTTGACATAATGCAATTATTGACTTATTAACATTCTTTTTTCTTTTTTTTTTTTTATCTTACTAGCTGACCCGGTGTCCCGAATAGCAGAATAAGTATTAAAAAAAAAAAAAATAAAAATAAAGAATCGACTGTTAGGCGGTACGAAGTTTGCCGGGTCAGCTAGTTGTCAATACTTTCTGACCCACTGCATGTCCTTTTGAAAGTGGGACTATCTTTAGATCCCCAGGATCTACTGGCCTTTAAGTTATTGTAAACGATCAATTTTTCATCCTCGGTAAACACTGTTTTCAAAAACGGATTTTAATTATTTATTTTTCAAGAAGCAGATCGTATCCATCTGATCGCTGCTTCAGGTTCCAATTGGTATGTTTGTGCATGGCCAGAGACTCTTAAATCAGTAATCACAATCCATGTGACACACCGATATTACTTAATTTAAAATACAGGTCCCCCTTCTTGGTAACTCCAGACTTGAATCTGCCCATAGTGAGTCATAACTGTCTAATAATAAATATGACGATGAAAAGAGAAGAAGAAATGTCAGTCCAGGCAACAAATGCTTGAAAACAGCTATAGGTGGAAATTTCAGCCACATGACTATTCTATAACAAATGAAAGCTGATTAAATTTCCTACAAGTTCTATTCAATGAAGTTTTTCGAGATATCTTTAGTTTTCAAAATATCTGCTCTTGAAAGTCATTTTGGGAAAAAACACACTTTTTTCTATTTTCGACCGGATGTTTCTTCAATGATGAACCCAAAAAATAAACTGCGGCTATAGGGTTGTAGGAAATTCTATTCGCTTCAATAATATATATAACTTTACTATTTTATGTATTTTCCTTCAACTGTGAAAACAGTTTTAGTGTTCTATATGATATCTTGCAACAACTGTCGACCAATGAACCGTTCAATTTCTCACCATTTCCAGTCATTATATTGTCCAAAATATACTCCATTATGTAAATATAGGTAGTACTGGACGTATAAATAGTACGAAATATATAATTTTGGGCCTTTGACCAGTTATTCACACTCAATTATATAACATCTTAGCCATTATATTGGCAATGGTTTTGACAGACCATGTGAGTGCGTATATAACGTTTGAAAGAAAATATATAAAATAGTATTGTAATATATATTATTGAAGCGAATGGAATGCTCTACAACCCCATAACCGACATTTATTTTTTGGGTGCATCGTTGAAGAGATATCCGGTCGAGAATAGAAAAAAGTGTGTTTTTTCCCAAAATGACAGACATTCAAGAGCAGATATTTTGAAAACTAAAGATCTCTCGAAAAACTTCATTAAATAGAACTTGTAGGAAATTTAATAAGCTTTCATTTGTTATAGAATGGTCATGTTGCTAGGACGCAGGGTTTCCGAGATATAAGTGAAAACCCGAAAAATGGGACCTTATAAACCCCCCCTCCCCCCCTGGCTCAAAGGCAGGCAACGGGTGAGGACTTTTGATATGTTGACCACCTAATTAGTCGAAACAAAGTTATGAAGTTAAAAATTGTGTTCCAAACATTTCCACCTATAACTCTTAGTTTCCTGGGCTGTTAGTCGCTACATTTCAGATTTCACGATGAACACTGAAATTATTTTTACGTTTAAAGGAAAATACATAAAATATCAAAGTAATATATATTATTGAAGGGAATTCAATACTCTACAACCCTATAACCGTTATTTATTATTTTGGTACATCGTTGAAGAGTTATCCGGTCAAAACGGAGAAAAAATATGCGGCAAAAGTGTCATTCCCCAAAATGACCGACTTTCAAGAGCGGATATTTCGAAAACTAAAGATATCTCGAAAAACTTTATTGAATAGAACTTGTAGGAAATTTAATCAGCTTTCATTTGTTATAGAATAGTCGTGTCGCTAGGACGCAGGGTTTCCGAGATATAAGTGAAACCCCGAAAAATGGGACCTTCTACCCCCCCCCTCCCCCCAGGCTTAAAGGCTAGGGGCGAGGACTTTTGATATGTTCACCTCCTATCCAGCCCAAACAAAGTTACGAAGTCAAAAATTGTGTTCCAAAAATTTCCATCTATAACTGTTCGTTGCCTGGACTGTGTATAGGAGAAAGGAGGAGCAAGTTGGGTTAAAGTTTGGATTCGATATATGTGTTGTTTTAAGAGAACAATCGTAGAATAGTGGAACAGTTTAGTTAAGTGTTTAGCTTCTCTGCAAAGATATTGATAAGATGTTCAAAAGATTAAGTCCTTAGTAATTTTATCATTAATAGTAAGGAAATTGTTTCTAAGTTTTATGGAGATTGGTGTGTTCTTTTTCTTGTATTTATTTAGTTGGAAAAAATGCGTTTTTCAAAATTGAGTTCACTGGCAAAGGCAAAGATAAGGTCTTGTTGTGAAGCAAATTATGCGCTTAAATATGCTAGTATAAATTAATTTATTAATAACTAGCTGTGTCCGCAACTTCGTCCGCATGGATAGTGCCTCAGGGCACCATTTTTGGATATATCTTTTGGTTTATTTTGGATTATAAACACCGTTGTATGGACATTTAAAAAAAATCTACTTTACAGTAAGTGTACTCTATACACAATATAGACATGAACCCGTTGGAAATCAAAGCATACAGGCTGCTAGGATTGCTAAAACGAGGCAGAGGAACTAAGCTGACCTCATAGGGATTGTTAAACCCTAGTATGTATAGAGTTTCTGACAGACACACAGACAAAAATTCTAAAAATCATTGTTTTGGGTACTATTGCATTGATAAAGGCCCCCAATAGTTTTTTCCCCCATATATGTTCCATGTACAGACAGCGATCCGTTAGAATTTTATTATATGTATATATAGATTACGGCTGGCAGTGGCGTGTTGGCAATTGGGGTCCAGAGTAAATCTCCCCTCCTAATGAACCGATTTAGTTAATTTTTACAAAATATTTTTCTATGAATATTTCCACAACAAATGCCGAGTTTTTTTGTAATACAACAATAATTACGGCTGGTATGGGCGAATAACTACTTTAGGTCCGGAATAAACCCCCATCCAGAAGAACCAATTTTGCTGGTTAACGAACTCATTGAATCATTTGCTAGGGTAATACTATATACCAAGTTTCGTGAAAAAAAAAAATAAATAAATAAAAACTCTTGTTTGTATCGTGTTAACGATAGTTCGTGAAATGTTCGACGTGATTCTTTATATTGGCGTATCTTTTTTATTAATTAACCTATTGATGCTGAAACAAACACTAAATGTTAAGTGAAGCTTACTGCTATATATTAGTGAAAACCATAACTGAATCGGATAAGCAGTTTTTGAAATTAGCGCGCTCGGACAAAAATTCTGTTGTTTTGGGTACTATTGTGTTGATAATGGCCCCCAATACTATTCTTTCTCAGATATCTTCCTTGCACAGACTACGTCCCGTTAGAATTTTATTATATGTTTAGATTAAAATTGGGTGGCTTAAAATTTAAGTACCAATTCCTTAACATTTTTCCCATATAACACATGTATTATCGATTTAAAAAAAAATTGTCAAATGTTACTTTTAAGCTTGATTTATGCTCCCTACAGAGTTAAAACCTTCCCCAGATTCTGAAATAAAGAGTAAAAAACATGTTTACTGGAAAAATTTATCTCTGATTTTTTTTCTTATTTCTGTTACAGGAAACGTCATGCTAAATTGCAAAAAGAATTAGAAGATGCAGCTAAAGATATGAGAGGTCTGAATTTAGATGCAATACCAGAAGATGGGCCTGTTTTAAATAGATCTCAAGTTCCAACTAAAGCAGCAATTGTTTTCGTCAGTGTCGTATTATCATATTAATTAAAATTAGTTTATTTTTATTCTTTAAATTTTCTTTGTGATAATTTTTTCTGCTCTAAAAATAACGAGTATCATTCATTATGTCTGATGAGCAAAATAAGTTTCATTTTATTTTAAGATTTTTCTCCATCAGTTTTAGTTTGTTGCTCTGCAGAGTGATTGAGTCTATTTTGTGTAGATTTTCTGACAGGAATCTCACTTCAGATCTTTAAACAACTTGTCTTTCATTTTATGAGACTGAACTAAATAATAAATTTTTCTTCTAATTATTTCAAATTTTTAGTTCAGGGCTAGATGTTTAATGTTTTATTCATAATTTTTTTCTTTTTAAGCTTCGTATCATTTGAGCAGAAAGAAGATGAATGGTGATCATTTCTACTTGTCTGTTTCATGTCTATAAATTCAACATTTATTACTTATCAAGAGAAGGTCTGATGACAACAATTAGTTTATTTTTATTACAACCAAAAGAAAATATTTTCATGATGTTAATTTTTTTTTTTTTTTTTCTTAAATATAGAATACGAATTTCTTCTTCCTCAGGGGAAAAAAATGGGTGACCAAAAACAAGAATGGCATGTCTGGGATTCCTAGACGTTATAAGCTTGTCTATTCCAGGATATTAAATGCTTGTCTATTCCATAGGCCTTCCTATAAATCTGTGCTCGATAAAGTTGTCCAGATCGCTGTAGTTTTGAATTAAATATCCCTAATGGTTTTTAGATCACCTATTCACTTTTTCTATACCTTGTCTTATTTTGCCCTAATAATGCTTCTTATCAAATTTCTTACTTCCCAATGGGTGGAGGGTCTGATTGTGAGGAAGATATGATAGCATAAGCTGGAATTGTTGACATGATCATACCCCAGACCTCAAAATCCCGGTCTTTTGTAAATATTCAACTCGTGATGAGCTGAGCTTCGATAAGTGGAATCCTTAAATAAGTTGAACATAATCTGTGCTCCTTAGTAACTACATGTAAATTTCACCTCAATAAGTCGATTTCAGGCCAAAATCGTAGACAATTATGTAAATATGTCGAAGTAAAAATAGGTGTCCTGGGAGGGGACTTCTAGGAATTCCACCTCTATGAGTCAAACTCTTAGAAGTCATCAACTTTATTACACCATCTCTTTTATAAATTAATTTAATATTACATTATGTATCTGAGACCTCTTTTGAGCAAGGAATTTAAAGTTTCATTGATTTTGATATCGGCTTGCAATGTTACGTGAAATATTCGAGTCGAGCCTGCTTCCTAAAAGTGCACACAAAGGTATCCAGTAATTTTTCTGCGTTAATTTTCCTATCTGGTGTTGACTCATTATATTTAAAATTTGAGTCCACGGATGATTATTTTGGCCTAAAGATACTTATGTAAGAACCTATTGAGAATTAATTCCAGATAGGAGTTCTGACATATTTCAAATGTTCCAGCTGAAATATCTTTAGTATTTTTTAGCTCTAAATACTTGATATTACTTTGAAGATCTTTCATCTTGAAATTTTTGTTTTTACTAATTTATGACACTTATGTTGCATTATAAATAATTATACAATGTCAGATTTTGGAAGATAATGAGACATTTTAACATTAATAATACTAGGTAGTTGTTAACAGCTTATTCAGTATTCATTTATTTTATATTAAATTTTTGTCGTTGTAGAAACGTTTCGGCTATAAGCCATTTTCTAATTAGATTGAAAATGGCTTATAGCCATTGGTTATAGCTTATGATATTATACCTCAATTATTACATTATGATATTATTCCTCAATTATTACGTTATACATTAATGTAATAATTGAGGTATAATATCATCCATGTAATAATAGAGACACGAACCATGCAATTAAAAAAATGAAATTTCCTCCTCAAACTAAATAACATCAACTTTACAAGCACATAATCTGAAGATTATAATATATAAAAAATAATGCAAAATCATACAGATAATTAGATTGAAAATGGCTTATAGCCAAAACGTTTCTAGAACAAAAATTTAATATAAAATATAAAATAAATGAAGACTGGATAAGCTGTTACCAACTACCTACAACATCTTAGTTTTCAACTTAGGATCTACACATATTAATAATACTATTGACATTAGCTTAATTTCAACAAAAGTCTTTAGTATGACCAATCTTTTGACATGATAAACATTTCTATGATTTAGCCAACAACTTGATGTCTAGTGCTTTGTGAAACACCCATGACTGGAAACACCTCTTCTTCACAGTTTTAGATGTAGAACTTGGTTGATACTTCCAATGTGCCCTCTCACTTGACTGAAGGACTAGCATTATAATAGCCTTGCATTGACAAAATAACATTCTGAAGACAGTTCTTATACTGTTACTGATCTGAAAAGAACTCTTCATAACTGCTAATCTTAAAGTGAGTTTCACTGGCTTCTTTAAAGGTTAACGTCTCCTCATCACCGAGAAGCAATTTTCTCTCTTAGAATTTGGTCTAAAAGGGCACTATACTTACACACCTTTTAATGGGTAGTGTTTTTAGAAATTGCACTTCTTTCTCAAAGTTATTCTTCAATACATCTAGACACACTTCCAGGGAACTGGACTGAACATCCTTCAGGCTGAGGCTTCTTTCACCTAAATTTATTGTGACTTGCTAGGGTTTGTCTATAGGTGTTTCCTTAGTGGTTTGTGTCTTGTAAGATGTCCTACTATCTTTCTTAAGCCCACAGTGTGCTGCAGTACTTTATTAAATATATATTGTTTAGTTTTACGGATTGAAATTTCTTCTACAATCTCTGGAAGAATTTTCAAAATTTTTGTTTCCTTAAGATAGTGAGGGATTGGAACAGTTAAATTTATGTTATGAAAATTGTAAGTATGGATTTTATAAAAATTTAATAACATAATTATCAAGGTGTTCCCAATTTTCTGTTTCTTATCCTGGATTATGAGTATGTTCAAGTCTTTGTATTTTGGCCAATACATTCAAATAGTGTAAGAATATTTGCTTGGAACTTTGTAATATAATTTATTCCTATTTTAAAATGTTTCCATTTTTGTCAGAACTTAACTTCTGGCATGAGTTTGCTATTTTTAATGAACACTAAATTGATTATGCTGGGTTTAATATTCTGATGGTGTTCACCGTTGACTATTGTGGTAGGGTATTAGAATGTTCAAATGTAATATTATGTTTGAATATGTAAGCAAGTAGAACATTAGTTAGGATAGTGTGGTAACAGTTTAAACTTCACATTTCATGGAGCCTTTTCAATCCCATGCTAGACTAGACGTTCGGAAAAGCATTGTCATGTTGGAAAATTATTGATACTAGGCTGCCTCTAACATGACAAACTATATGCCTGAGATGTTTTTGAGTATCTAAATATTGAGAAGAATTTGGTTTAATATACCATTTATTGATAGACAATGGTCACTATTACCTATGTACTAAGTCTTCATTTTCGTTAATATATTCATTAGGTCTTTAGTTTTATTCAATATTGTCGTTAAATTGCTTCTTTTATTTTTTCTCAAGGTCCTTTAATAGAGATATTATACCTGTGACTTCTGCCTACTACCTATAAATCTACTACAAACTTTAAGAATACTAAAAACTTATAAATACTTTGTAATATATGTTTACCATTTTTCTTGAGCAAGTATCTTCTTTCTGCTCGAAATATGTTCAACTGTGAAGTAATATATATATATTTTTTTTTTTTTTTTTTTTTTTACTTTTCTATATTTTCGTCCATAATTTTAGAAATGCTGTTGCACAGCGAGCTGAAACCCGGTCTCCATTCTCTTAATTCTGTGGAGTCTCTGGGAGTGATATTCACTAATATATCTATATTTTTCTAGCTCAATTTATTGAATAATGTTTTTAAAGCCATTCCTAAATATTTAATATTTTGATTTCATTTATTTTACATTAATTTCTGTGTTTTTGGTAATCGGTGAAGTTTCCGATTTGTGTAAATGTAATTTATTGATGAAATAGCGCCAGGAGTGAAGTAAATTGTTGGGAGAGTGCATTGTTTATTTTTATAAATTTTAATTTTAATACTTTTAAGTCGAATTTATTCCCCTTTTACATTTTATATTTTTGCTTCATTCTATTTTAAACTATTGCTTTATTGATCTTTATTTTTCTTTATTTAATGTCGGAGCAAATTAGTTTTTGATAAACATTTTTACTTTTCCTAATTCGCACATTTCTGTATTATAGATTGTTTGTCTTCTAGTTATTAGACTAAGAGTTTGTGACTGCTTGTCAAGTTTGTTCTGTGATAAGATCTATGCCTAATACGTGGTGCGATGCTCCTGGTGGTGGAATGAAATAAAGTTCAAGAGCCTTCTGGTGAGCTATTACTGGCTTGAATATTATAAACTATTTCTGCTTTATTAGTCCTCCCTTTTATTAAATGCCTTTTCCAACAATTTACTTCGCTGAACCGTAAAATGCTCTTTCCGCTATCAATTATTTTTGTGTTGGATTTGTAGAGATGTTACAGCTTTGTTCATCTTCAAATACTGTATATTGTAAGTGTAAAAGTAATGACTAAAGTGAAATTGTATATATAATTTAAGTTATTTATTTATATTTTCTGAAGGCAGATTGATTATGAATAATTTTGTTATCTGGTTTAGATATTGCCACACATTTAGTTTCTTGTTTCTTCCTTTTATATAATTGAATAAATCCTTATTTGTTATTTCAGTTATAAATATTTTATTTTTATTTTTGAAGATGAAATTATTTGATTTATAATACTTTATTACATGTTATATACTTTCTTAGCAATGTATGAATTCAAAATTCAAAATAAATAATTATGTTATTCGATATTTTTTCAAGTATTTTAAAATAAAGTATATATTTTTCTAGACTTTTCTTTGTTTTATGTTTGTTTCTGCCCATCAATCTATCCTTCAGTTACTAAACCTTTCGAAGACAATTGAAAATTCCTGAGTTGGAAAAGGGTGAAATTTATCTATTTAATAAATTTAAAATCCCAACAACAGCAAGCCAGAAGGCTCTCCAAACTTGAACCTTTAAGTTTTAGTGTTTACATTTCATTATTAATTTTTCTGTAATATTTGGATCTCCGCCTTATTTGTAAGTATCATAAGTTAAATTTCATTTTTCATTTCTGCATCATTTTTAGATGCTCCCTCTGCTTTGGTACAATTTAAATCATCAGGAAATTTACAAATTCAAATTTTTATTCCGGAGGGTGCATTTGACGATGGGGGTTCAGGTAGTTCACAAGTAATAAAATCCTGTGTTCACAAATCATTGGTTTCATGATTTTTGCAAAGAAATACCTTAGGGCCTAGGGATAAAAGAGGGATCTAAAGATCTTGATGATTATAAGTTAGTTGAAGCAGAACCTTACCGGCGTGCGGGTCAAGTCCGGGATGTGATACATTTGAATAGCGGATTGTATAGGTACAGTAATAGTAAGTGAGAGTCAATGAACTGCACAGTCTCCTCTTTATGAAGGTGGTTACCATCAGAAGCTCTATTAAGTCATGAATATTAATCAGACTTTTTCTTCTGTGTGATACGTACCAAACTATTTTCTCGACGATCTCGAGATAATGTTGAGGAGGGTGGGGTGTAAAACTCCTTTGAGAATTAGGAGTTTTAGACTCACAGAGAGGTTGGTGAAGCAAGCGATTGCTTCAGAGAGTATTACCTCATCCTTAAAGCACTAATCTTCTTGTGACAGAAATTCAGTCACAAAGTGGGCAGAGAAAAAACGTGCCTGCAAATGTGTACACCTAGGTAGACTATCTCAAATTCGAAACTTCGCTGATCGTCTCTTTTGGTATTTTTATTGATTAATCCCATAATTATTAAGAATATGTGTAAAAAAAAGGTCCCAGACTATTCATTAATAATGCAATTAATTTTTTTTTTTTTTTTTTTTTTTTTTAACGGCACATCGACAAATCTGGGCCATTAGCCCTGACATCTAGGGTGCGGCGAGGAATTTTCTCAACAAGCCCTGAGATGAGAAAATTCCTGCCGCCGGTGGGGATCAAAACCACCATCTCCCGCTTATGGATCTAAGGCGCTAGCCACTAGACCACGGGAGACACCAATCAATTATTTTATTGAATTATAATAAATAAATAACAGAATTATTAAATATGGGTTATATAATATATATATATATATATATATATATATATATATATAGTGAGTGTGTGTCTGTCAACATAATACTCACCCGAGTTTTAGTATATATTATTATTCCCCTAGCAAATGATTGAATGAGTTAGTGAGCTCGCAAAATTGGTCCACCTGCAGGGGGTTTCCTCCTGACACAAATTACTAAAATGGCTACAGAGGCTGTCATTTTGGTATTTTGCAACAAAACTTGGACATATAAAAATAAAGATGTCTTGTAAAAATAATCAAAATCGATCCATCTGAAAGAGGTGCTACTGTTGTATTTAATTGAAGCTACATATACATCGTGGATATCTAAACAGAAACTAAATCAGTGTATTAGCAGTTGGGGTTTTACGTATAAATCAATTTAAGCCACCAAGTCTCGGGATTGTTTGTTCTAACACTAGGGGTGCTGTATACAGCAGGGTGGGCCGAAAAAACTCATTTTTTTGTATTTCGAAGTTGTAATAGTGCTTAAAAGTTGTGAATTATACAGATAAATAAAAGGAAACAAAAATGATCAAAATCGGTTGACATCTTCCATTCGCGCATTGGCTTTGAAATTTTACAAAATATGAAAAATCTAACTTTTTTCGACTATTTTTAAAAATTTTGAATTTGATGATTTCGTAATATAATAGTTTTTAACGTCTTCTAATAGAGCCTAAAAACATTGTGTTTTACCAACCAAGGTGAGGAATTGTGTTTTAATTTGGTTTAGACCAGTTGATATCTTTCTGTCGTCCATAGGGCTCAAAATCTGCCCAAATATTGAAAATTTCACATTTTTAAGAGTTATTTTATGTATCTTTAATATACTTTTTTTTTTAACTTTATGGTTACAGTGTTTCTATTTTTTAACATAAAAACATTGTGTTTTATTATGGTGTAAATAAATTAACAAATTTCGGCCGCAGAATGGCACCAATGCTTCAGAAAAACTGGACCTCAAAAAAGATAGATATGCCTATGACATGAGGGGCAATAACAGTTTTAACGGGCATGGTACATTTCCACTTGCTGTATATTTTAAAAACCTTAAATATTTACGTTCAGAATAGTTTGTAATAATAAAGTTACATTTATAAAATAGAAAAAAAAACATAGTTCTGTATAAATTACTGTTGTCTTATTTGAACCTGTCCATTAATACTGTTCTCAATTTTGAAGCCAATGGACGCTTTTTTGGTATTTCATAAATAATTAATATTTAAATGTAATAGGCATAGTATTTTTTCACATGAACTAATAAAGACGTAACAAAATGGGCATTTATCGTCTCGAGGTTATTGACAAATGCAAATATAACTCTCAGATTGTACGTAAGTGAAGAAATGCCCTCACCCGAACTTCAATAACTAGTTTTGTTTATATTGAATTCATACATACCAATGCGGTTTACTATCAAAACAAGTACACACTTTACAGACGGCCTAAAACTTGTTTACCAAGCAAAACAATCTATGAAGTATTTGCCAAAACTTTTACTTGATACTGTCGATCCTGTAATTGATCAGAATGATTATTTCGCCCTTCCAGGACACTTACTGTTAGCAATGACTCTAGATGTCAAGAAACACATAAGAGACCTTGGCCTTCGAAGAATCCTGAAGGTAAGGCAGATAACTGAGAACAGTATTAATGGACAGGTTCAAATAAGACAACAGTAATTTATACAGAACTATGGTTTTTTCTAATTTATAAATGTAACTTTATTGTTACAAACTATTCTGAACGTAAATATTTAAGGTTTTTAAAATATACATCAAGTGGAAATGTACCATGCCCGTTAAAACTGTTATTGCCCCTCATGTCATAGGCATAACTATCTTTTTTGAGGTCCAGTTTTTCTGAAGCATTGGTGCCATTCTGCGGCCGAAATTTGTTAATTTATTTACACCATAATAAAACACAATGTTTTTATGTTAAAAAATAGAAACACTGTAACTATAACGTTAAAAAAAAGTATATTAAAGATACATAACATAACTCTTAAAAATGTGAAATTTTCTAAATTTGGGCAAATTTTGCGCCCTATGCACGACTGAAAGATATCAACTGATCTAAACCAAATTAAAACACAATGTTTTTAGGCTCTATTCGAAGACGTTAAAAACTATTATATTATGAAATGATCAAATTCAAAATTTTTAAAAATAGTCGAAAAAAGTTAGATTTTTCATATTTTGTAAAATTTCAAAGCCAATGCGCGAATGGAAGATGTCAACCGATTTTGATCATTTTTGTTTCCTTTTATTTCTCTATGGGGGCGAGGTTAGCTCAGTGGTAGAGCACTGGACTCATATGCTGGAGGACCTGAGTTCGAATCCCGAGCAAGCACTAAAGATTTTGTCTTCAAGTGTCTTTGTTCATGGGTTGAATTCGGCCTCCCTGACTGTCCCTAGGCCAACCCAGCCTTTAATTAATTTATTAATGGGTATCTTGGTGCTAATGACTCCAGCAGTCGAAGCAGCAAGGGGAAAATCAGGCGGGCGGAGCATAGTACTGACTATACTATCTCCCTAGTGAGCCATATGGTCATGAATCAGATACCTCTACAGTATCTGCCCCTCTGGGCCCTCGTGGCATGTTAAGGGACTGATTTTTTTTTTATTTCTCTGTATAATTCGCAACTTTTCCGCACTATTACAACTTCAAAATAAAAAATGAGTTTTTTCGGCCCACCTTAGTATAAAGTTCATGAATTGTTATGATTGTGGTATGTTCTATTTTTAAATGTGGACGGTTTTATTATTCATCTACAATACATATTTTGCATGCACAATACCCTGGAAGAAAATTAATTACAAAATTAATAATAGATTTAGCTGTTCATTAAACATATAAAAGAGCAAAACTATTTTTTTTTAAATTTATTTATATTGGTTGTTGTAAGAAAATTATTCAGGAATGTAGTGCACATTACCCATCTTCTGAGAAATGTGCCTAGTTATGCAGCTCCTGTGTGATGGACTTTATTAATAAAGCAGTTTATTATTTTGAACACATTGAATATTAAAACTTCTATAAATCAAGTCATATATTATAACGTATCAAACTACTAATATTTATAAAATTAAGTAGTACCTTATTATCGATCACCCATTGGTGCATTCAAAACAAGTAATAACTTTAATATTAACCCTCCTCCCACAAGGTGTTTTTTAGTACACATACCACAAGGTGATTTCGTATACGACACCTAGTATAAAAATCTGTTCATTTTCCAAATAACTATGTTAATTGGGTAGAAATGAATAAAGTTTCATAAAAAAATAATATTTATTATAAATATGTTTATAATTAATTTAAAAAAATTTAAAAAAAAAATATTTACACAAAATAATATAAATATTTTTTTTTAATTTTTCGCACAGCAGGACGGTTATAATTTTCTTTTTTGTTGACCACTAATACTTCTATTGTAATGAAGACATGTTTGGTTTTCCCTCCTGTTCTTTCTCTGTCCATTCAAGGAACATTTTGAAGTCTTTCTCAAGTTGAAGGAGTTGGTGGGGATGTGTGTTTGGATGTTTCTCTACCTAGGATGCTGCAGATTTAATCTTGGAGTGTTTTTGGAATGATGAATGTTTTTCCAACCTTTTATTCATGTAAGGTGTAACTAAAGAGAAAGCAAGACTTTGGTTTCACTACACGTTTCTTCACTTTTCTTCATCAGTTCCTTCATCCTCTTCCCATTTTGTAGCAAATTTGGTTGGTAGAACTGATATTCAAGTTGGCATCAAATAACTATTTTTGTCAAGTACCAAGATAAATTTAGAGCATTTGATTTCATTAAAAACAAATAAGTGATCTATTATTAGTAAATTTAATGTGTATGAAAAAAAAAAAAAAAAAAAAAAAAATATGAAGCTTCGTTGTGACATACAAGAATTTAAAGTTACTGATTTGTATGGAATCACCAGATAAATCATTTTAAGAATCTTTATTTATAATTTAAAGAGTCATTTTCTTTGGCTTCCTGAATAATTGAATAATAAACTCTAAGAATCATTGAATAATTCGAGTTGTGTCGGTTTTGCACAGATATTAAAAAAGTCCAACTCGCTTCATTTGGGGACTTAGTTAATCTTTTGTGAAAAATGTAAACACATGTAAAATGAAATCTCAAAGCGAAGCAAGATCTTTGATGCTACAACAGAAAACTGGATGTATCCTAAACGGAAATTACTCTTTTTAAGCACCAATTTCTCCAATGAGATGACTCTATCAAAACTCATATAAGAACCGTGCTTTTAGGAAATTTAATAAGATTTTAAATAGAAGCTTTAAATTTACTACGATTTCCCAGGTTTTGAAATACAAAAGAATATATATGAAAATCCCAAGAAAAATCTAGTTTTTTACATTTTCCTCAACAACTGTTGAGATGGCCTATGTTCAATTACTTATAAAATGAGTACCTAGAAGCCTAGTAACGCAAAAATGTAAGTGTTATGATCTTTTTCGCATGAATTTTGTCCAAAAATAATATAATTTTCATATAAATAAGTTTCAAAATAATTATCATAATTTTCACCTGATGCATGTTTTCCTTTTTATTATTTTTTTTTTTTCTAAATAGGATGCTCATGATGGTGAAGTCAGCGCAGTCCAATGGGGCCCTGTTGACCGTGTTGTTGCTACAGGTGGGGCTGATAGGAAGGTTAAACTGTGGGATATTTCAAAAGGTAATGTTAAATTAAATAAAGTTGTATTTGTTTTTAGATGATATGTTTGTTTTGGATCTGTAATTTTTGTAATCTTCCTATGTCATAGTATAACATCCATAACTAATAAGATAGATATATCTTGAAAAGTAAGCAAATGCTGTCCGTAACCCCACCTGAACTTCTAATCCAGGCCAAAATGTAAATGTTCATGTCTCTTATCTTTATGAATAAATTAAGTATGTCACTGCCTTTCATTGTAAATGACTTGATGTTTTGCTGAAGCAAATTATATACAATGAAAGGGAGTAAATCATTACCAGCAAAATTGGATTTGTGGAAGTAGGAATTTACATGCCTTTTTTTTTCTTTTATTTTTATTAATTGAGTCAGCTGGTTAAAATAAATAAATAGAAAGGAGGAAAACTTTCTATATTTATTTTATTTATTTATTTATTGACAAGGCTTCGCAACTTGGCGAATCGCCTGGTCAATTGTTACATATTAACTACATAACTTAAATTGTTAAGTTATTTTCATACAAATATGTTCTTATCCTAAAATGTACTAGGGAAGAAAAGTTTTACAATAGCAAAATAGAAAAGAATGAGTGAGTTCAGAACAAACAAAGAGAAATAAAAAATAAGGGGATAAAAAAAAATAATAATGAAAAAAAAAAAAAAAATAAATAAATAAATAAATAATAATAATAACAATAATAAATAAATAAATTGATAAATAAATAATAATAATAATAATATATATATATATATATATATATATATATATATATATATATATATAAACGAAGTGGCAACAAAATGTTTTGGGCGTAGCTTCATATACACACACACACACACACACACACACATATATATATATATATATATATATATTCATTCATTTATGTAATATCGAATTTTGTTGATTTGCGGGTATGTTAAATTTTGTTGTAGGCATTAATGTGTTGTAGATATATTAGTATAGTGTTTGTGTGTATACTGTCAAGTGTGAGTAGCTCCCGGACTGTCGTGTGTGGATGTCAAGATGATTACGTTGTCTGCATTCTGTCAATATGTGTTTTACTGTAAGTGTTGTATTGCAGTATTTACAAACTGGTTTGTCCGTTCTGTCCATAAGGTAAGAGTGTGTCAGAAATGTATGTCCAATACGTAGTCTTGTTAATATTACTTGTTCTCGTCTTGTCAGGGTACTTTAATTAGTCAACCAAGGTTTAATAGTTGGTTTTATTTCTCGTAATTTATTATCTGTTTGCGTCCAGTATCTTTGCCAGTCAGTGAGTACTTGTTGTTTTACAGTCACGTATAAGTCATCAGGCGTCATTTTGTTTATGTCGTGTATTGTCTTTTGGGTCGCTAATTTTGCATGTTCGTCAACCTGAGTACTTTGTGAAATTCCTGTATGTCCGGGTAGCCATGTCAATGTTATGTGTTTGTTATGATGGATGTGTGATTGTATGAGTATTTGTGTTATCAGTGGATGGTTGCTGTAAATGTTTCGCATGGAGAGTAAAGAGCTTAATGAGTCTGTAAAAATCATAATCTCGTGTCTAATGGTGTCCTAATTTATTTTAGGCATTGCCTTATGGAGAAATTTTCTCAGTTTAGGCTGCTCTTCTAATAATTCAATTTTTATTGAGTTAATACCTCGCATTCACATTATATAAGATATGTTACCTGTTCTAATGTACTGCCTAAAATGATGTATTGTATTTGCCAAAATTAAGTTATTGTCGGTGCTAATGGCCTACTTGTCGAAGCCGGTAAGAAAAAAAAAAAAAAAAAAAAAATTAGTTATTGGAATGAGTGCAAGTTATGGTTTGCAAATTTTTGAACTTTTTTTACAGGGATATGAAATTTATACCTTTCAAAAGCGAATCCTGTAGTTAGACCCTTTTTCTTGGAGTATATCCATAAGTTGGTAAATTTATATCTGTGCCACACTAGTATATCTGAAACTAAGAAAAATCTAAAATGGTACCAACAGAAAAGATCTATCTGTAATCCAGAATAATCGGAGCAGTCTGAAGTGCTGTAAATCCGCATATTAAACGCGTTTTGTTTAGGTCTGTGGTGGAAATTACCATGTTAACAAAATTTTTAACACTAACATTATTAACCCCCCCCCCCCCCCCCCCCCAGAATAGTTCGTTTTCTTGGAAGATAGAGAAACCTTCTTTTGTCCAGGGCCTCCTATTAAATTAAATTAAATACATTAAATACTCAGTAATTGAATGGGGCGAAAAATGGTAGGCATAAAACTTAGTTATGCCAAATATAATGCGAGTAAAAAAATGACGCCGGGCCTCCCTGAGACCACGGGCTCCCTACCAATTGTCTTTCTTGCCCCCCCCCCCTCTCGGAGTGCCTCATTTTGATTCAATCTGTATTTGTGTATATGTGCATTTCATGATACAAGTTGGAAATTTGAGGATACACTCTTTGTGGAGCTATTTTTTACTGGATACTTTTTGGAGTCAATCTGAAGATGGAAACTGTCAATTGACGCCGATCTTTTCCCGATCATAGAATAATCGAGTTTGACATTGATTTCGTTAGGACAGCGAAAATAGAGTTTAGTGGATATTCTCATATTTTTAGAATCGTAGTATGAAAGGAACTACCGTGAAATATCCGTCTACCAACCCTATTATATTAACTCATTCGATATTTTACGGACCCGTAAAGTATTATTTATTTATTGGTTCTAGTCATAATGTGAGTTAATGAGCGGATAATAATAATATAATAGATTTAATACTAATAATATAATTATTATTAGTATTAAATCTATCCTTTCTTTTTTATAGCCTTGATGAAAAGTCGTAAAAAATATAATTCATATTTTATTAACCATTCGACCGGAGCCAGACAATATCTACCTTCGCAATCTCAATGGTGGACGAGCTCTTCTCAAAAGATATATTTTTTTAGGACCGTATTCGAAACTGTTTACGCTGAAACTAGCATTTTTATTATACAGTTCTGAGAACGTTTACATCAGACTATTTCAAATTGACAGGACTTTTACGTAGAAATTGTTCACTGTCTATGTTCTCTTTAGATAATTTTAGCCAGAATTCGTTTACAAAAGGTTTTCTTTATTATAGTTCTGAATACCTAAAAAAAAAAGGTTGGTTCAAGTAAAAAAAGTTGGGGTAAATCTGAAGGAGAGCGTCCTCAGCTACGATTTTCTTCAAAGTTTGCTCTATAGCGTATTTTGATGCACTAAACACGAATCCGTTGAAAAAAAAATCCCGCTCTCAACTAGGAAAGAAGTTATTTTAAAAAAAAGTTCACTGTTATGAAGGTTAGGGAAGATTGCCTAGTACGACTTTTGGGCATAGAATTCTTTTCATTTCTACGAGTTGGATTGACTAGGGGTTTTGATGTTTTCTTGAGCGAGCGGAGCGAGCGGAAACGCATAGCACGTATGCCCAAAAGCGACAGTTTACGACCAAGTCAGCTACCACAGGTGAGTCTGAATTTCAATTACACTTTGTGATTAAGGACTATTGCGCATGCGCGTGTTTACATATAAGCTGTTTACCCCGTCTTTTATAACCGCCATAACAGTGAACTTTTTTTTTTTGTAATAACTTCTTTCCTAGTTGAGAGCGGGATTTTTTTCAACGGATTCGTGTTTAGTGCATCAAAATACGTTATAGTGCAAACTTTGAAGAAAATCGTAGCTGAGGACGCTCTCCTTCAGTTTTACCAAAGTTGGTTTTCTTCCCATTTTTGAAACCTCATCAGTTTTTGTAATTTTCTACAATTTGATGCTCATCTCGTACACCTCCCCCCACAAAATAAAGTCTATCTATTTGTAGAAAATTAGTGAAACTGTCGGAGTTTCTCTATGGAGGGCCCAATATCACCTATTTTGCTTCAATGTTTTCATTATTATTCCAAAAACGAAAAAGGGTTGATTTTAGTCCAAACGTTGGCCTTCTGAATGGTTGGGGCTGGGGGGGGGGGTTGGACCTATTTTAAGACTTAGATTTTTCGAATGTTTATAATCTTTAAACGTTAATTTACTAGTTTTTCGGCAAAAACAATTTTAAACTTTTATATGAGAACTTAAAGTTTTCTGGTAGGAACTGTATTTGTAGTTGTTGTAAAAACGTTTGCAGAAAACTTAGTGAACAGAAATTTTATGAAAAAGTTATTCTTAAGTACATTCTAAAAATTATATTCTTAAACAAATTCATAATAAGTTATTTTAATGAAATTTCTTGTCTTAATGTTATTGTAAAACTTAAAAATCTGCACAAGCCCTTTTCAAACAGTTAAACTGGATAAAAAAAAAAAAAAATGTCATTAACTGTTTTCCATGGCTAAACTGTACAATCCTATAAATAAATTTCCGAAAATTTGCTTGCTAAAAATGTTCGTCCGTTTAAAATAATTTTCATCATATTTACATTCCTGGATGCAAATAAAGGTTCATTTTCATTGACAATAAGCTTGTAAGTATGAATATATTCTATTCACCAAATACAAATATGTCAATCACTGGTCTGTAGGTCCTGCTAGTGCTTAAACCTCTTCTTTTTTTTTTTTTAATTAATGTAAATAATTGTCATAAATATGTATCTCATATTATCTATCTTGCCTTTGTACCATTGTGCTAATGTTTCTATTTATTTTTGTTAATATGTGTGATGTTTTTATCTCTTGCTGCAGACATTACCAAAGTCTGCAGCATGTCAGCTTCATTTGTTCCTCGTCCAATGTGTTCTCTTGTCTGCTTGAAGTGTGGTTTATAATTTCCTGTCTCATTTGTACCATGAGTTGTTCATGAATATTATGGTTAATTTGTATAATGTTATTTATCAAACCAGCCTATAATACAGGGAAGGGTAAACGCCAACAGTGACTTAAATTTTAGTTTTATTTTCAGAAAAATGAACTCACCAGGCTGGAATTTTCAGATGTGTTATCAATTACACTATTGGGCTTTAAATCGTGGGTGTGTATAGAAAATATTTTGTTTTTGCGAGGGGGGGCTGGGAGCACATGGGGGGTATGGAATACTAACAATATAGAACATGGAATACTTAGCCAACTAAAACGCGATTACACCCCCAAAAAATTATTTTTTCTAGACCAAGTGATCTTATTTAATTTATTTTAAAGGTTTTTATGACACATTTTTACCGAATCAGGTCAATCAAGTCAAAATTCGGGGGGGGGGGGACTCCAGCCCCCCTTATATATGCCCATGCTTTAAATTATACAATGGCAAGATCATTCATCCAAACTGCCAATACTTCCGATCAATAGCTTAGCGTCTTATTTATCTGAAGCCAGGCAATTATTTTGTCCTATAAGGCTTGTAGTAAGTACTCGTAGTAGGATTTAAATTGATTATTTCATTGTATAATCCAGTAGGGCAGTATAAGCCATCACGTTATTTCCAAGTCTGTATTTTTTAGAAAAAATTGACTTGCCTGGCCGGGATTCTGACCCAGAACCTCCCATTTTATGCTTTGGTGCATTTCCAATTACACTACTGAATTTCATTTCTTACCTTGGTAAGTTAAATCATATAAAGGAGCCAGAGCTTCAGTTAGTTGGCATCATATCACATTTAAATTATTTGAAAATTGTATTAGTAGTTTTCTCTCTGGATGTTTGTAAAATTATACGCTTAAGAAGGGAGGGCAAAAAAAACAACAAAAAAACATGCCTGAAGTGCTATTGGGTAAAGCCAGACACCATTGAATTAAGTACAAAGAAGCAGAGGAAGAGAATGTTTACACTTCTTCTGTGTATAAAATTGTAATTCTGTTAGCCTAATCACTTAAATATTTCATAGTCACCAACTGTCTCTTTATCAGCTCCCACAGAAGTAGAAATTAACATATACTTTTCTAAACTTTAAGCAGTTACTGTTTTAATGTCCGGGAATACAATTTTTATTTGCATATGTGTCTAGGTAATGCCGAGAGCCGAGGCACTCTTGGCGCTAGCAATGCTGGTGTTATGTCAGTCCACTTTGATTCAACAGGGACTCACATCCTTGCTGCTTCTAATGATTACGCTGCTCGTGTCTGGACTGTTAGTGATCAGAGACTAAGGGTAAGTGATTTGATTTGAGCGTTGTTTTATTACAGTTTTTTTTTCGTGATATTTCAAGTCCTTTCTAGGTATTACCTGCCATGTTTTCAAGAATTAGAAGGTTTTATCAGAATTATTTTTTCAGACTTATTTCCTACAAAGAATAAAAAAAGAAAAGAAAAAAAAACAAAGGATAAACTGTCGTCTCTAATATATACATATAATAAAATTGTCTTTACATGGAAGATATATGGGAAAAATACTATTGGGGGCCTATGAAAATGCAATAGTACCCAAAACAATGATTTTTAGAATTTTTGTCTGTCTGACTGTGCACACTAATCTCAGAAATGGCTTATCCTATTTAGATACGGTTTTCTCTAATATATTGCGGTAAGCTTCTTTTAACATTTAGTGTTTGTGTTTGTGTTCTATGTTAATCGGTTAATAAATAAATAAAAAAGTTGAGCCAATGTAAAGAATCACGTCAAACATTTGATGAACTATCGTTAACACAATACACCCCAGAGTTTTTGTTTTGTCACGAAACTTCGTACATAGTGTTCCCCTAGCAAACGATTGAATGAGTTCTAAACCAGAATAATCGGTCCTTCTGGGGGGGGGGGTACTCCCAACCCAAAGCAGTTATCTGCCCATACAGGCAGCAATTTTTGTTGTATTGCAACAAAACTCAGTATTCTTTGTGATCATCTACAGAAAAAAATATGTCGTACAAAAAAGTTAAATCGGTTTATTTGGAGGGAGGTTTACTTCGGACCCAAATTACTAATTTGATTATAGCGACCGTTCTTTCTCATGTATTGTAACAATTGGCATACATCATGGGAGTCTAAAGATAAAGATGTGTTTCAAAAATAAACTAATCTGTAGGTTTTATCTGTATTACATTCGAATTGAATTAAGCGGAAAGGGCGTTGTTTGTTGCTTCTCCCACTTGGAGTGCTGAGCATGGACACTCCGTCCATCTTCTGCTATACATTGAGTCAGCTGTTCATTATAAATATAAAGGGCAGAAAACTGTTCATGTTGTTTATATCTTTACCTATAAAAAATGTTAACAGATAGCTGTCTGTACATGGAACGCTTAATAGAAAAATGTGTTGAAGAAATAACCTAAATCGGTTTATTAGTAGAGGGGGGGGGGTTACTCTGGACCTAAATTACAAATTTACCACTACCAGCCTTAAGTTTTGTTATATTTCAACAAAACTCGGTATTGGTCGTGATCTTCTACAGAGAAAAACAGTTTATTTTTACAAAATATTTTGTAATTCCTTCTCATCCCAATCATGTTTTTGTGTGATGACAAAGTCCAAGCAGATGAAGTCACGGGCACGGGTAGTAGAGAATAAATCTTCATGATTTATTAGGTTATTTAAAATAAATAAAGTACACATTAATTTATAAGGAAGTTTTGATTCCTTAAACTGATTAAAAAGAAGGTTTATAACCACACACTAGTAATGTATACTTATGATTGTTGGGTGAATGGGGGCATGAAAACATTGTCTATTTATTCAAGGATTGCTGTGCTTCTAATAACCTACCTATAGCTTTCAATCTATTAATTCAAATCAGCTTGAAAGTAATTATGAAATTTTTATTAATAAAAATTCATTCAAATCACTTTCAGGAAAAACAAATTACTTACATGTGATTTCTAAAATTGAAACAATTTCTTTCATTTTACCACTCGAGGAACTCAGACTTCTCATGTGCTTTTATCATTTATCATAAAAACAAACTTAGTTAAAGTACTTTATAGGTAATGACTATATTTACAGGGTGATTCTTCTCTACCTTTAGGGACAAAACCTCTTTACGAGTTCGGTCCGATGATGTGAAACATTGACACGAGAAACATGGGTCATAAATACACCATTTGTTCAAATTTATGTGTGCATATTCATACTATACTGGCTTCAAAAATTATCCAATTTCGACGACATTTTAAGCCAAAATAATTTATCTGATTCAATAGGTCATTTGGTTAACCAGCAGAATCTTTCCTATGGGACAATTTATTCTCTGCAAACTTTGTGCTAACAAAATCTAAGTATGAACAGTTTTTCATTCATGTGCTTCCAAGCATAAGTATTTTAACATGATGAATTGAAAAGAACTAATTAAGATGACATTTTTAACCAATTTACGAGAAAATGGGAAAGACTAAATTTTTAGTTTTCGCACTCAAAAATAACCGATTGACTTCAAAATGTTTTTAACATGTTCCACAATCATCTAAACCTGGAATGTGTAAATTTTGGTAGCAATTAGAGAAGTTGAAGTTAAAAAAAAAATCATTTTTTTTGTAGATGAGTGTTGTTGTTGCCATTTATTTATATTTCTTTAAATATCTTTGTGACAGTAGAGAAACCATAGTAAGTAAAAGTTGTTTTTGTTCTGATTTAAAAGTTGATTTAGTTTTGTTGGACATGTTTATCATTTCTTTCTTGTGTTTTTTGTTTGTTTTTAAATGCTTTTAGGAGAAAAATGAGTGTTTATATAACCAGGCACAAAAACGATACATAAATTGATTTTTTTTTCTATTTGTGTTTGTGATAGATAATTCCCTTTGTATGACAGAAGTTGATTAAGAGGAGGAGCAATTTATCTCCTCCAACACTGTGCTCCTATCACTTTTTTGTGTTAGTGCAATTTATGCACCTACAAATTCCCCTATTATAGAAGTTTTTTATATAAAATTTTTAAACTTGTTAATACAGAAATTTGAATTTATAAATTCTATTTTAAAACTAAAGTAGTTTGAAATTTGAAAGAAAATTTTCATTCTTCCATAATTTTCTTAAATTATCTTAAATTCCATAATTCTCTATATTATAAGCTTTTTCAAAGCACTCTATGGATAAGCATGGTATGTAACACAATAAGATGACACAGTTCCTTTGAGTCGAACATTTTTATGTATTTATTGTCAATTGTTGCTTAATATTTATTATAACTTGTTTATATAGTGATATTATACAATATTGTCGGTTTATATGTATCAATGTTAAAAAAAACTTTTCAGGAATGTGAGGAAAAGCTCATAACCACAGGTTTATTATTAGTTTATTGCAAAATACACTCAGAGAAATACCTCCATCCTCCCTACTTGGTTGACTTGAGTAAATACTCGACCTTAGTAAGGGGAGGTTGTATTTAGTTGAAAGCACTGTGGATGGACGTATTCCTCTGAAAGTACTTTGCAATAAGCTAATACAAAACCTATGTGTTTCACTGGTTTTAATTTTTTGTTCATCCTTGAAAATGAACTTCACTGTCCAGCCATTTCAAAATGTGACAAATTGCCAATAGTACCCAGGATTGTGTCTCCCTGTGGTCTAGTGGTTAAGGCCTTAGATTCTGATGTGGGAGACGGGGGTTCTACCCCCTCTGGTCGCAGGAATTTTTCTCATCTCAGGGCCCATTGAGAAGGTTCCTTGCCAATGGATTTCGGCGCTTATGGCCCAGTCATCGGTGCACTTTAAAAAAAAAGTACCCAAGATTGAATCGTTACCTGAAGCTTTGTTTTGGTGAATATATTAGACTTGTTTTGATTCAAAATTTCCAATAATTTAGAACCATATATTTCCTGATAATTTTGATTTACATTTCTTTTGTTGGCTCTTCTTTTGTTATTGCACTACACCTTCATTACTAGACTGAAAATAACCAATCTAATTCCTTTTTATTGTGGTAAAGAAAATTTTGTTTTATCAAATGATCATAATAACTGTGTGTTGTCATGGCTTAAAATAAAAATAAAAAGTCCGTCTCGCAGGAACTGCGTCATCTTAACGCGGTTCCATTTATATCTCTAATGCTATTAGTAAAGGAATAGTAGCAATTTTTTTTTTTTTTTTTTTTTTTTTAATGATTATTCTGTTTATAAAGGCTACATTCATTCAGTAGCAGTTATTCGTGAAGTGTGATCTTTCGTGAAAAATATAAAATAAAATCTCAGACAAAATAGATTTAAGGCGGCACAACAGGAAACTGACTGTATCATGGCGACTTCCCCCACCTTCTCAATGTTCCCTCTTGGACACACTATAACAATTTTTCACATTTTCTTACCTTGTTTTAGTCAAATTCTTGTTTAGTTGTTAAATGCAATTATAATGAGACCCAACCAGTTAAAACTTTAGGTAAACAGATACAAAAACCTGTTCAAAAGAGCAAAACTAACAATTGCGAATTTTCAAGTCCTTATTTCTCAGATTGACATCACCCAATCGAAAATTACATCAGAACCATTTTTGTAGGGAATTTAGTAAGCTTTCGAATGGTCACCTTCCAAATACCACGATTTCCCAACCGCTTTCGAGATATTTTAGAAAATATACGAAAATCCCAAAATTTGTTATGCCTGTTAATGAAATATTGTATTTCTAGTACTTCCTTAACTCCAAACGGACCCAAAATTTATCTACCTTAGATTGGATGAATATCAAACGTCTGGAACAATTATCAACTGAATTTCTGAGTACCCAAACTAAAAATTACTTTGGAAAACAGTAGAACTTGGATAATTGGAACCCCTAGGCACCGATAAAAATGTTCGAATCATCCAGAATTCGAATTAAAAAAGTTTTTGAAAATAAAGGGCTAAAAAATCAAACTTCATATTTTCACTTTTTTTAATTAAAAAAAAAAAAAATACATTTTATTTAAAGAAAAACAAACATTTCATGAATTGATGTTTACGTACATAAGTAATAAATAAATTATCAAAAAAGTAAAAATAAAAGTCTATTGTTTTGAAAAAAGTCATTTTCAAGGGCAAGAATTTTTTCTTTATTTTTCAGGAAGTTGGTAATGTGTTAGGAGGAATTCTGAAGTCCTTGGCAATTTCAGATTTTTTCTTTATTCGTTTTTCATCTTCTTTAATCGCAGCTATTTTCTCTGACAACGTAAAGTATTATAACTTCTAGGCTTCGACATCTTAAATCAACAACTCACTGAACAGCACTGTACACCAGAAATTCAATACAAACAAAACTACAGATCTAGGTGCTGACTGACTTATAACTGAATAAGAAATGAAGATGGGAGGGAAATCTAGGATAAAACGACAGGATGGAACTATAACAACCCCTGGAAGGGAGGAAGCGCGACCCACCACTTTGCAGAACTCCTAGAGTCCAAGAACTAGACTATGAGACCTTCTTGTCCCGGAACGCCTACATCTCTATCTTTCTATCCGCCTCACCCGAGGGGAGAATATTTTGACAAGATTTAAGATCGACCGCCTCTCTGTCTACTTCCCATTGGAGGCACAGACTCGTAAAAAATTCGAATTATCCAAAATTTTATTTGAATTAACCACGATTTTTTTACATTGTTTTTGCCCTAAATTCTAGGGACCGAGAGAAATATTCGAATTAAAGACGATTTTGAATTATCCATGTTCCACTGTAGTAGGTGTTTCAATGTTTCTCAAAAACGGGTACTGATATGTCTTTAAAAATGGTTTCATTCGTTTTAGTATGTTAAGAAACCTATAAATATATAGGGTTTGTTTATATATATATATATATATATATATATATACATAAATATATGTCATGAGGTCAACCTCATAAGCGGGTTTTCTCCCTATGGAGGGAGGGAGGAACTGCGCTAAAAATAATATAAGAATAATTTCTTCAGAAAATTGTTAATCCAGAATGTTTCTTTAAATCACGGTTTGAGTAGAATAATAATATGGGAAGTTTTCTATTTGCAAGACATATTTTGAAAAATGTGTTTAAAGTTTCTCTGAGAAAACTCTTCTCAAATTGACACAAGATTTATGTTGCTTCCGTTTATTAATCTTTCAAACTGCTTGAAGATATCTTTTTTTTCAGATCTGTCCATTTGGAGACTGCTATAAAAATTGAATTATTTATGTATTTTAATTCATTCAAAATTCCTGCAATGTTTCCTCCTTAATAAATAGCTTCTAAGCAGGATGGTTTCTTTATAACATCATATTTATCTACAAGTACATTTTTATATGTTGTTTTCTTTTTAATATTTATGATGTTTAGTATGAGTCTGATAACATGTATATTTAGATAATAATATATAAATCTTCATTGCAGATATTTAAGTTTATTTTATCTTAGTTTTGTAAGAATTTATTGGATTGAAATGTTAGTTAAGTATGTAAGTTTGTCCTAGTGATATTAGTAATTTTAAATAATTTTCTTTTTTATGACTTCGGAGTATATTTTATTATAATGATATTTTATTGTTATAATGTCTGTTTTATAATATAATCTTAAAACCTTCAGTTTTTTTTACCATATTAATTAATTAGCCTGACATTTTTCCAACATGAAGAAAACAATTCTTAGTTTACTACTTTTTAAAATTATATTTCAGTAATTAGTGCATTGTACACACTTCGATATAATTCTTCCGTAAGCGTTTCAATTTGAACGCCAACCTCTTTGAAAAATTTACATCTTTCAGGCAAACTACTGATTTAGTCTAGAATTTTTGATTTCTTCACAAGTTTAATATTTATGTTAGCCAAAATTGTGAGTACATATCCTTTGTACAAAGCTAGTACAGTACAATGTGCAATGATGTACCAATATATAAAAATAGCAAGGCAAATATTATGATTATGTAAAGAATAAAAAAATAAATAAAAATTTAATAAATGGAAGTCATGTTTTGGATACCGAGGTCGGATAATAATAATAACACAATGTTCACCGTATGGGATGCCGGTTTATATATTATGGAAGACAAATATAAAAAAAAAGAGTTTTACTATCTTTAACCATGCAAGCTAAGGGAAGCTTCTATAACTTGAAAACGGTTGCCTGTTGGCCATGGTATTAATATGTGAACACTATATGCCAAGGTTTATGGGTTCGTTTTTTCTTTCATGAAAATTACAGGCATCACCTCTATCCTGGCTAGAAAAGGGTAGTAATCTGTAAATAACCCATTCCAAAAATTATCTTTTTATTTAGAGACATTTAAAGTAAATAAGTAAATATTACATAATATGAAGATGATGTATAAGCATGTTGATGTTAAAATGAAAATGTTGATGCATAAAAAAGTTGATGTTGAATTTTTGTTTGATGTTGCATCTAATTTATTAATAAACAATTTTTTTTTAAATTTTTTTTTTTATTTTTTTTTTTTTATCATTTATTTAAACTTTCATAATTTATACAGGTTACTGCTCTTTTAAAGCCAAGATTGGCTGACATTTATTCTGGCTAGGAAATAATTTTTAATAATATTTAAATAATAAATTATAGTTCTTCATTTAGTGAGTAGCTCTCATTTGGAAATGCTGTATTCCCGAACCATAAATTTTTCATATTATTCCTATCTGTTTCTTTGACTTCATTGTATTCTGAACATTTTTGAATTTCCAAATCTTATCCTTAACAAGTATCTTCTTATCTTGCTTGTTAGGGGTTATTACTTTTGTACTTGCCTATAGCATGCATTAATAACATAAGGGATTTCACTTGTCTTTATTCAGGGTGTTAAAATGATCTCTATCACTTTTCATGGGGGTTGTTGATCAAAAGAATTTGCTTCTAGCACTTTCTGAAGGAATGTACCTATCGAGATTGCTACTGGTAATTTCTTCAAATCTTCATCAATCCTACCCACTAGATACTGAAAATGACCCCTGTTAAAATGTATGTATGTATATGTATATATATATATATATATATATATATATATGTGTGTGTGTGTGTGTGTGTGTGTGTGTGTGTGTGTGTGTGTGTGTGTGGCTTTAACATGATCCATGCCAGAGGGTTTGTTTTTTTTTTCACCATAAAACTTGATATATAGTATTCCCCTAGCAAATGATTGAAGCAGTTCATTTATCCAGCAAAATCGACCCATCTGGAGGGGAGGGGGTTTACTCCAGTCCCAAATTACCAATTTGCACGTACCAACCATCATTTTTGTTATATTGCAATGAAACTTGGTACATGTCATAGGGTGAAAACAGAGTGGAGCGGCGAGGGTAGAGGGTAGCCGAGAGGGTTGAAAATAATGCATGCATTTACACTTGCCAAAACACAGTGGAGCGAGTAACAGCGCTGGTACCCTCTTCGACCCTCTACCCTCTCCGCTCGGAAATTCATACCCGATTTCTTTACCAAGAGGGTTCAGTCGACAGAGAGCTGGTTAAACAGAGAACACGTGAAGTACAGCCATGGACACTGAACATTTTATATTGGCATTTTGTGAACGCAGTCCTGTTTGGGATCAACAGTTACCTCAACACCAATAAATGAATTTGTTTTGATCTGGGTTGTATTATATTGTATTTGTCCTGGTTGAGTGTCCTACCAAAAACGTAATTTATCTTTATTTATTTATTTCATTGTGAGCTTATCTATTATTTTAATTTATCTTGAAATAAAATTTAAATAATTGATTGATAAAACATGCAAACCTTTAACAAATAAACTCAATATGGAATTACGCCCCTTAAAAAAGGTATCATGTCCTTGAGAGAGAAAGACCGAAATGTATTTTAAGATTCTATTGTTCTGATATATTTATTTCAGTGTTTCAAAGTACGCACACCAACATTGAAATTATGAATATAAATAATACTAGTAAAATATTAATTTACTATTACAGTTATTTAGGCTATGTTTTATCATGCAAACAGTTTTTGTAGGTTTTTACCGTTTTTAGAAGTTCCCATTTTTAACATAAAAACATATTTTACCTTAGTGTGATAGGTAGCTTCTCGTCACATTCAATCGGCTGTTTTAGAAAATTAGTAAATTTAACCTCTATATGAGGAGTGAAATATGTATTCAAAAGTACTGTAATCCATCCTAGTGTATTGGAAAAAGCGATCCGGATATTTCTTCAACTTTGAAAACAGGTGGTGGAATTCTCCCAGCACTTTACGCTCCATATTTACTGGATGCACTGCACAAGTTCTAATATCGCCTAAAACAGTAATCATTGTCAGTGAACGACACTCATACAACAAATCATCATCACTGTGTGACGACATACTGCAGACTGTAGGGTGAACCCTCTCGGCTACCCTCTACCCTCGCCGCTCCACTATGTGCATGTGAAGCGCCGCTACCATCGGGGATCAAAACCCTCTCGGCTACCCCCTACCCTCTCGGCTACCCCCTACCCTCTCGGCTACCCCCTACCCTCACCGCTCCACTATGATTTCACCCATAGACATCTAAAGAGGAATAGTACTTCCTTTTCTTCTTTTCGTACCATTTTATTAGTTCCCCATTACATAAATCCCCCAAAAAAGAATAAACCTGAAAGGTCAGAAACATGTCAAATAAAAAAAGAGGAAATGGTAAATATAAACTAAATCAGTCCATCTGAAAGAGGGGGCTTTCCTCTGGACCGAAATCACTAATTTTTTATTTATTTATTTTGGGTTTCGTTAAACATACACTGCTAAGTCTTCTAAGAGCAGAGATGGGCAGATTCGTATTCGTAAATCCGAATCCGAATTGGATTCACAGCACCTTGACGTGTAAATCCGAATACGAATACATTCGTATTTAAATGTGTGAATCCGAATGGATTCATATTTGCAATTGTGAATCCGAATCCGAAATTTGGATTCACACAGATGAATCCGAATCCGAATCTATTCGGATTCATACATATGAATCCGAATCCGAATCTATTCGGATTCACACATATGAATCCGAATCCATTCGTATTCACATATATGAATACGAATCCATTCGGATTCACATCTAGAAATACGAATCCATTCGGATTCACATGTATAAATACGAATCCATTCGGATTCACATCTATAAATACGAATCCATTCGGATTCACACTTGGATTCACTGAAAATTTCGATTCAAAAGGCCTATATAAATAAATAAATGCCTATCTGTACCTCACTACACGTCGTGTTTTGAATGTTAGCGTATTTTCTTATGTATATTTATTAGCGTCAAACTAAGTAATTGACCCAAAAATTAATATGAACGATTTCCTACTATTTAGAGCCCCAAGTCGTACATTCTGCCGAGAAATGTAGCCACCATGAAACGGGATAGTTCTTCCTCTCCTCCATAGCCCTGAAGAAGGCTTACATGTCAAACCGAAACGTTGGCAGAAATAAACTCAATTTAACTATGAAATGTAGTTTTTATTGAATCAAAATATTGAATTGTGATTTCTTAAGATTCTCACGTACACAAAAGTGTCAACACCACACAGCAACATCACATGAATAAGAGCGAGGATTTATACGGTAATATTTATATGGTTTTGTAATTCTGCGAACGCTTGGAACTATTTTAATTTAATATAGAGTATTTTGTAGGGTTAAATGAGATCATAAGGCTGTATCTGTTGAATATGTTTATTTATAATTGAAATTAAAATAATTCAATTCAAATAAATTTAGGTAACTATCTAAATAATATATAATACAAAAATGTTGAAACATGAAAAAATGAGGAAAGGAAAAGTTACTGAATAAGGAAAATTAATTGATTGTTTCTATTATTAGGATGAAGCATTTGCTCGTAAAACCACACGTTGTTCAAACTTCTCGTCACTTAGCCGATTTGATTTTGGTGTGTTCACCATCGTCGCATGTGAAAATAGTCTCTCAACCTGCGCACTCGACGGCAATGGGGTATTGTATTTTTTAAAAATGTTGTGAATGCTGGGGTAATTTCGAAGCATTTCCAAACTGGACTTCTTTTCTTCAAAGTATCGTTTCATAATAACGCCAGCCTTGTTCATTAGGTCGTCAGGATGAGTTGGAGCGGCGGTATCGTTCTCCCCAAAATCATAAAAGTCTCCTAAGGGTGGATCTGATTCCATGCTGTTGTCCTCGTTTTCGTCTGGGTCGTTTGCCAAGTATTCGTATATAAGACATTTGAAATGGGTTAATAACTCTTCAACTCGATCATTGACACAAGGCCACCATACTTTTTTAAATTTTGGATAAGAAAGAGCTGCTACAGCATTTTTCCCTTCCACCGAGTTGAATTCAAAGAACGTGGCGAAGCGGCGGTTCACACTGTTCAAATAAGCCGTTGCAATCGGGCCGCAATATTGCAGATCAGACGTAGCCAATTTCTGCAGTTTTAACCTCACAGCTAAAATTGTCGGCAACAATGGCTCATAATACGCGTCCTTATCCCCTTGCAATATATCTATTGCCTCGGCCACTGGCTTTGAACATTTTAAAAATTCTTGTAGATAGGTGAATTCCTCGTCGCTAAAGGAAGATGTCATACGCAACTTCCGATTGATTTCGTCCATGTGGCATTTCACAGCCACAATCACCTTCAACGAATCGTACAAGCTGTTCCACCGGGTTTCAGCGGGTCTGGGGAGGGATCGACCAATGATCTCTTCAAGCACTTCTGCTGTTTTTGGCCTGTTTGAAATACGCCACAGAATGTTGCACTTTTTTAATGCTGACTCATGCAGTGACAGCAGGCCCGAATTTGATTGGATTGTATTATTAATATCACTGCTTGCACATAATGCCAAGGTGTGAGCACAACACCTTAGGTGAAAAGGTAATGCTGCAACAACATCATCGTCAACCGACACCCACAGTTCGTCATCAGCGTCACCAGGATTATACAGTTCCTCGTCTTCTACGTTCGTAGACCTCAGATGCACTCCAAAAACTCCAAAAGCTTTTAGAAAGTTGTTCCCATTATCGGTTACCGTAGCCACGATCTTATCCGGGGTCAATCCGTATTTACAATTAATCCCGTTTAATGTGGTAGCGATTCTATCGAAAGTATTTGAGCCTTTGAAACGACTGCACGCTAGAGCTGTTGCCTTCCTATTATTATTGTCGTCAATCCAGTGTGCTGTGACACCAACAAAACTCCTCTTTCCCGAGGACCAAATATCAGCTGTTGTGCACAGCCAAGGTACAGATTTAAATATTTCTTTTGTGTTCTCAACGTGTTCCGAATATTTTGTATCCAGCATTCGCGTTAATGTTCGCCTGCTCATAACCTTCAACCCTCGGTTACTTATGTTTAAGAAATTGAAAATTTTGTGGAACGTCGGGTCATCCACCGATTGAAGGGGCACCCTAGCGTCGATGACATAATCAACAATTAAAGAGTCAAATCTAGATTGTTGGGATATAGACGAGGATGCATGGTACCGAGTTTCGCGAGCGCGGCGGGGATTCCTGGTCACGAAATCTTCCCTAGCTGATGAAAGGCTGCCTTTGAATTCTTCCACCGTTTCAGTGGAGTGGTGTCGCTCTAAATGGCGTATCAGATTAGAAGTATTCAAAATGCTCACCAGAATTTCTTTTGTTTTGGAAGGAACATTGGCATCGCATTTCAAACATAGAGCTCTAATCGATTTTTCAGATGCTATTTCAAGGGAAATATACTATATTACTTGCTATTTATGTTGCTGTGTGGTGTTGACACTTTTGTTTCACACATTCTATGTTTGAAATGCGATGCCAATGTTCTTTCCAAAACAAAAGAAATTCTGGTGAGCATTTTGAATACTTCTAATCTGATACGCCATTTAGAGCGACACCACTCCACTGAAACCGTGGAAATTACCCCAGCATTCACAACATTTTTAAAAAATACAATACCCCATTGCCGTCGAGTGCGCAGGTTGAGAGACTATTTTCACATGCGACGATGGTGAACACACCAAAATCAAATCGGCTAAGTGACGAGAAGTTTGAACAACGTGTGGTTTTACGAGCAAATGCTTCATCCTAATAATAGAAACAATCAATTAATTTTCCTTATTCAGTAACTTTTCCTTTCCTCATTTTTTCATGTTTCAACATTTTTGTATTATATATTATTTAGATAGTTACCTAAATTTATTTGAATTGAATTATTTTAATTTCAATTATAAATAAACATATTCAACAGATACAGCCTTATGATCTCATTTAACCCTACAAAATACTCTATATTAAATAATTAATAATTAAACATAGAATGTGTGAAACAAAAGTGTCAACACCACACAGCAACATAAATAGCAAGTAATATAGTATATTTCCCTTGAAATAGCATCTGAAAAATCGATTAGAGCTCTATGTTTGAAATGCGATGCCAATGTTCCTTCCAAAACAAAAGAAATTCTGGTGAGCATTTTGAATACTTCTAATCTGATACGCCATTTAGAGCGACACCACTCCACTGAAACGGTGGAAGAATTCAAAGGCAGCCTTTCATCAGCTAGGGAAGATTTCGTGACCAGGAATCCCCGCCGCGCTCGCGAAACTCGGTACCATGCATCCTCGTCTATATCCCAACAATCTAGATTTGACTCTTTAATTGTTGATTATGTCATCGACGCTAGGGTGCCCCTTCAATCGGTGGATGACCCGACGTTCCACAAAATTTTCAATTTCTTAAACATAAGTAACCGAGGGTTGAAGGTTATGAGCAGGCGAACATTAACGCGAATGCTGGATACAAAATATTCGGAACACGTTGAGAACACAAAAGAAATATTTAAATCTGTACCTTGGCTGTGCACAACAGCTGATATTTGGTCCTCGGGAAAGAGGAGTTTTGTTGGTGTCACAGCACACTGGATTGACGACAATAATAATAGGAAGGCAACAGCTCTAGCGTGCAGTCGTTTCAAAGGCTCAAATACTTTCGATAGAATCGCTACCACATTAAACGGGATTAATTGTAAATACGGATTGACCCCGGATAAGATCGTGGCTACGGTAACCGATAATGGGAACAACTTTCTAAAAGCTTTTGGAGTTTTTGGAGTGCATCTGAGGTCTACGAACGTAGAAGACGAGGAACTGTATAATCCTGGTGACGCTGATGACGAACTGTGGGTGTCGGTTGACGATGATGTTGTTGCAGCATTACCTTTTCACCTAAGGTGTTGTGCTCACACCTTGGCATTATGTGCAAGCAGTGATATTAATAATACAATCCAATCAAATTCGGGCCTGCTGTCACTGCATGAGTCAGCATTAAAAAAGTGCAACATTCTGTGGCGTATTTCAAACAGGCCAAAAACAGCAGAAGTGCTTGAAGAGATCATTGGTCGATCCCTCCCCAGACCCGCTGAAACCCGGTGGAACAGCTTGTACGATTCGTTGAAGGTGATTGTGGCTGTGAAATGCCACATGGACGAAATCAATCGGAAGTTGCGTATGACATCTTCCTTTAGCGACGAGGAATTCACCTATCTACAAGAATTTTTAAAATGTTCAAAGCCAGTGGCCGAGGCAATAGATATATTGCAAGGGGATAAGGACGCGTATTATGAGCCATTGTTGCCGACAATTTTAGCTGTGAGGTTAAAACTGCAGAAATTGGCTACGTCTGATCTGCAATATTGCGGCCCGATTGCAACGGCTTATTTGAACAGTGTGAACCGCCGCTTCGCCACGTTCTTTGAATTCAACTCGGTGGAAGGGAAAAATGCTGTAGCAGCTCTTTCTTATCCAAAATTTAAAAAAGTATGGTGGCCTTGTGTCAATGATCGAGTTGAAGAGTTATTAACCCATTTCAAATGTCTTATATACGAATACTTGGCAAACGACCCAGACGAAAACGAGGACAACAGCATGGAATCAGATCCACCCTTAGGAGACTTTTATGATTTTGGGGAGAACGATACCGCCGCTCCAACTCATCCTGACGACCTAATGAACAAGGCTGGCGTTATTATGAAACGATACTTTGAAGAAAAGAAGTCCAGTTTGGAAATGCTTCGAAATTACCCCAGCATTCACAACATTTTTAAAAAATACAATACCCCATTGCCGTCGAGTGCGCAGGTTGAGAGACTATTTTCACATGCGACGATGGTGAACACACCAAAATCAAATCGGCTAAGTGACGAGAAGTTTGAACAACGTGTGGTTTTACGAGCAAATGCTTCATCCTAATAATAGAAACAATCAATTAATTTTCCTTATTCAGTAACTTTTCCTTTCCTCATTTTTTCATGTTTCAACATTTTTGTATTATATATTATTTAGATAGTTACCTAAATTTATTTGAATTGAATTATTTTAATTTCAATTATAAATAAACATATTCAACAGATACAGCCTTATGATCTCATTTAACCCTACAAAATACTCTATATTAAATTAAAATAGTTCCAAGCGTTCGCAGAATTACAAAACCATATAAATATTACCGTATAAATCCTCGCTCTTATTCATGTGATGTTGCTGTGTGGTGTTGACACTTTTGTGTACGTGAGAATCTTAAGAAATCACAATTCAATATTTTGATTCAATAAAAACTACATTTCATAGTTAAATTGAGTTTATTTCTGCCAACGTTTCGGTTTGACATGTAAGCCTTCTTCAGGGCTATGGAGGAGAGGAAGAACTATCCCGTTTCATGGTGGCTACATTTCTCGGCAGAATGTACGACTTGGGGCTCTAAATAGTAGGAAATCGTTCATATTAATTTTTGGGTCAATTACTTAGTTTGACGCTAATAAATATACATAAGAAAATACGCTAACATTCAAAACACGACGTGTAGTGAGGTACAGATAGGCATTTATTTATTTATATAGGCCTTTTGAATCGAAATTTTCAGTGAATCCAAGTGTGAATCCGAATGGATTCGTATTTATAGATGTGAATCCGAATGGATTCGTATTTATACATGTGAATCCGAATGGATTCGTATTTATAGATGTGAATCCGAATGGATTCGTATTCATATATGTGAATACGAATGGATTCGGATTCATATGTGTGAATCCGAATAGATTCGGATTCGGATTCATATGTATGAATCCGAATAGATTCGGATTCGGATTCATATGTGTGAATCCAAATTTCGGATTCGGATTCACACTTGCAAATATGAATCCATTCGGATTCACAATTTTAAATACGAATGTATTTGTATTCGGATTTACACGTCAAGGTGCTGTGAATCAAATTCGGATTCGGATTTACGAATACGAATCTGCCCATCTCTGTCTAAGAGACCACTCTGTTTTATGAGTATAATTCCATTATATGCCCAATATTTATTTATTGAAAGCATAAAAATTATTAATGTGAAGTTTTAACTTAGTCATAATGAATATGCATTTATTCATAACAATTTTGATTCATTAACGTGTCTTCTAGGCCGTCATATGAGATCTTATAATCTTGTAGATTGTATAATCTTGTTCACAGATATGTTTAGGTAATGTACATATACTGGTTACCTTCAGTGAGAGGTTCATACATGTTGTAAGGGATGGTCATCATTCCGTCTTATGCAGTCTATTAAAATATGTTTTATTGTCAATTCAGTATTACTTATTTCACAAGATGGGTTCTCTTATCTTGTCATTAAGTACTGGTGAGTAAGTCTTGAATGCCCAATCCTGAGTCAAGCCAATACCACCTCGTCCTTACTATTGACTCGATAATTGGATGGCCAGTCCTTCATGGTATGTTTTTTAGTCCGTAGTTTGTTTTTAGTGAGGGTCGTCCAAGAGTGTTCTCAGTATTCCAAACTAAATTTCTTTGTAATTCTGCTTCATGTGAGATTGGTCCATCATCTATTTGTGCCTGTCATGCGGCGATTTTTGTGTTGGTGTCTGCGATTGAATTCTTCCCTAGACCTTCTTGAGCCTTTAGTATTTTTGAGAGTAAAGGATGAAAAGTGTATTTGTCCTATAGTGCTTGAAATGTGCTCAGCGAGTCCTTGTAGATAACAATGTCTTGTTGGTCTGAAGTAGGAATGTTCTCCTAGCCGATACGTATGCCGTAGAGCTCAGCTGTAAACCTAACGCAGTAGTCATTTAGTTTTTTAGTTACTATCTGATCTTCTATAATAGCTGCTGCTTGTACACTTTTATAGGCCCCACCTCTGGATAAGACAACAATATGTGAACCCTGGAATTCTGGCATTCCAGAAACTGAACATGGAATAAGGTTTAATGAAAAATGTTGCAACATAATATTTGTGTTGATAAATATTACAAAAAAAAGTCCGACTCGCAGGAACTGCATCATCTTAGCGCGGTTCCATTCATATCCCTTGTGTCATTTTTTATACTTAGAATAGAAACAGTTATTACTTTGTTTAGATCATTCTTAATGTAAACACATATTCCAAAGAAAAGCAAGATTGTCGGCAAGGCACAAGAAACTATTCTAAGCGAAAATTACTCTTTCCGCCGTCCCAAGTTTCTCTCTACGAAGACTCTACTACGAATTTGTTTCTAATTGACTTAACTTGCTTTACTAACATATCCATTTTAGTGTTAAATGCAGTTAAAAACACTAAATTACTCACTTTACTGTTAAATGCAATTAAACAAAATAAAATTGTACAAGAAAATGGGAAAGTATTATTATGTTATTTTTTAATGTATTACGCTACATACAACCACAAAATATAATTATATTTCTACTATAGCATTTGGCTTTATGACTTCCTACAGGTACAATATCTGTCATCTCTCCTAGGATGCATCTTGATTTATGAAGTGCAATAAAACCTACCTGAAGCCTGCCTAGTAGCTCGACCCGGGCAAATGTCTGACCCTACACAGAGTCTAAACATTCTCTTTCTGCTGGAACTGCGTCATTTTAAGACGTATCCATTCACATCCATATTGTCATTTCGAAAGTTTAAAATAGAACTAATCTTTTTTTTTTTTTTTTTTTATTATTATTTCATGAAAACTGTTAACACCCACAGGTTAGAAGCGGAAATTCCTCAATCTAAAGCAAGACTCTCAAAGTCAATTCAAAATACAAACACGCTTCTCAATTACTTGTCATGTTTTATTGAAAAAAAATGCAATCAAAATAACAGCAAAATATTAAAAACTAAGGCAAACCGAGAAAAAACAAAACAATTAAGAACAAAGGTAAACAGAGATTAAAAAAATCTCTTTCTCTTGGCAAGCTATATTTCTAACAATGAATAGTTATTCTTATTTTACTTAATCTGTTTTATTGTCAAATACATTATCCAACTATAAGCAATTAAAAAAAAACAAAACAAGGAATAAAAACAGGCAAAAAGAACCGTTCGAATAAACGAAATCAATTACTTCAAAGTTTAAGCACTTATTTATCCGATTGACATCGCTTATTCAAAACTTTCTTTAGAACCTTTTTTGTAGACCATTTAGTTAGCTTTCGAATGGTAACCTTTCGCTTCGCAAGATTGTCAACGGTTTTCGAGATACTAACGAAAGTATAAAAGGTTACCAAAACTTTTCTTGTCTGTTAATAAAATATTTTATTCTAACCCTTCCTTTACTCCAAACGTAACCAAAATTTCAACATATTAGTGTTGATAAAATTCGAACATGCAGAAAATGTTTCAACTGAATCCCATAATTCTAAGTACCAAAATCAAAGACAAAAAGAACAGTTCGAATAACCGAAATCAATTACTTTAAAGTTTTAAGCACTTATTTCTCCGATTGACATCGCCTAATCAAAACTTTCATCAGAACCATTTTTGTAGAGCATTTAGTGAGCTTTCTAATGGTCATCTTCCGTTTCCCAAGATTCTCAACCTTTTTTGAGATATTAAGGAACGTATACAAAGTTACCAAATCTTTTTATGTCTGTTAATAAAATATTTTATTCTAACCCTTCCTAAACTCCAAACGTAACAAAAATTTCAACATATTAGTTTTAATGAAAGTAAAACATGCAGAAAATGTTTCAACTGAATCCCATGATTCTAAGTACCCAAACCAAAAACGGTATTCAAAAACTATTTTTCCAATTTTCTCAAAAACGGTTAAAGCTATCGCCTTGAAAATGGTTTCAGTCGTTTTCCTAGCCCAAGAAGCCTATAAAACGAGTACTTACAAGCTTATGAACTCAAAAACGTAAGCGTTACGATTTTTTTTGCGCGAATTTCGCCCCAAACGCCATCTTCCAGTGGGTGGATTCTGCTGGTTAACGAACTTGACCTTTTAAATTGGACGAAGGATTTTTGTACCAAATTTCATCAGAATCGGACCATTAGGGAAGCCAGAATTGAGCGAACAGACAAATATATATATATATATATATATATATATATATATATATATATATATATATATATATATATAAATTTGAACCACCGTTATTTTCGGTCTCTAGGGGTTCTGAAACGCGAAATTTTCTAGTCGGCACTTCCGGATTGTTTCATTGTATCAACCTTATAAGCGGGGTTCCTCCCTATGGGGGAGGGAGGAACCGCGCTAAAAGTTATATATTTCTCGTTGAAAATGGTTTCATGAGTTATTAAGATATTGTCCATTTGGTACTATTAGGCCTTTGAAGGTATGATGTCCTCCCACCAGGGTATCTACTGTTACCAACATTTTATAATGCCAATGACATCTGGTAATAATTATGATAACTTTAAAATAAAGATGAGCTGGTTATCTAGTTCAAATATATGAAAATGAAGGTTGCAGTTAAGAAAGTAACTCGATTTTAGAGGATTATTAAAAAAAATCACAATTGATTTTATTAATAAAGGCTTGATTTAGGATTTTTTGTTTACTCTCCCTCTTGTATGTATGTGAAATATATTCTCTATATTCTCTCTCTCTCTCTCTCTCTCTCTCTCTCTCTCTCTCTCTCTCTCTCTCTCTCTATATATATATATATATATATATATATATATATATATATATATATATATATAAAATAAATAAGTCTCTGTTTCTTTCCTCCTTGATGGTTTCAGTGAAATTAGACTAAAAGATACTTCAAATAACAGATTAAAAATATCCAAATTTTCTGGAACTTGGCATTGTGTTTAAAGAATCATGAGTGAAAAAACTCTTCAAAAGTATAATGGATCAAAGTATACTCGTAACAGGTCCCTAAGGCTTTGTATAATAAGGAATAAATTTAAAAAATGCGAATCATTTAGAAGATATAAAAAAAAGTAGAGTTGTTTAAGTGGATTTTTTTATAAAAAATTGAATTTCCTAAAAAATACTTTGCCCGATTGAGTATGTTTGCTATCAAGCAGTATCGCTTTAATATAATACCACTGTTTTTCTTCATGATAAACTTCTTCAGATCATGCTAAAAATGCAGTCAAGGAACTTGCAGAAATCTAATCTTCATGGAAAGAATTGTCGAAAAAGCCTTGAATAGTGTACTGGATTTTTATGTTTCTCCATATTCAGACCAGAATTCACATATGACTATGTAGCTTGGCAGTCGTAATAAGGAAATCAGCTATAGGATAAATATATAGCAAAGGTTAGGATACTTATAATGAAAGCAATGGAATAACTACAGGAACGATGCTTGGACTATTACCAATGGAAATATTCATTGAAATAGTATCAGCAGAGGCAGCCTACAGAATGGCAAAATTGAAAATCATTGGCAATGATTGGACATTCAAAGATCTATTAGATCATAAATTAAATTCCATCTGGAAGATGTCCTGAGAAACATCACTTGAGAAAAAGTTTAATGTTAATATTTATAACATTGGTTTCTTTTTGAGAAACAAAGATAACTTTACTAATATATAAATTGATAAATCTAAGATCAATGGAACAATCAATAGGATTTGGTATGTTGAACTAATGAGTATAATAAGACAAGGTATAGTTGGGATTTGGCTAGGAGAAAAACGTCAGACTTTCAGGAAGAAATCTGTATTTGGACGTTTCGGCTTCTTCCTCCCTCCCCCCTAGGAATTCTCTAGTGGTACGTATCTATATATTAATTATTATAAATTGTATTCACTTATAAAATAGATTGTTTTTTCTCACTATATGAAAAATGTTCCCTTTTTGGTCTGATTAGTTTTTTGTACTGTTTACTTACTACTTTCTACATGCTGTTTACTTTCCAACTACCGTATTTTCATTGTTTAAAAAAAAGATTGGTTAAAATTTATTGTCTTGATGTATATACTACGCTCATTTCTGCCTGTTTTTTACTTACAAGTTGTATATTTATTTTTTTTACTTATAAGTTGTATTTTTTAGCTGAAGAAGGCTGCCAATGTGCAGCCGAAACGTCCAAATACAGATTTCTTCCTGAAAGTCTGACGTTTTTCTCCTAGCTGAATCCCAACTATACCTTGTGTTTGTATCTCTGCAACGGCTAACTATCTCCATCTTCACTAATGAGTATAATGTTGCACATTCCACAAGGAAATATTGGTTGGAGTGAGAGGGTTTTGCTGAAAGAAAATGAACTTATTAACTGACAGTCAGAATGAGCCCTGAAAACCAAGAAATTACTAGAATTTCAATGATATCTGAGGTTATGTATTTACTAGAGAAGGATCTGCTATTCTTCCTGGATTCTTACTTACTTATACATTAAAAGAATTAAAGGAAAGAGCCAAACATTACTTTTGCAACTTGTAGGAGAAACATAGAATCTGTCGTACTATATCCAACATCGATTTTAAGAGAGGAGCATGAAGAGAGATTTGGATTAATCTCCAGTCTATGTGTTGAACAGTATAAAGTTTCATAGTGATTGGAGCAAAGTACATACTTTATCGGAAAAACTTAAGAAAACTCCAACTTCAAAATTCATTATTAATGTGTCAAAAATGTTTGAAAGTTTAAGAAAGGAGGATGAATGTACAAATGTGCATTAAATTTCCTTAAAAGGAAATTGGAAGCACACATTTTGAAGGGCTTTCTCAGTTGAAGAAAATCACATATGAAGTATGAGGTGTACCAGCTACTGTTTAAAAACTATGTCTTCTATTCTGTCTTGTTAATTAATTATTCAAAATTAATTTATTCCAAACATCATAATTATCTCTATCCAAATTTGTTCTATTGTTCTTCTATAGCAGCTATAAACAACCTGCTGCCCTGCTGGGCGTTTGCGTTTGGCCTAACTGATGTTACTTGTTTTAAGCCATTTTGATTTTTGCACCTATTAGAAAAATTGAGACTTTGCTGAGCAAATAGGTCCTATATACCTGTAACATTACTGGGCCACGGTGTACAGTGCTATAAAAGATCCGGTAATTTATGTATTATTCCGCAATTTATTCATTTATTTTTTAATTTACAACATACATCTGATTGTAAAAGCGCAACATGTAATTTTAGTATTTTCGTGAATAAAGCAGATTAAGTGTTAGGATTAGTGATGTGCAGGATTAGGCATTTTAGTTCCGTTTCGAGTGAAAACTATAATATTGAAATTTATATATTTTTGATTTTTTTTCCTGGTCAATAAATGTAGTTGTTACTAATTTAGGTCAATATATGGAACTGATCCAAATTTGTATTGGCACCTAAATAATGTAAATAAAACAACTTCATGTGACCTCAGATACTGTAACGTGTTTGAAACATCAGGAAATGTCGAAAAAAGTTTAAAATATAACAGTCCATAAATCCGTCCATAGTTGTTGAATTAATTTGCAACAGTCGTGAAAACCTAAGAAATCATTACCTAATTTTTTTTTTCTTTTTTTCTGCACGTACTTGTGCCATCATGAAAAGAAGGTTGATTAGCACTGTTATAGTATTGGTCTTGTAATGACTCATATTAAAGTTTGCTTTTAAATTTTTCCTTTTTCCTGATAGAATTCTAGGTAGACTTACTGTTTTCGATACCTTTTCCTTGTTTAATACTTTTATCCATTTGTTGAGGTAAAACAATAATAGCCTTAGTTATCCAAAATTGCAATTTTGTTTTTATTTGTAAATAAAAAATTCACATACAAAAGAAATGTAATAGTTTTTAGAAAACTATCTCAATACTTACAATTTTAAGTTAAATTAATGAATACATTTGTATAAAAAATTCTTAATTCTAAATAAATTAAAACTAATTAATAAATAATTTGAGACTTTAAAATGTCTCATTCAGAGCTGTGTATAGTTGATCACACTATATAACACTATTTCACAGATCTTTCATACATTTGAAGCAGGGACAAGTATTGAACTATAGGAGAGAATTCCATTCATAACATTCATAAAAATAGATCACAATCACACTTATTTCGTTCAACAGTTATCCTTGCCTCATTTAATTTAATAACTCAATACTTAATAAAATTAATTTAAATATTTCACAGACGTATTATAACTAAAAGAAATTTCTAGCAATATTGATAGATATGTATAGTCTTGGCTTCACATACTATTATACCTTCCACCGACCTTTGTAAAATATTTTTATTCTTGGAAAAAAATATTTTACAAATCTTATGTACATTAAAGAGAGATTTTTATTTTTTAATTGCCTCTATAATTTCTCATATTTTTGAACAAGCCTAACTAATCGATTCTTAGTACAGATCGACCCTAAATATATTTACAATATTTGATTCTTCATTTCTTGAATAATAGAAAAAAATTAGTGTCTCCAAAATGGTTGGGGAATAAACAATTCTGAAAAATGTTTCCTCAAGCCACCACCTATCTCTCTCTTTAAGGAAGTACCAGTAAAAACCGAACTTTTACCTTAATCTAAATCACTTGTTTTTAAATTGCACTCGAATACCAGTTGTCAGTTTGTTGTTATTATAATTTAGTTGCTTTAAGTCGTCTATAGTTTCTTCATTCTGATGGCACTAAAACCTCCTTGCATATCCTGTTTCATACAGTTTACATAGTGAATCCGTTCGGCCTGGTACACTCAAACTGGAGCCATCGTGATGGTAAAGACTGCTTGTTCTCTTCCTCTGCTGGTAAACGAACAGCCATGCTACTACTATCGACATTTGAACAGCAAGGAATACAACACCTGAAATAATTACTCCTGCAAGATTAAGACAGAAGCCCTGGCTCTGATCGACCGATGACATGAAAACTGTAGATGGTTCTTTGAAGTCTGTCATATTGGATCGGTGCTTGTTGAAGCCAAACTTATCAGTTATTTGAATACTCTGAACAAGGAGAAGGTCATCCCTTGCCGTTGAAGCTGCTCTTCGCTTTCTTCGTCCGAAGGAGTTGACAGAACGGAGCTCTCCTGAAGCATCTTCCTGGTCACACTGAACTGGCTCGCAGGTTGGCATGCAGGGGGTCACGAGGGCTCGGAATTGTACTACTTCAGATGATGGAAATTTGAATGCATCAAAGTATGAAAGAAGAACCTGAAAAAAAAAGAGATAAAATGTTTTATGAAATTAAGATAATATTAGAAAGTCATCTTAGTTGTATTGGCTTAAATCATAACAAGCTACTTTCAGTTTTAATTAATAAATTTTGTCCTCTTTTTGCCAAAACTAAAAAAAAAAAAAAAAAAAAAAAAAAAAAAAAAAAAAAAAAAAAAAAAAATAGTAACTTATGATTGAAACAAATAATTAACTGAATTGGTTTCCAGTTATTTTTCAATTATAAATTTTGATATATTTATTCGGATTATGAAATATTTTATCCATTTGGATTTTTTAAGATGCAAGAAACATAACAGAATTTGTATTCGACAAATATTTAGATGCAATTTGGTGAGTTCCCTGCGGGCATTTTAATCAGTTTATTGAAAACCAGCACATATTTAAACTTTATTTTTATTATTAACAACTCTTTATTATTTTTTTTTTTTTTTATGGTGCTCCAATTTTTGGGCCATTAGCGCCAAAATCCATTGTACAGTTGAGATTTTCTCAACAGGCTCTGAAATGAGAAGAATCACTGCTGCAGGTGGCACTCAAACCCCATCTTCCCCATGAGAATTCAAGCCGTTAGTCACTAGACCACGGGAAGACCCAATTACACTTTATTATATTCAAAATTTCTTGTTGAACTAAGGGTTTTTTTCTCTACGTGTTTACTACTTTTATGCTGGTTATTCTGTACTATTTTCTATTCAGTAGTTTCACAGGCCTTATACTGAGTTGATTTTGTGGTTTCAGTAAGTTCGGAGCCTTTGGGGGAATATCCAGAAGTTTGGGCCTTGGTTTTATTGATGTGAGACGGCTAGGAACGTTGGAGGAGTTACCTTGATTAAGATTTATGAATGTGAAATAAGTCAGACTTGTTACACAATTATAAATTAAATAATAATTAGGGGCTGATTAGTTTTGAAAGTATCTTCATTGGAGGCAAGAGGTGATGATTCGAATTTAGAAATACATAATGAATTATACTTTGCCCTATTTATTTTTTTTTCATAGGATTTCAGTGTTACTGAGTAGTACATAATATAGCTGATGAACAATGGTTTACCTTTCCTGAGTCTGCTGACTTGTACAAAGGCCCCATGATGAAGTGATCAGTGGGACAACCATCAGAGTCAATCAGGACGATTTCACTGGAGTCTACTCCATCCATGGCTACCAGTTCTCTGACAAAGATCTCATAGGGCGAATTCTTGTCAAGGATCTCGAACTTGAGGGCCAGGGGGTCTCCAACCTGGGCTGATGGCAAGACTTCTTCTCCACGCCTGTCGGTGATCTTCATAGCTACATTTGGTGAATCTACAATCACCTCTTCAGTAAGAGCTGGTTTGACATCGCCATGCACTCCAAGGTCTACTTCATTTGATACAGATTTATTTGTTAAGTCATATTGACAAGTGACAGCAAGGCCAAGGTCAGAGCTGGTGACAATTGTATCATGGTGCTGGATTACAACATCATTTAAGTAACGACCTAGGCCTTGATGTTTAACGTTACATTCTACATCGTCGTAAGCCATGTGCAGTTCAAATTCAAGGCTTCCTTTGACATCTTGAACACAAGAATTTGGGCTTCCTTTAGCGTAGATTTTTCCATTGAAGAGTTTACTTGTCTTAATTCTTGCAACCATATCTCCAGACCTGCAGTCAATGCTGACATTATAGCAAGCACTTAGTTCATATGTTGAAGCTTCTGGTACGTCAAGGTATGGGTCCTGAAACAAATAAGTAATAAAACTATAAATCTCTTATCTTTGATTATCTAGACATTTGAGATTCAAATAAGCACTTTTGAAGCACAAGAAAATGCTAGAAGAAATTATGCAAGCAATGCAGGCTTGTCTAGAACTAACATTACTTTTCTCTGTCTATTAAATCATAAGGGTCCAAAGGTTTGTTTGTTCTTAAAGAAGTTTCTTGGTAGAGGTAGCTATACCCAAAGGTTTTAGGAATGAGTTTAGAATATTTATTCTAACATGGAATGAATTTTATGCATATTTCGTTAAGGTTATATGCAAACACATTTGGAGTGATAGGTTTCGGTTACTCGATTTGGTTTCAGTGTTGCTCTGCACAATAGGGCTTTTAGGCTAAATGGCTCTTGTTGGAGATTAAACCCGAAACTCTAATGTAATGTTAACCCAATAGTTGTAAAAGTTAAGTTCATAATTCCTTCCAAAAGAAATATGAACTAATCTTGCAGGATGAATGGGACAGTTTTTCTATCTGTAATGTATAGACAGAAGATCTGGCTTGACATTTTATTTGTTTCACATTCACTCAAGGAGTAAGAAAAATATCAACTTAGCAATAGAGCATAACACATTCTTGATATGGCCCTTGGGTCAGAAGGTTCACAGTTCTTAAGAGGCATCAGTGTATGGGAAACTTGTCAGCAAGTTCAAATAGTGTCATAACTAGTAAAAGAGGACCTTCCTGTTTAATTAAAGACCTTCTGCCTACACAATGCAAACTGTTCTTTAAATATCTGATCATTTAAAAATCACTATGAAAGTTGTCTCTACTCATCTGTGTCTAAATGTAGACACAAATTTTAATGAATTCCCTACCCACAGTTTATGAATCTCCTTCGAAAACAGGTTAGGACAGAGATTTCTATCTTTAGGGTGTAATGAAAATTGTGAATGGGGGTTATAAAGCAATATTAGCGCGGGGGGTCACCGCCCAGGTGAGAGGCGTTTAGATTTAAATACCGAACCTGCCCTGGTCGTTTCCTAGAAGCAGCTCCTAATCGGGCATATAGGGAAAGAAGGTTTCTTATACACTTCCATATTTCTGGCAACTGGCTTTACTGGTGTTCTCTGTTGTTTTAGAGAAATACAGTATTTCAGTAATATGATTAGGAATACTCGAATCTTAAACTTTCTTCATTATTTTTGCTAGAACGTTTTCCCTCTCGACTTTTAAGTACCTGTTGCCTTAAATAAGTATTTATTTGGAAAATGTCAGCTTTTTTTGGTTAAATAAAATAGCCGAAAATATTATTAATATTGAAGGAAGACATTTTTCATTCGTAGAAGGAACAGGTTATATCAACAAGTTTTCTCATTTTCTGAAAAGAAAAATTAAATATCTATTTAATGAATGTATGTCTTTGAGTGAAAATAAGAACTAGTGTTATATTCCAAGAATGGAAAATTTCATTAACCTTCATTGTATAGTTTGAGTCACATTAAAGTTTTTGAAAACATAACAAATTGAAGTAAATTACCCTAGACTTTAGAAGTATGATGGACTAAGAGAAAATGAATTTTCTGCCGAGAATAATTCTGCTTAGGCATCCCGTTGTCTAAGCATAAATCTCCCCAGGCATTTTCAGCAGTAATGCCCGGAAAACCTACTTAATTTAATTTGTGTATTTTTCTGTTGAGGTAATTTTGCCTTTCTATCCTCACCATTCAGCGTTTCAAGTAAACTTGTTGAACCATGGAAATCTCTTAAGGAGAGATTTTGTGGTTGAGTTTTCATTGAAAAACTCTTCAACAAGGTCATTGAATCAGGTGGTTAGACTTCATCAAATATTGTCCGAAAGGAAAAAGAATGAATTCTTCAAGGAAAAAGAGGTGAAATAAAGAAAGACAGAACTGACCTTGTGTACACCATACAATGGATTTGTACAACGGGAAATAAATTCTAGATCCTACAATTATACTGTACTAAAATCAATTGGAGATGAACCAGAGGAAGCTGGTAGTGGGGATTTACTAAACTCTAGTTTTAGCCAAAATTTGCCTCAATGTAAACATGAAGACATACCTGGATGTCGGCGAGGGTTGCCCTGGAGTGGTGGGAAAGTCTGCAGACAGATTCGCCGGTGTCGCCGTAGTCGTAGGAGTGGCACCTGAAAGGAGAGTTGAGGCAGAGGTCGCGGCACTCTTCTACCGAGTCTACTTCCTGATAAACCGAATCTACAGTCTTGAGGATCCTTCCTGACAGCTTCTTGAACTCGCAGAGTTTCACCGGCTCTTCTACGCAGTTGTTCTCTAAGTAGTCATAACCCTGGGCAGAGATGAAGGCTCCAGATCCGGCCACAGTTAGCCTGTCCATCTCGGACATATCACATTCTCCTGTTCCGTTGTTGTAGTTCGCTGATCTGAAAACCAGAACCCAATTAACAACACGGTAAATGTTACAAAAAATGTGAACATTTTCTTACGACTCAACTAAAATCTGTTTGATTGTTCTAGATTTTTACGATTAGTTTTGTAGCTCTATTTCACTTTCGTTGCAAAAACTTGTTGAAGATAAAAAATAGTCCCAGAAGAATGGAAAACAACTTGCAACTAGGAAAATTTAAATTAATGTATGAATATATATATATTTATCAGTTTTAATAGTTTTTAAGTTCTCCGCTTTAACACTCATGGCCATCGGGTCTCCCGAAACAGATATTTAAACTTTCATGCTTATCAGAAAACAATTTTTATTGCTGCATTATTGAGACAGCTGATAAAAACAAAAACAAAAAGAAACACAGGAGCTAAAATTTTTATTGTATTGGTATCGGCTAGCTTATGGAGCAATGCACCTTAGAAGCACCTTGTAGAGGTACATGCTGAGTTTACTCAGCTCCTGAGGACCGACTTTTTTTCTTTTAATTTTTGCTATTTTTTAATATATTTTTCCTTGGTAATTTTACGTCTTGTTATTTTCATAGTCCTAAAACCCCTTTTCGAAAGCGAGGAATGTTTCGTAGCGAACGAGTGATGAGAGAGGGAGAAAATGCGTATTTACAGTTCTGTTTGTTAACAGCCTGAGCGAGTATCTTATTAATGGGTTCTTGCTCTCTACGGATGGTGGCCAATTTATCATGCGAAGGATATAAAATATATTCTGTAATAATATTGGACAAAATTATACTTATCCTGCAAATAAGGAAGCTAGTCTTGGAATATGTAAATAGCTCTGGTGGGATTATACCGGCAACAAATTAATTAAAAGCTGCACAGATAATGATTAAGTTCAACGCGCTGATAATGGGAAAAGTCGCTCTTTATCGGGCTCCGCTATCCGTTATTTGTGTTAATGGTCTGCACTTCCAGGCTCCACATTACAGCAACCTGTCTCGGTAATGTCTACAACATAAACTTCTAAATGTTGTAGGGGCTACATTAAACCATGCTCTTTGGACTTCCTTTAATAAGTGATTTATATTCAGTATTATCATGAATGTATGATATTTGCTGTCCTGGATATTCGTATTTTAGTACTCAAATTTCGTGAAATACAAATAAAAAATTGTAAACGGTTTATAATATTATTCGACCGAAACAAATTTTTGCACTTAATAAATGTATAATAAAATAACGAAATATAATAAAGCCGATATTTTATATTCGTCATTTTATTATACATTTATTTATTTCAGAGAAGAAAGACTGAGCCTTCTGGAGAGTTAATAGACACCGCTGGGTAATTCAGGCGATCTCATATTATATTTTGTCGAGAATCCTTTTTATATTTATTACTTTTTATTTTTTTAAAGTTCATTTCATACGCAAAGATTAAGCAAAAAGTTCTAAAAACATTCGATATCATTCCCCAGTATTAGTAAGTAGTAGAAGTTATTATCTTGCATTTCCCAAATCTTGGTCAGTTCGTCTGATGATTTCCTGAATTTCCTTGTTTCCCCTTTTACTGAGTTGCAGAGGTTACTTGCTATCAATCCGGATTGCTATGCCTATGATGGATACCTTCACGAAACAAATAACAGAAGCATGGTGGATAATAAGGTTGGTTTACTTAATGGCTATAATGGGAGGCAACACGGTGTTTCCGGAAGAATTTTTACAATAATTATTTTTATCATTTTCGAGCTTGCGAAGTTTCTGCGAGTCAGACTTAATCTATTGTTATATATAGTATAAGTGTGTGTAATACGGTAATATTCTCTTGTGTACCTATCGGATCGAACCCCTATCTGTCTATTGCTTTTATAAGATCTTCTCTCAACCATTTCTCAATAATAACTATATTGTACGAGTTATGAACAGGTGTAATATTTGTGGAGTACCTAGCACATCCTGATTTCATTCAACTGCATTATGAGATAATCTAAACGTTTATTACTTTTATCGTCTACGGATGTCATTAGCTCTTGCGTATGTATTGGTCGTCTTCATATCCTTATACAAACTCATCTAATGACGTTTGACGTATTTGCCGCCTTGATTCGACATCCGAATGGCATGAAATATTAAATGATAAATCGATAAGACACCTTAAGTGTCTTCACATAATGAATTCGTTGCAATGCCTAAACCAGTCTTTCGATTTTTTTTTGGTATCTATATGTCTGGTACAACTCTTTTCAGTTTCCCTTCAAAATCGTGTAGCTTTTTTTTTTTTTTTTTTTTTTATAAAGAATTAAATCTAATGAAATGCACAGTTGCACAGTTTGCTCTAATGGACACAGCATACTCTAATGAGTTTTGGAATTCAGGTATATTCTGCGAGTCTAATGAAATCACAAGTCGCTGGATATGAGTATTACTTGACCGTTTCTATTTGCGATCTCTAATATAGTTTTATGTTCAGAAAATGAATTCTCATTTTATAAAAGATTTATGATTCATAAGACAGTTCGCCCTGATTTGCGTTAAGCCACCGTGCTCTCTGCGATTCCTGCAGAGACGGATCTCGAGACGAAACTCCCGGTCGGTGGTCTCCGAGTCAATCCTCCCCTTGGTCCTGTTACCATTGTCCGTCTGTCTGTCGACACAAAGGAAGAAGCGGAACGAAGATGGCACTGCCATAGTCCCGCCGAGGAAGCACGTTTCGTCCGATTGATATCCCCGATACACCCCTTCAGCACGGCCCCTCCTTGATTGGAAGGCTTTTCAGTCTTCATACCCAACCCCCCGCCATTTTCTTTTACCGATTCAATTCCGACTGTTATTGATTCCGGCTCATATGCAGAACTTCCGGATTCCAACCTCTCTCTCACACTGGAGCCGCCCTCCCGTCTTGAATGTTTCTTTCTTCTTCTAAACAATACATGTCCAATTTTGCAATGGTCATCACAATTTTTAGTTACTCGGCCACGAAGACTTAACTTAGTCGTATTGCAGGAGACAGGCTAAACTAACAACTGGGCCACAAGCAACTGATGTACATTGCATTACATACTAGGATTTGTAGGACTTATTACAGTGACATCTAAGAAATTACAAAACTTCTTTCTTTCTTCTAATTTTGGTCTCTGATAATTGCCGTGATGGTCATTTGCGGGGATAATAGCTGTTACCCTTTCTATTTTGTATTAATTTTCACAAATTGTTGATAAAACCAATTCTTTTTACTTAATTCATAAGGAGTAAAATTCTATTTGGTTTCGCTCCAAAAGTCTCTTTCTACCAAATACATATACTGTGTTCGTGTTGAATGTTCCTTATTTTTTTGTAACATTAATGTTTTTGAGCCAAAAGATGTTCTCTCAACAAAGAGAGAACATCTTTTGGTTGAAAAATCAATTTACCTAAATGGCTATGGTTATCTTTTTTATTATAAATATTCTTGTATAAATGTGTTGTATTAGCTATTCAATGAGTTCATCATTGTCCTGCCTGTCATCGGAAAGTAAGGATAGTGAAGAGGTAGAGGTAGAGGCAGAGGTCGAGGTAGAGGTACCTCTATGTAACACAAACACATTGTTTGTAATGGGGGCTCGCATAGTGAAGAGGTAGAGGTAGAGGTGAACCGCGCGGGCCTCCTAGAGGTCCCGCCGCGCGGTCTTTGACGTTGCTTCTCCGTGATTGGTTCTTTCAAGTCTTCTACTATCCCATTCCACCCTCTGCTGCACGTGTGGTCGTTTGTGTAGTATTTTCACTCATAACGGTAGTGAAATGAAAGAAGATTTAATTATCGCGGTGCATTAATTATCCACCATTTACGCGCTGTCGGCATGTTATCACTATCTTCACTACTGTCACTTAATATTGTAAAAAAATTAACTATCCTAACAACCTCTCTTCTAGCAACACAGTTGAAGACTCACTCTCAAATCATGTGAAACTGGAAAAGCAGCGCGGTATACCTCTTCACTATGCGATCTTCCTCTATCTATGCCTCTACCTCTTCAGCATGCGCCTACCCTAAGACGGTTAAATTGGGGGGCAGTTTAAAATTTGTCCTGAGTCTACACTCTGTCAGTATCTGCTTTGTTGATGAGTTAGTATTACAGTATGTAAATATAGGTCCATCCTGCATTGACATAATGTCAGTCGTGTCTGGCCAATCCTGAGACGGGGGTGTAAAACCCCTTCTATACATAAATGATATAGCAGGGACGTTTGTCGGCTTAGTTAAACGCGTTTTTGTTTTTTAACTACCATCAATAGAATATTTCTGGTATAGAAATGAGGGATTAACCTTGGAACTATCTGTCATGGGATGACCTTGCAATCTGCACTTCTTATGGAGGATGCCACTTTGTTAAACGTGCGTATGTATTCTACACACTTAGTGCGGTAACCACTGGCCCTAATAGGTTTCTTAGCCACTACAAAATCATATTGATTTGTTAAAACAATTACCTCTATAAAGTAAAAATTACTCGCAGACGAACAAACTTGTTAGGCGTAATTTATTATTAATTGTTTTCAGTATTGTTCCTTATAATATAAATGAAAGCGTGAGCACTCTATACCTTATGGTTGTGGGTTCGATTCGCACTTGTGGTGGTGATTTTTATTTCGAAAAGGAAAAAACGAGGTAACCATTAGATATCCCGTATAAAAGTCGTTGTTGTTTATAAATTGGTGCTATAAATTAAAATAAATAAGTATAAATGAACAATTAGGAGCATTAGTAATGGGAGACAAAAATAACAATGATTATTCTGATGTTACTTAAAAAAGCATTGCCCTAGTTCATGTACTGTTTCGAAGAAATCGATCTTCGACCCCTACTGATAACGTCAGATATTATTGTTTATTTAACTTATTATTTAAATTATTTTAATGAATATAAGTAAAGAAAAACGTTGGTTTATTGTATCTATGGAGGCTATTTAGAACTGGAACTACAGAACCTAGCTGTGGTTGTAAAACAAGCCACCAATGCCACCAAGAAAATCTCAGCAATCTCTAGCGGTTTTGTCTTTCTTTCTCTTATCATACTAATTAACTTATCTCTGATGTAAATTCCGTTCATTTTGTGTCTACTCTTAACTCTGTTTCCTCATGTTTATTCAACGCTCCTTAGCTGAGCATTCTTTTTCTTAACTATCTTTCACTGACCACAATTTCCGAATGAGGCCGCATTTCGCTGCATTAAACTAACGGCTCCTTTAGAAGGCACAACATGGAAGAAATTATTCTTTTAAATGAATGCCTTAAATAATTGATTTTCCAAACGACAGTTATTTTTTTATCTTTTTGATTTTTAGACAGAAAAACACCAAACCTTACCTCACCGATTTTGAGAATTTTTGGATATGATGTATAACTTGAACAAAATACATGCATTGAGAAATTCTTTTCTTTTTTACCGACCGTGTTAATCGCTGAATACTATTCTTAATGTTTAAACTTAATATACTCCGGTTAGCCTTATTTTATAATTTTAAAACCTACATTTCTATGGATATTTTTTTAATTAAAATCAGGATATAAAGTCAAGAAATATAATATCCAATATTTAAATTCATATGTTTCTGGATGAGCGTTGATGAAGTGTTTTTATGGCAACTATTTTCCACTTTGTTTTATTAAAAATACTCATTAGATGCTAAGATATATGAAAGCAAATTAACGAATCAACATGAGGATCAGGATTGGTATGATCTTCCCACATATTACTAACAAAGTTGTTTGATGTGTTAATGGTTGCCGAAATATTTTTATGTATGAAGTTTTATTAATTTACGTGAGTGTCTGTTAATGTTAATATATGTATGTATCACACAAAAAATGTTTATATCTAAAAAATAATTTATCTTTGAATTGGTGGGGGAAGGAATCTAATTTTCCATTTTTATGACGGAGAAACGTTTATGTATTTATGCGCGTCCGTATTTAGCTAAGGCGGCTGCCGAGGCCATTAGCACACGATTACTCTACTGAAATGGATAATTGACACAAACTTTATAAATTGTTGTTATTTTTTCGTTTTTTTTTTTATTTTATTTACGGGGCATCCACATCCAGACCATCAGGACCTAGAGGGGCTATCTATAGGTTGCCACCCTTCTAAGCATCCATGTTGCAGCAGGGAATTCTTTCAACGGGTCGTGAAATGAAAAAAAAACTCAACCTGCTGCAGACGGCACTCGAACCCGGATCTCTAGCATGAGAATACAAAGCGTTAGCGCCAGAACCACGGAGAGACCCTTGTACTCCTATTGTCTTTGTTTTCGCAATCCGACTTGGCCCAGTGGCCTTGAGTTTTACGGCGTGAGCAATCCGTGCCTAAAGTCACGCATTAGATTCTATTTAGGAGTAGAGGCTTTTCATTCGAAAAAAAGAAAATCTTCCAAAATAGGGCTTGTTTGAGCTAGGAAAGGGTGGTAACATGTTGATAACCCCTCCCCAATATGTATGAGAGTACGTTAACATATAAGAAATAAATAATAAATACAATCCGAATTAATGATAATGTATCATTCTAATTAGAATAAAACGTTGTGAAGAGATGAATAAATCATACATCCTTCCCCCTCCCAAACGTTCACTATTTTTTACTTCATAACGGGTGAACCCCATGTCTTTATATAGGGGAGGTTTTTACAGATCTGGTCTTTGCTCAATATAACACTCAACTATTAGAGAGAAATAAACATGGCACTAAAACGCAATTTTTAAACAAATATGGAATCCTTAAAACATTCGAATGCGAGGCTAATCTTTAATGATTTAACCCCATTGAAGCACCTGAAGCGCGGAGTTATCAAGTCGATCTGATTCTTATCATGTATTCTTCTGTCCTATGTAGGACAAATACAGGTACAACTCATCAATCATTGAAGTCAATAACCTTACATTCATGATATTTCTATTCTGTCATGAATTGAGCACTTCAGATAGGCCATTAATATTTCCGCATTCATGGTTTCATTATTGTTTATTTGCTTTTTCCTCTCAACTTAATTGTTATATTTATAATGAAAAATCAAGGCTTTCTCAGCAAGTAGATTTAATAGCTGAATCTGTTGCTTTTTTCCTCCGGACTATCATATTATCACTAATTAATAAAAAATGTGTTATTTGTATTGATTTAAAGATCAAGTGGAAAAGGTTTTGAACTTTATGAATCCTGCAATAGAGGAAGTGACCTTACTTCGCCGGAATTAACATTCTTGATTTTCTATTGTTTAATATCTTATTAATTAATACCCTTATACAATTAATCTTTCAGAGAGTAATTTACATTGCCTAGTAAATTGAATTAATTACCGGCTAAAGGTACTTTTCAAAGGCCGTTATTTTAATGACCACACAGGTATTATTTGTCTTGCTTATCCTCCTTTTCAAAGAAGTATAGTTTTGTGCTTTCTTTTTGCCATGGCAATAAATATACAAAAATACATATTGGTATTAATATTGTATTCTCCAGCAGTAGGGTTTTTACGATTATCCTGCTTCATCAATCTGTTGTCCGTGATATTAATACCTTTTTTAATTTATAGTGTAATTTTTATAAAAAGAGGTTGTTTTTTTTTAATTATTAAATCTGACATTGTACTCCTTCCTATTTTGAGTGACAACGAAACGAAAAAATAAAAATACCACCTTAGTATATCTTCTTCTGACCGGATGGAGGGAGGGACAAAACGAATAGTACATTCCGTGCGAAAAGTCAATTTTTTTTTTTTTTTTTTTTTTTTTTTTATGGTAATCCAACAGAAGTTAAAACTCTAGTTCTTCCATGTCTTTCCGGATATTTGATTTCGCTTCAGTATTATCGAGTGACCAATTACAAATCTGTGATAATGAAATAGCCCGCGGATGTACTTTCATTGAAAATAATTGCACCATAATAACTTGTTTTCGAAGTAATAAATCCTCTTGGTCTTCATTTAACTAGTTTTCTCCCGCGAAAAAAATAAGATAATAATAATAGCGAAATGAGTTTGTTCACACCTCGATGAGGTTATTACCACCATTAGTCGATGATTGATCTCTTTGTATGATTAGATTCCACACGATTTGTGCTATCAATTTTTTTTAATAAAAAACTCATCGCATTACCTTTTATGGCTCAGTAATCTATTATTTCCACTTGATATTATTTCTTTAAAAAATGTTTGTATCAACTTTGTTTACCTTTTTCCTATATTAGTTGTTGGAATATAATCTCTATATCATATATAGAGATATATATACAAGTTCTATTCTATAAAGTTCTTCATGTACGGATTAATTTTCCATTCTGTAGAGAATTAAAGATGATGGCAATCGTTTAGGCATTTTAAGTAAAAGTTCTAATTATCCAAAATTCAAATTACAAAAGTTTTTGAAAATAAAGGGCTAAAACAACTTTTTTCGCGTTTTTTAATTTTAAAAAATACATTTTATTTAAAGAATAACAAACGTTTCATGAATTGAACCGAGTTACATAAGTAATAAATAATTGATCAAAAAAGTAAAAATAAAAGCCTATTGTTTTGAAAAAAAAGTCATTTTCATGGGCAAGAAATTTTTCTTTATTTTTCAGGTAAGTTGGTAAAGTGTTAGGAGGAATTCCCAAGTCCTTGGCAATTTCAGATTTTTTCTTTATTCCTTTATCAACTTCTTTAATCGCAGCTATTTTCTCTGACAACATTGACGTTTTATAACTTCTAGGCTTCGACATATAAAATCAACAACTCACTGAAGTGCACTGTAGACCAGAAAATCAAGGCACAAACAATACAACTGATCTAGGCACTGACTGACTTATAATTAAATAAGAAATGAAGATGGGAGGGAATTCTAGGATAAAACGATAGGCTGTAACTATAACAACCCCTGGAAGGGAGGAAGCGCGACCCACCACTTGGCAGAACTCCTAGAGTATAAGAACTAGACTATGAGACCGCCGCGCTTCTTGTCCCGGAACCCCTACATCCGTATCTTACTATCCGCCTTACCCGAGGACAGAATATTTTCACCAGATTTAAGATCTACCGCCTCTCTGTCCACTTCCTATTGGAAGGACAGTCTCGTAAAAAATTCGAATTATCCAAAATTTTATTCGAATTAACCTCGATTTTTTTACATTGTTTATGCCCTAAATTCTAGGGACCGAGAGAAATATTCGAATTAAAGACGATTTCGAATTATCGAAGTTCGAATTATCCATGTTCCACTGTATTCATTTCCCATCTTTTTATAGTTATTAGATATTTCTTTATAATACTATTCCTAAAACGAACTTAGAATGAGAATATATTTTACATTCGAAGCATGGTACTGGTCATAGGGTTTCCAGAGTGTGTGGTAATCAGATAAGTGTACTGTAAATTCACTTCTGTTAACACTGCTTTTAATAACATATCATACATAATAACAGCACTTTATGTTTTCTAGCCCGCGTAAGGCTTTGTTCACTCTGGATGCGTGCTTGAGCGTTTTATCGCACTGATGTACATGGGCAATAAATGTACATATACATGTATATATATATATATATATATATATATATTTTAATTTTGTAGTACAAGCTGTTTAATATTTCAAACGAAGTTGATAAATACTTCTGACATTTTATCTTTTACAGAACAATCCTACAGAATTTTACCTCATATCTTAAAAAAAGTAAATAAGGAGTGGTCCTATTACAATATTTTTCAATGTGTTTGTTCGATAAGAAGAATTACAATTAATGGATTAAGTTTTAGAGGCATATACTTAAAACATTCTCAACAAAGGTGATTCTTCCTGAAGTAGAAAAAATATGAAATTATTATTGTTATTTGATTTTTCATATCGGGCGGCGAAATAGCGCTTAGTAGATTAGCGGTCATTCGAAAGCCTAATAAGTTTCCTACCAAATGAGTTTTCGTGTAAATTTGTATAGGATAGCTTCAGACCGAGAAAATGGTTCTTGAAGTTTCAGAGGCATTTGTTTTCTTTGCTGCAGTTTTTCTGGATGGGACTCTGATATTATTTATTCTTAGGCATTGAGTAGTCGATACTCTAAAAAGCTACCCTTATTTTCCCTTAAAAATATCCTCTGAAATCATTTTTAAAATCCAATAGGATCCAATTTTACTTGTGTCCGATGGCTTCTACCGAAGTTCACTATGTCCTTATATTCTCACTGAGTGGATTCAAAAACTAGTGGCTTATATGTTTATGTTTAGAAATCGTTCTAAGGGCCCTAGGTGTTGTTGTTGGCTGGCCCAGTTCCCTCCCACGCAATCTGTCGGCAGACGGCAAGGGAATGTCCGAGCTAGCGGTCCTGTGTCCAATGGCGAGACGTGAGCCAGCGAGGGGACCCTCCTACGACTTCAGTCGCAAAAAAAGGGTGTCATCTCTCTCGTACTGTTCTATTTCAACTCCCTTCACACCACACAAGCCTCTCCAAGTGGAATATATTATCAAAATGCTTTAATCTAACTTTATCATATCGCATTAGATCTGAAATGAGGCCAAGTACCTTCGCCTCTAAGGTGAGGTTCATCAAATACCCCTCGCCATATTGTCCCTAACATATCAAACTATCGAATATGCAAGTCAGAGCAAACTTGAGAACCAACATATTCTATCCATTGACGAAGTAATATATTGAAAAATGGTCTTATTTGATACTTTATTTGAGGCATTAAAGGCTATTCTAAAGAGGTTAGAGTTGCGACAATTTGCGACAAGCCGTACCGTCCATCTAAGAGCAAAGTCTCGAATCTGAAAGACGAGTTTTTGCATAATGGATAGTTTGTCATGGTAGGGACGATATGTTAGATAGAAAGTGTTTTTACTAAACATGTTTTTATCTGCCCTTGCAGTCCAGTCAACGAACAGTTATAGATGGAAATATTTGGAACACAATTTTTGACTTCGTAACTTTGTTTGGCCTGGATTGGAGGTCAAAATATCAAAAGTCCTCGCCCGTAGCCTTTGTGCCGGGGGGGGGGAGGGGGGGGGTTTAGAAGGTCAATTTTTTGCGTCCGCAAAAACCTGCGTCCTAGCGACATGACTATTCTATAACACGTGAAAGCTGATTCAATTTCCTACAAGTTCTATTCTATAAAGTTTTTCGAGATATCTTTAGGTTTCGAAATATCCGCTCTTCAAAGTCGGTCATTTTGGGGAAAAACACTTTCGCCGCATATTTTTCCCCTATTTGACGGGATAACTCTTCAACGATGAACTCAAAAAATAAATAACGGTTATAGGCTTGTAGAGTATTGCATTCCCTTCAATAATATATATTACTTTGCTATTTTATGTATTTTCCTTCAAACGTACAAATAATTTAGTTACCAGGTAACTAAGATTTATAGATGGAAATGTTTGGAACACAAGTTTTGACTTCATAACTTTGTTTCGGCTAGTTAGGAGGTCAAAGTATCAAAAGTCCTCGCCCGTAGCCTTAGTGCCGGGGGGAGGGGGGGGGGGGGGGTTTAGAAGGTCACATTTTTCGGGTTTTCACTTATATCTCGGAAACCGTGGGTCCTAGCGACATGACCATTCTATAACAAATGAAAGCTGATTCAATTTCCTACAAGTTCTATTTGATAAAGGTTTTCGAGATATCGTTAGTTTTCGAAATATCCGCTGTTGAAAGTCTGTCATTTTTGGAAAAAACACACATTTTTATATTCTCGACGGGATATCTCTTCTACGATAAACCCAAAAAATGAATGTCGGCTATAGGGTTGTAGAGCATTCCATTCGCTTCAAGAATATGTATTTTATGTATTTTCTTTCAAACGTTATATGCGCACTCAGATGGTCTTAGCAAAACCGTGGACAAGATCTCATCTAATTGAGTTTGAATAACTGGTCAATGGGCCCAAAATTATATATTTTGTGCTATATTATATATATATATATATATATATATATATATATAGTGAGTACTGGACGTATTTACTCACTATATTTAAATAAAGGAGCATATTTTGGACTATACATTGACTGGAAATGGTGAGAAATTGAAAGGTTCATTGGTAAGTTGTCGTCAGATATCACGATAAACATTAAAAGTGTTTTCACGTTTGAAGGAAAATACAATAGTTTAGTTATATATATTATTGAAGAGAATGTAATACTCTACCACCCTATAAACGGCATTTATTTTTTGGGTTCATCGTTGAAGAGATATCCGGTCGAGAATATAAAAATGTGTGTTTTTTCCCAAAATGACAGACTTTCAACAGCGGATATTTCGAAAACTAAAGATATCTCGAAAACCTTTATTAAATAGAACTTGTAGGAAATTGAATCAGCTTTCATTTGTTGTAGAATGGTCATGTCGCTAGGACCCACGGTTTCCGAGCTATATGTGAAAACCCGAAAAATGTGACCTTCTAAACCCCCCCTCCCCCCGGCACTAAGGCTACGGGCGAGGACTTTTGATACTTTGACCTCCTAACTAGCCGAAACAAAGTTATGAAATCAAAACTTGTGTTCCAAACATTTCCATCTATAAATCTTAGTTACCTGGACTATTAGTCGCTAAATTTTAGATTTCACGATGAACACTGAAATTATTTTTGCGTTTGAAGGAAAATACATAAAATAGCAAAGTAATATATATTATTGAAGGGAATGCAATACTCTACAAGCCTATAACCGTTATTTATTTTTTGAGTTCATCGTTGAAGAGTTATCCCGTCAAATAGGGGAAAAAATATGCGGCGAAAGTGTTTTTCCCCAAAATGACCGACTTTGAAGAGCGGATATTTCGAAATCTAAAGATATCTCGAAAAACTTTATAGAATAGAACTTGTAGGAAATTTAATCAGCTTTCATTTGTTACAGAATAATCATGTCGCTGGGACGCAGGGTGTCCAAGATATAAGTGAAAACCCAAAAAATGTGACCTTCTAAACCCCCTCCTCCCCCCGGCACAAAGGCTAGGGGCGAGGAATTTTGATATGTTCACCTCCTATCCAGCCCAAACAAAGTTTCGAAGTCAAAAATTGTGTTCCAAAAATTTCCACCTATAGCTGTTTTTAAGCATTCGTTGACTGGACGGTTGGGTAAACAAAACTATCGGAATTTTGTTTTTGATATAGTTTGAATCTATGAACTCTGCTAAGCTGGGACTTCAATATTTTCAATATTATTCAAGCTTTCCCTATATTATAATTCATTCAAATTTTTCAATAGAATTTACGGTTCTGACATTTTGAATTACTGTTCATACATTACATACATTTTGGAAGATTGTATATAATATTTTATTAATTACATTTGAAATTTGCAATTATTTACCATAAATCGTAAATGATTTTCTAACAGACAAAATATTCAGACATGTTCATTTTATTCTATTTAAAATAATTCAATTAACAGAGTTGGAGTATTTCGTTGTTTGTTGTGGTGTTGACCAAAAAAAATAATTTTTTTTTTCTTCAATGTTAGCCTTCTTCTAAGAAAGTATTTCTTCTACCTATCGTATTGACTGTCGCTTGTCCCGTTGAATAATGGCGGCAAAAACTGGACTTTATCTCTTTAGAAAAGAATCTTGAAACTTATTTGTTCGATTAGAAAAAAAAGATGAAGAGACATTGGAGTCGGCATTTTTCCTCCTTGATGTATTGAAGTTATAATATTTAATTGGCGACTGTTTCTCTTAAAATTCCCTTTGAGCTTCTGAGAATAGCCTATACTTAACAATTATTCTTACTGCAGATGTTTTCTTCTACCTACCCGTAGACTATTTATCGCCGCTAACATCTTTATATATATATATATATTTCTTTTTTCAGATTAAAATCTATATCAATTGCTTTTACTTCGCTTCGTTTTAAAGTAGATCGTTTTAATAAACGACAGTCCATCATGATTTACGTACGAGTAAAATACCACATTCCCCACCACGGCAGGCTAATTCATGAAATAGAAAAAGGTTTTACACTTTTTTATTTGTTCTAGCTGTTGAAACAATTATAAAAAATATTAATAAGGAATAATTTCTTACATCTACTTTAGCGGATTTAGAGATTGAGATACATGTTTCAAATGCTATATAGACGGTAGTTTTGTTCCGACAAAACAAATATTAAGGCAAAGAATGGAGGGCAGAGTGGAGCAAATTGTCATTAACTTTATAACTAATGACTAATGATAAAATGAGTATTCGTAATGTGACTAACGATTGATCCTTTTTCTCCATGATTAATGATTAAAGATATCTAGATTTATGGATGATAATTAACTTTATACAAATTTAGGAATAATCAGTAAAAAAATTCTTTAACTAATATTTTCAGTATTGGGCGTAGCAGTAATAATAATTACACCTGCAATATCAACTATTGTAAAGAACAAGACTCAATATTTTTCACGTTTACTGTTCTGAACAATTCTTATTTAGTTTTATTTTTTGAAAAGTCTTTTCAAAAGATAAGCCAGAACTGCTTCATTAAGGAATTCGAAGCCGAACTGTATATTTGTAAAGAATATGGTATTGGCCTAATACCAAAAGTCATCCTAAGATTGATTACTCAAAAGTGATATTAATTCGAATTGTCCATAATTTAGTTAACTTGTGCCCTACTCTGGTAGAGGGTTTCTGGTAAACCCCTGATTCTAATGGACCTATGCTGCTTATTTTCATAATTTACTTCCATCATAATTTATATCGTTAAATAACGAGTTTCATTGTAATATATATATATATATATATATATATATATATATATATACACATATATATATATATATATATATATATATATATATATATATAAACATAAACATACATTTGCTAGGGGACCATAATAATTTGAGTCCGAGGAAAACCACTTCTCTGTTAGGCAGTTTTTACTTATTTTTATAAGGCACTTCTCACGTTATGTAGCGAGTATCTCAATATATATGTAAGACAACTTACGGGGAGTACTAATAATTTGTGACTGATTTTCAAAATCATAAAACTGTAAAGAAAGGTGGGGTCTATCGCCAAAGTTGGGGGGCTCTAAAAAAACAATTAAATAAATAATTTGGGTACAGAGTAATCTCCCCTTCCTCCCTTGATGTGCTGGTTTTTGTGGTTAACGAACTCATCGAATCATTCGTTATGGGAGTCATTTTCGGTATCCAGTTGGTAAAATCAATGAAGATTCGAAAAAAAAAAAAATGAGTTCAAAATGTTTTTCATGAATGCAATCTAAAGAATTCCACATTCCTTTGATTAATTAAATGGAATAGATGACGCTGAGTTTATTCACTTTTCTTCTTCTTTTTTGGAGAGTTCTAAAATTGCTTGATTACCTATTTGTTACATCGCCATAAATTGATATTTTATTCTATAATAACTAATTTCGAGTGTTCCTTTGGTATTTTTATTAAATTATATTTAAAATCAAGTATGAATTACTCTTGAAGCCATCCTTTTATTTTATACTAGCTGTTACCCGGCGTGCCATGCTACACCTACTTTCTGCATATAGAAAAGCCTAAATAAATTAGAAACCAAATAAGTATTATTAAAATCTAATAACACGAATCTGTAACTGTTTCGAACCCGTGACCTCTCAACTGTAAGTCCTAGACGGCTTTGACATAACCTATAACTCCCCCCGTATCAAGACATACATGTATGCCAAGTTTGGTAAAAATAGGTCTTGTTTATAAAAAGAAACAACAACATACAGACAGCAGCTGGTAGACGTTTTTGACCTGGCCTATGACAATCCCCTGATCAAGACCAACCTGTGTGCCCAGTTTGATCAAAATCCGTCAAACGGTGTGGGTCTGTATAAAGAACAAACATACAGACAGACAGCTGGTAGACATTTTTGACTTAGCCTACGACTCTCCCCAGATTAAGATTTACATATGTACCGAGTTCAGTCAAAATCGGACGAACGGTGTGGATTTGTATAAGGGACCAACATACAGACAGACACCTGGTAGACGTTTTTGACTTAGCCTACGACTCTCCCCAGATTAAGATCTACATGTGTACCGAGTTTAGTCAAAATCGGATGAACGGTATGGATTTGTATAAGGGACAAACATACAGACAGACAGCTGGTAGATTTTTTTGACCTAGCCTAGGAGATTTCTCGTATCAAGACCTACCATTATTCCAAGTTTGGTCAAAAACGGTCAAACGGTGTAGATTTGTATAAGGAACAAACAAACAGACACGTGATTTTTATATATATAGATATATTTTTTCGAAGTTTGATTTAAGCAGGGAATGTAATTTTGCCTTGAACCGGCATGTCTTTTGGAACTGGATGGTCATTGGTTAATAATAAGAAGTGTCTACCTCGCTCCCTGATGGAGGTGGTCGTGGCCGATGGTCCGTGGAGCAAGAGTCTGGGGGGAATGCCCCCTCCTGTCTTAAATTATTTACTAGTCGATGGATAATCACTTCACGCTAATGGAACCCGTTTTTTTTTTCTTTTCTTTTTTTTACTATTTTAATTTTACCGGGCTATTCGAAACAATCAAAGCTCAGTTTGATGTAACGTTGGGCCTGTTCCTTTAACGAAGGAATTATATTAATGAAAGAGTAGACACACGCCCCATCCACCGTTGCGTTTAACAGGTTGAGAAAAAAAATCAATCTCTTGTATAAAAGGCTGTTTTTTTTATTGACAGCATTAAGGAGATGTTAAAAAATGGTTTTTAGGTTGAGTAGGTGGATCCCTAACAAAGCAAACCTTACATTGAAAATGAGAGGTTGGTATAGCGGTCAAGGGGCTATTGTAACGATGTCTGATCGCTCTTGCTAATCTTAAAGCTATGAAGAACGCCGCGAGTCTTTGTCCTTTTTCATTCTTTATATCAGATATTGCAATTTGATATTTAGCTAAAAGGTCATCATCTTACATCAAGACAACACTGTTGCTTCTAAAACAGTCCTGTTTGAGGAGGGCTGTTTCCTATATTATTTAATAAAAACGATTTCATCAGTGTCTTAGCTGGAAGAGAGAGTTAAAAATAAAACTTAAGTCCAGGAGTTTCATAACTAAGCTCATTTCTCAGAGCGATGGTTAGTAACGCCGCGTTGCTAAAGAATGTGCATAAAATATTCTATATCCTTTTTTTTTTCATCACAATGCTACTCTACATTAAACATGTTCTCATGTGACATGATGCCTTCTTGGAGATATTATACCTATGTAAATACAAAATAAACGTCTTTTTGCTCTTTTATATATGTAATATTAGAGAAAATAGCCTTCGTTGCGGAGCTAATAAAACAAATAAATAAATATTTATTGATAAAATGCTGACTTAATTGTTATGTTTTTTTGTTTTTTTTTTTTTATTTTGTAAACCAATGCTTCTAAGGGACTGATTTTGCTTCTTTTTTATACAATACATGTTCCACGTTAATCGGGCTCGACAATACACCAAGTTTCGATGCAAGGAAAATTAACAGCCGATAAGGTCAAATTAATGATTTCGATCCGGCGTGAATTCCACACAAGTAATGGCACGATTTTGCTTTTATTCAGAATCCATTTTATTAATTTGTTCTGAATATTATATAGCGAGTTTCGTTGCAAAAACAAAAAAAATACGCGTGCTTAGATAGCATTAATAAGGTTGTCTGTACAGGTGAATTCCAGATGCTGTAGCACTCGTTTTGAACCTTTACTGCTGGTTAATTCATCCATTTCTTCTTCCTTATTTGAAACTGAGTTTCCTTAGGATTTAGATTCCTTAGGACGCGTGCTGGCTCATTGATTGTCAGGGGATTGGTGTTGAAGTAGCCTGAGGATGATACATAATGAATGACCTTATGCTGTATTGTGAGCATTCCGCTCCCCATGAAGCATTATCAGAGAACTATAGAAGAAATGTTTAGGTACACTCAAGGAAACGAACTAATGCTTTCGATTAAAAAAATATTTTGACGCCAGATGATTTGTTAACATATTAGAGAAAGACTGCTTTTCCTGCTGAGTTGACTGCCGCGCTTAGAATCATTTTAGACCTGGCATTTATTAAATGGATTCGTGAATGATAACTAAGTAGACTTTCCCATGTTATCTTCACGTAACCAAATATTTTTTATTTTTAGTCGTTTAATTTCTGTCTTTCCGTGCCCATTCTCAGCAGAGCTCCCTTCACTTGTGTCTGGATGTGACGGAATCCGAGAAAAGGCTGTCTTTTTTCCAACTTTTTTTCTCTCTTCTTCACCTTCTCCGCTTCTTTTTTCCTCCCTCTTCCCTCCTCTCTCTCTCTGTTTTCTATAGCCCCGCCGGTGTGCCTGTATCCTGAGACATGTATGGAAGAGATCCCCGGGGTCGTTCCCCCTATACAGGAACCTGAGGGCAATTTAGCCTCGAGATCCGTTCACACGTTAGAGCTGGCTTTGAGGTAGCCCACCCCTCGAGGCGTGGCAAGAAAAAACGGCGAGGGTGCGATATGAAATTGTAAAGCCGACCTTAGCCTGTCAAACGTAGTAAGGTCGTTGATTCATCTTAAGAGAAAATATTCATGGGAAGTTGATAATTGGAAATATTACAATTACCTTAAAAAATCATTTTGCATACATTTTCCTTTTGGTAACTTTTTCCATTTCTAATATTTACCACAATTATATAAACCCTCAGATTTATCCTTTAATTTTTCTTGCCCTTAAATTATTTTGGCGCCATAATTAGTTAATAAAAGCTTCATAGGAAATAACTTTAATTTCTGCAAAAAACAAAACAAAAAAAAAACAAAAAAAAAAAAACATTATTTCTGTAGGATCGGACATATTCTATTAGCAAGATGAAAACATACGTTGAAATCAATTTTCGTTTATTCTTAAACATCCTTAATAAAAGCAAAAAACTAAATAAAATAAAATAAATAAATAAAGTTTCGACTGAAATAGTTAAATTGGGGGTAAGGAACAATTGTGGTGTTTTTTCGGACCTGTTTGTTCGTATGAATATTTAAAAATATGGAGAGGCTAAGCAGTAATAAAGTTTTCTATGTACATATACTGTTCCTAATAAAATACAATAAAAATGACTCGGAACTAAGCGCTATACTCGTATATTGCACATATAACTATTATTATGGTGGAGAAATAGAACCGTCTCATTGGGTTGCATAATGCACAAACGAATTGAAAAAAAACGAGCTTTATGATTTTGGACATTTATGGGTTTAATGGTAACCATTGATTCACCTTTGATACATTATGGCGACCTGAGAGAATGGTCGAATGCATGATGCCTTCCTGGGTGCACCCTTTGCCGGGAATTGGGTTAGAGGAGTTGTATGGGTTGTAAAGACAAGTATTTCCTTGTGCCCAGTCAATACAAATAGCCTTCATCAACCTCCATGTCCTGTCCTAGTTCTCAGCTATCTAAACTTACTTCTCTTTACTTTAGGTCTGATACGCAAACCGTGTGCCAATCAGAATAACGGTGTCGATCCTTTGTAATAATACATTAGTACTTATCTATTTTAATATAATTTAATTGGACTAACGCTTGTTTCAACTTGGTTCAAAGTCTATGTTCTTCCTCAGTTATTTGGGCAACATTGGATAGACTTCATGTCCGAAATGAAAAATTCTCTTTTTAACGGGAATATTTCAATTTGAAGTACAAATCAGAAAAAAATTACGACACTGCTGTGTGATATATGTACCTTTTTGAGAGTATCCTAAAACATTTTTTTATAAATTTCCAGTCAAATTCATTTTTTAATTCCTAATTTTGTAAACATTACGGCAGATAGATGTATCCCCCCCCCCCCTGTTAATAGCGATTATATTCCCTTTTTCCCATTAGAATAAGAAATAATTGAACACACAAAGTTGCATACGAAAGAAGAAGTACAACTCCTGAGAAAGATAGCCGTTTCGAATTCTCCATTGAGGTGTTGAGAGTTTAGAGTCTTTGTCTGTGGTAACTCCTTCCAAACGCCGACAACAGATGGCAAGGACGGAGGACAGTTCAACCAGAACACTTTGTCAGTCTTACTTTTTACACTTCTTGCTCTGATTACTCTCCACAATTTAATGCAGCCATGTGTATATATATATATATATATATATATATATATATATATATATATATATGTGTGTGTGTGTGTGTGTGTGTTTGTGTGTGTGTGTGTGTGTGTGTGTGTGTGTGTGTGAAAATACAATTTTTACTTCTTTAGGGGAATGCTACATATCCTCGGGTAGTAGGGTAATGAAAGTGTAAACATTTAGTTTTTTTTTTATCGACAAATCTTGGCCATTAGCGCCGTTTACATTTAGTTGTTGCGATTTTTAGCAATATCTGTATTTCATGTTTTTTATGATATATTTTTGGTTTAATCTATAATGTATCCTAGATAAATATACAATTTACATATTCTGGCTCGTCTCAGAATAACACAACATAACATAACACAGGAATATCTCATACAAGACTTATGCAATAGAGACTTTACAGTAAAACTCCTACTTATGAAATGCAGGAGACGAATTAAAAAATATATGTCATCTCACATGACATAAACTATTTGGTGAAAGCAAACAGCCAATACATAAACACAGTATCCTGTTACTTGCAGAGCACAAATTTAAACAATATCACTTGAAACAAGCGTAGAAAACACATGATTGCTCTTGTTTAACCAGTGGCAATCAAGCGTATTATAGACATTTTCAAATCTCTATTTATGGGTACTAGGGAATCAATTAAATTTTGATGGCCATACTACTTGATTATACCCTACAAGTATTTTACTACGTTAACAGTAAAATCGCCGTAGATGAGAAAAATTCATAAAATAATAATTACAAATTTAATTTTTACGAAAATATTTTTTTTTTTCGAATTCCTATTTTGGTTTTTTACCAAATAACTTATGTCCTCCACGTGCTCCATTTTTTAACGTATCTTTGCCGATTTATTTCGTTACCATTCTCAACCATGACATGTAATGTTTTATCGCTATATTTTGTCTTATATTTGTTTGTTCCACTATTGTTTTGTATTACAAACATATATTTCAGTGGGAATTTGGTCTGCAATTATGTCATTAAAATTTTCCAAACAATTATTGATTGATGTAAAAGAAATGTATGTTTTCATGATTTATTTTATTATATATTTACTTTTTCTGCAAATAAAGACATAGATTGTTTGTGTCCACTTCTGTATGCCAGGATTAAGATATTTATGTTCTAACTATTCAGGCTTGAATAAACGGTTGCTTATTACAGTTAGGCGGTAAAAGACACTTTCCAAATTGATGGTAGCATTGAATCGCTAGACATTTTTATTCGATTGATTTGGTCGTGCGATGATTCAGCGTCGTCGCTTCAACCTCCTCATATTATTTTTTATCATGAATTTACGATCGAGTCAATAAGAGTGTTTTGTACACAATGGGCCCTTAACTACTCGGAACTGCAATGAAAACATTTCGAAAGTCCATTCTCTCCCGAAGCGTTCCTCCTGACCACGGAGTCGACGCCGTTGTTGCCAGAAGAGGCTGCGAACAAACAAGTCCTGTTTCATATTTATCTTTGAGGTTGGACTAGTAGATATTCTGAAAGGCGCCCGGGAAGAAGGTCGTTGGCCCTTCTCGATTAGGAAAGGATATTTTTATCCTCCTACATTTCCTAATCGAGAAGGTCGTTGGCCCTTCTCGATTAGGAAAGGATATTTTTATCCTCCTACATTTCCTAATCGAGAAGGTCGTTGGCCCTTCTCGATTAGGAAAGGATATTTTTATCCTCCTACATTTCCTAATTGGAGCAAGTTCTTCGGGTGGTCTTCCTCGGGGCTTGGACTTGAAGCGTCCTATCTATATTCCGCTGTATAAGAGTCTTTAAAAAGTTCACTAACATTTTTCACTGCCTCTATCATAATTCTCAGATTATAAAAAAAGAATTTTGGCTTTCAGGCACTGCACCTTCTTTGTGTGATTACATATAATGTATCTCGTCTGTTCAGGCACCAACATGTAAAAGAATCCTTTCGGCTTTTCTCGAATTGAAACCGTTTTCAATATTTAGTCGTCAGAATGATAAGAAGTCAAATTGCGTTTTGGCTAAAAAAAACAAAAAAACAGTCAAGTTATCATAAAACAACTATATTTTGAACAATAACTAAAGTTATGATCATGGTTGAATGGTATATTTGTAAGTGATGGATAGAATTACAGTTTGGTAGTGAATCTTCCAAATTATTATTTTTATTATTAAACGAAATCCGAAACATTGCATTAAATGGGATGAAAAAAAAATTTGAAGGTTTATTTTTTATTTTTTTTTTTTTACGGCGCATCGACAAATCTTCGCCATTAGCGCCGGCCTCCAGGGTGCAGCCAGGAATTTTCTCAGCGAGCCCTGAGATGAGCGCGCTAGCCACTAGACCACGGGAGACCCTTGAAGGTTTATTTTCCATTTTTAATTCTACCCATATATTTTGGACGTTTCTCTTTGCAAGCATTCTACAGGAATAAATGCTATGATAAATATTTCATGGCTATTATTTTGGCTACTTATGGAAGCTCTCTATTGATTTTCAGTAGTTCTACTTTCTATAGAAAGTTCAATTAAGCTATAGTATAAGAAAATTAAGCCCTTCTCAATTCTTTTTTATGGATGAAAACAAATCCTGTAACAATGCCTTGTGCTTAGTCAATATTAGCTAACGTATTTTTGCTCTTTTTAATTGAAGGATGTTCTTTTTGTTAACGAGGAAGGTAATTATTCCTACATAATTCGTCTGGGCCTGGGAATTGTTCGGTCAGCTCTATTTTACATAGACTTTAAGAGATTCTATGTTCTCCAAATCACACCAGCTATAAGTTAGGAACATGCAGTTTCTGGGTGTCGAACCTTTTTTAAAAAACAATTGTATCAAAAAATAAAGGGTATTCCGTACATTTGCTATTTTTAAATATCTGAAAACAAGTTGAGAAGTGAGACTAATGGGTGACTGTCGACACGACACGGAGTGCATACGCCTTAGCACTCACAGCCGCCGGGCCTCCGCCTGAAATTTCCATTGTTGATTTTACATTAAGATTTTTTCTTATTTTATTTTTTTACAGTAAAATGAGTTTATCAATATAACTTACAAGCAAAAAAAATTGCTCGATTTCAACTTCATGATTTAGTTCTTCGATATTTCACAACTCCTCCAATAATTCTTAACATATCTTTACAAAAACAAAAACCTATTTATGGGTTCTTTACGGTAGTTGCAATTTGATTCTTGTAAATGTTTATATATTTTTAACCTACTATTTAACTACACATTGATGTTTGATGGAAAATAGCGGGAAAGTTATTCAAATTTAAGCCAGCGACATACTTTGTTTAGCATTCAATCATTGAGATAATTTTTCCTCCATTTCGAAGCGCAATTCAAACTTTTCATAATAATTACACGTTTTCTTTCCAAATAAGTGGCGGTTTTAGGTCTGCAAAACATGCTATAATTTATGTATTTAGATCCGTATTAATAATAGCGTACGGTGTTTCTGAAAATATCTGATATTTACCCATTTAATGGCCGACTTTCATACTTTAATTTCTTACAAGATCTTTAGGGAGGATTAAATCGAAAATACCTTAAAACGACTTATTTACATTAGGTTTGCATTTGTAATCAGCTTGTGCATAAATTAAAGGTAATTTTCGTGTCCGAGTGTTGAATTGATAAATGGTTTTGCTTTGATTAGCATATAAGAAGATAGTGTGTCTTGTGAGTTTCATGGTCCGTTAAGCAAACTAAACCATTTTTACACAAATTAACTATTCACGATCGAAGTATTTTACTTCGAGAATCGTAAATTACTGAATTATTAATTAGATGCCTTTTGATTAATGGACAGGACAATATTAATTTATTCAACGTTTTCAGTTAATTCATTTTTCGTGGCAACGTCCGAAATATCACATATGTATATATATATATATATATATATATATATATACAGTAGGGTTCCGATTACCCGGGAGGGGGGGGGTGGCGAAATAAAATCGATGTTTTTTCCTGCAAATGTTACATCAATAATCCGCCCATGGGCCAAGGAGTAATTTTGGCCTTCAAACGATACTACAAAAAGAAGCTAAAGAAGGAAGGGTTAATTAAAAAATTAAAGAAAATATCTATTAAGGATGTGATTTATATGGCTGCTGATTCTTGGCATTCTGTAACAAAAAGCACGGTAAATAAAGCCTGGAAAAACCTGTGGCCTCGAATTATCCATGATAGCCAGACAATTGACGAACCTCCAACAAATCAGCAGTTGTGCGATTTGTTAGAAGTCCTCAACTCCCTGGATATAATGGATTACGAAGTTATAGATTGGTTAAATGACGACACAATAAACAGAGCGACAGTCCTTACGGAAGATGAAATTATTAATGAGGTCCAATCCGGAAGAAGATGTTGAAGAAGACATGGAAACCATTCCTCAAAAAATAAGCCATGAAGAGGGTTTCAATCTGCTTGACAGATCCCTTCTCTATTTAGAAAGCAGAAGCGATGTACCGCCAAATGAACTCATGATTCTAAGAAAATCGAGGGACACAGCTGCTGCCGACGGAAAAAGTTTATTTAGGCAAGCCACAATTAAAGATTTATCTTTTAAAAAATAATGTCACGGTTTCTGTCATTATTGTTATTACTACATATTATTATTATTATTCATTATTATTAATTATTAAATATTAGTTTTTTTAGTATATAAGTAGTTTTTCTTCAAAAACAACCTACATTTCCAATTGCTATTGGTATGGTTCCGAATAACCGAGGTAACCTTGGCCCCCATCGACTCGGTTAATCGGAACCCTACTGTATATATATATATATATATATATATATATATATATATATATATGTGTGTGTGTGTGTGTGTGTGTGTGTGTGTGTGTGTGTGTGTGTGTTTGTGTGTGTGTGTACCTGACTACCGAGGACGTGTTTGATTTTGCGTTCAGAAACATACTCTACATTTGAGCCTACAAAAAAATAACAAACAATGCAGCCCTAGTTCAATTAAAACATACTCATCCAATCTACATCAATGCATAATTATTGCATATTTTTTTCTCTTCCATTATTATTAAGATTATTTTTTTTCCTTTGATTTCAGGTGAGTCTTGGCTTTAGTTGCATAATGGTTTGTAACGTGAGTATTTTGCATGATTGCATGAATTACATTGTGTTTTTGTGGTGATAAAATCGAGTTGTCAGCAATTACTCTCGCACTTTTTAATGAGCAGTTTACTTCTAGGAAGACCAAAATTATTGTTTTTTTAACTCTCAAAGTAAATTGGTTCAATTGGAAATAATCAATCATTTTTAGTGAGCATTTTACAAATCTTTATTGTACCTAGTGTTTAAAATCTGTTGATTACCATCCTAATTTTTTTATATATATTATAAAAAGTGTAATTTATCAGAAGAAAATGAAGTAAAGCAAGCGGACCTCCCTGCACCCAGAGAGCAAAGCCAAGAAAAAGTCCAAGAGGTCTAGTAGGGGAGGAGAAATAGACTGGTTATTCTGGTTGACCGTAATGAGTCTAATGACATAGACATGGGCTTTAGATAAAAAGAAGTCCTTTTGCCCGCATAGCTCTTCCTTAACATGTATTTATTGGAAGGGTTGCCTGCACGTACTCTCTCCCCGCAGGTGCTGCAAATACATGGACGATATACTCCTACGCTTAGTTATAGGCCTCCAACTAGAGCGAGTTACTTTATCTTATACAGCTTTATGAGACCTGGCTGGCTGGCTTATGTTCAATTTACTCTTTTTGTAATAGTCTAGATTCCAGCAGGTGGAAAATTGATTTTTATTGCAGGTATAAAGTAATCTATGTAGGATTAATTCATTAAGGATTTAACTGTATATATATATATATATATATATATATATATATATATATATATATATATATATATATAATATTATTTAGTTTCGCATGTCTTATATATTTTTCATCCTTTCCACCTATGATGATCTTTTGTATTCTCAGGACTACCATTTTCCGATGGGTTTTAACATTACTTTTACAATGTTAAAAAACCTTTGTTAGGGAATGATTTTTTCTGAAAATTAAGTAACCCATATTTTTTGCCTCCGGGTTTCATATCACTGCTTGCTGGTAGCGTCTTCCTCCATACCTTAAGCATTCATTGCGGAAGAAGGCTCCCAAAGATAATGCAGAAACGGTCTAAATATTGATAGTCCTTTTCTTAACCGAATCCCAACTATTCCCTGACTTCTAATCACCTCGATGGCTAAGTATCTACATCTCATTATGAAAACTGTAATGTTCTGCTTGTCTTTACGGGCGGTAGAGATTTTCACAATCCAAACCTAATTTGTTTAAATTCAAATTAAATTGTTTTCAAGAATTATTCTCAGTCAACCTTTTTATACGAAATTATTTAAGGATAAACGTTTTTCAAATACCACTTTCTGACTTTAAATGTAAGCCCTTTCCACCCGTTTTTAGCACTTTCCTCCGAAGGAAAGTAGCTATTGAGGTTGGACTCATGACGGAATTTTTGAAAAATTTCTTCGAATCTTTATCGATAGCGGCCAGAGTTTTTGTTTTTTCGTCACGAAACTTGGTATATAGCATTCAATTAGCAAACGATTGAACGAGTTCGTTAACCACCAAAGTCGTTCCACCGGAAGGGGGGGTTTACCCCGAACCCAAAACACTAATTTGACTATGTCAGCCGTAATATTTGTTATATTTCAACGAAACTTGGCATTCGTTGTGGTAATATAGAGAGAAAAGTGAGATATAAAAATGAATTAAATCGGTTCATTAGAAGGGGGGGTTTACTCAGGACCCACAATACCAATTCGCCACTACCAGCCGCCACTACCGAACTCGGTATTCGTAGTGGTAATCTACAGGTAAATATGTGTTGTAAAAATAAACTAAATCGGTTCATTAGAAGGGGGGGGGGTTTACTCCGGAACCAAATTCCTAATATACTCATACCGGTCGTAATTTCTGTTGTATTGTAACGAAACGCGGTATACGTCGTGGGTAGCTCATGAGAAAAGAGTGTTGTAAAAATGAGCTGAATCGGTCAATCGTAAAGCGGGGGTTTAATTTGTAATATATTTCAATAGAAAAGCCCGCCAGACGTAGGTTCACAAAGCCGCCGCAAGGAGCGCTTTCTACCACTAGAGTGACTGTATCCTGTTCCTGCGTTAGATCAAAATACGATAATATGAGGTTTTTTGTATTTATTACGTAGTGTAATAGGTAACATGTGTAAACATAACTCTGGAAGCAAATTAATAATTGATCAGTTACTCATTACAAATTTAAAAGAGAACTATTCATGTTTTTATTTTATTTATGTAGGATATTTTAAGCAAATTGTTCTGGAAAGCAGTCTGCAATACCCAAATTCTGAGGAAAGTGCTTAGTTATGCAGCTCCTGCGTGACGGCCTTTTATTTATTGAAATTTTAATGTCCATTATAATTAACGCAGAAAAACGTCCATTAAAATTTAAATTTTAACTTCCATTTATTATTAACTAAAAATGTTAGAACCGGTTATCTACAGGTTATCAACCTCTCCTAGCCAGGATAGGGCTGATGCTTTTTCTTTTTTCTAAAGAAAAGCCACCATCCCATAGTCGGAATCGAAACCGCAACCCTTTGGCACGGAGTGTTAAGTGCTCAACCACCGGGCCTCCACGTCCATTATAAATAACTCCGTTTTTATAATAAATAAAGGCGTGTAATAAATACATAAAAAAAACTGTGATAATTTTTCCCCCGCTAGATGTGGAGTTTAAAATTACTTATTTTTTTGGTAGTTTTCCTAAAAGAGGCACGTTAATGATAACATTGAGAAATGGATTTTAGATTATTCTAGATGTCAAATACTATAACATTCTATCTGAAAAAATTCTATTTGATATTACCTTTTATATATTTATACTGCTGGCTAGCTTCGACTGTTCAATCCAACCTCATTAATTCTAACAATTTAAAATTTAAATTAGAAGTTTGTTGCGGCAGAATTCTTAACCCCTATTTGTGTTATATTCTTGAACCTCATTGTCATTTGAAGATTCCTCTAGATTGAAGATCTCTAGATGTGCAATCCATATGTAATTATGTTAATGTTTCACCGAAAAAGCCTACTATTAAAGGGCTAATCTCGACCTGTTACGCCCCGCATTTGTTACGCCCAGTCACCATTTTTTTAATATATATACCTAATCCCATGGCCGACTAAATTTTTGTAAATTTTATTCATCATAGGGATGAGTTCAATATTAAAACGTTTTCGTTCTAATAAGTTTGTAACCTTCCTAGTGAAACCACCAATTATTATTTTATTTTTATTTTAGTTAAAGCGGCTTTACACAAAACGGATAGGTAATTTTCTATTGTGTTAGTGTTTTCAAACAAAAATAAAAACTGAAGCAAATCCAAAACTCTTGATGGAAGCGGACTATATTTTGTTGGTGGTGTTAAAGGCTGAATCACGCCAGAGTTATTTTATTTTTTACAATTCCTTCTTTTGAGTCGATATTGTAAAATTTTGTTTCAGCGCGTTTTCTCCCTCCCTAGGCAGGAAAACATCTTATGAGATTGACTTCATGACGCAATACGGATGTGCAGACTTTGCTTCATGAAGGTCATTTTCGGTTTTGAGGGCATGTGCTTTCAGATTCACTTTTCATTTGTATCAGAAGTATCAAATCCTGGAGTAAGTTACGCTATCATCCCTCTCCAATAAGTAACTGTTTCTGCTACTCAATAAAATGGTGAAATAGGACAGAGCAATTTTAAGGGCAGACTTTAACGAAAATTAACTAAAATATATTTAGGTAATATTAGCCAGGGTTGGTTCGGTCGTGGTTCCTTAATAGTACTGCAAAAGTCGCTAAAGACACCAGTCTTCAAAAGGTTTGTGACAAGTTACATCCAAACTGAGTTTTTAATTAGAAACACGCTAACCGATCACATTACGCGAACATATAAAACATAGAAATTTTAACGGGGAATATGTTTGAAGATTTCAAGACTTCTTTTGAATATGACATTCCTTTGAAATTTGATAAATCCTGCAGTGTGGAAGTAACTATCTTCTTATTGATAATCTCTACATTGAAGAATTATCCGGGTTTGTTCAGTACTTACTACCAGCTGTTTTGGCTGTCTTTTTTCTGTTTTGTTTTTAGCGTTTTACGACTACAAAGTGGATCCATCCATCCGAATCAATAACTCTACGGCCTACCCGATATATAAAATAGGTAGATTCCTTCGGAAAGTGCTAAAAAAAAAAAAAACACGTAATTTTTCCATCCGCTATGTTCCTGTCCCTTCGCTTCTGAAAGGCGGAACGGAAGTACTCTTCTCCATCTTTTTATTATTATTATTATTATGATTATTATGATTATTTTCATATGCAATAGTGTCGCTGACGCTTTTCTTCTTTTGGAGAAAGCTATGACGTTTAGGCTCATTACTACTTCCGGTAGAAACCTTACGGCGTTACCTTGTAATCCGCTATGAGCACCTTACCTAAGTTAAAGTTACTTACGCTTATATGTTGATTTAGTAAGCGTTTTGCTAATTTCTTAAATTTGAATTACATTATATATTTGGGAATAAATTCATTGCAGATAGAATGCTCTGTTTGTGTATGTGGATAATAATATTAGAAATTACAGTTATTTAAATTATGCATTTGGATACGAAGGAAAGCTATTAACACATTAAAAGTCCGTCACGCAGGAGCTGCATAACTAAGCACTTTCCTCAGAATTTGGGTATTGCAGACTGCTTTCCAGAACAATTTGCTTAAAATATCCTACATAAATAAAATAAAAACATGAATAGTTCTCTTTTAAATTTGTAATGAGTAACTGATCAATTATTAATTTGCTTCCAGAGTTATGTTTACACATGTTACCTATTACACTACGTAATAAATACAAAAAACCTCATATTATCGTATTTTGATCTAACGCAGGAACAGGATACAGTCACTCTAGTGGTAGAAAGCGCTCCTTGCGGCGGCTTTGTGAACCTACGTCTGGCGGGCTTTTCTATTGAAATATATTACAAATTAAACCCCCGCTTTACGATTGACCGATTCAGCTCATTTTTACAACACTCTTTTCTCATGAGCTACCCACGACGTATACCGCGTTTCGTTACAATACAGCAGAAATTACGACCGGTATGAGTATATTAGGAATTTGGTTCCGGAGTAAACCCCCCCCCCTTCTAATGAACCGATTTAGTTTATTTTTACAACACATATTTACCTGTAGATTACCACTACGAATACCGAGTTCGGTAGTGGCGGCTGGTAGTGGCGAATTGGTATTGTGGGTCCTGAGTAAACCCCCCCTTCTAATGAACCGATTTAGTTCATTTTTATATCTCACTTTTCTCTCTATATTACCACAACGAATGCCAAGTTTCGTTGAAATATAACAAATATTACGGCTGACATAGTCAAATTAGTGTTTTGGGTTCGGGGTAAACCCCCCCTTCCGGTGGAACGACTTTGGTGGTTAACGAACTCGTTCAATCGTTTGCTAATTGAATGCTATATACCAAGTTTCGTGACGAAAAAACAAAAACTCTGGCCGCTATCGATAAAGATTCGAAGAAATTTTTCAAAAATTCCGTCATGAGTCCAACCTCAATAGCTACTTTCCTTCGGAGGAAAGTGCTAAAAACGGGTGGAAAGGGCTTACATTTAAAGTCAGAAAGTGGTATTTGAAAAACGTTTATCCTTAAATAATTTCGTATAAAAAGGTTGACTGAGAATAATTCTTGAAAACAATTTAATTTGAATTTAAACAAATTAGGTTTGGATTGTGAAAATCTCTACCGCTCGTAAAGACAAGCAGAACATTACAGTTTTCATAATGAGATGTAGATACTTAGCCATCGAGGTGATTAGAAGTCAGGGAATAGTTGGGATTCGGTTAAGAAAAGGACTATCAATATTTAGACCGTTTCTGCATTATCTTTGGGAGCCTTCTTCCGTAGGTTCACAACGTCTGGCGGGCTTTTCTATTGAAATATATTACAAATTAAACCCCCGCTTTCCGATTGACCGATTCAGCTCATTTTTACAACACTCCTTTCTCATGAGCTACCCACGACGTATACCGTGTTTCGTTACAATACAGCAGAAATTACGACCGGTATGAGTATATTAGGAATTTGGGTCCGGAGTAAACCCCCCTTTCTAATGAACCGATTTAGTTTATTTTTACAACACATATTTACCTGTAGATTACCACTACGAATACCGAGTTTCGTCGAAATATACCAAAAATCACGGCTGGTAGTGGCGAATTGGTATTGTGGGTCCGGAGTAAACCCCCCCCCCCTCCTAATGAACCGATTTAGTTTATTTTTACAACACATATTTACCTGTGGATTACCACTACGAATACCGAGTTTCGTCGAAATATACCAAAAATCACGGCTGGTAGTGGCGAATTGGTATTGTGGGTCCTGAGTAAACCCCCCCTTCTAATGAACCGATTTAGTTCATTTTTATATCTCACTTTTCTCTCTATATTACCACAACGAATACCAAGTTTCGTTGAAATATAACAAATATTACGGCTGACATAGTCAAATTAGTGTTTTGGGTTCGGGGTAAACCCCCCCTTCCGGTGGAACGACTTTGGTGGTTAACGAACTCGTTCAATCGTTTGCTAATTAAATGCTATATACCAAGTTTCGTGACGAAAAAACAAAAACTCTGGCCGCTATCGATAAAGATTTGAAGAAATTTTTCAAAAATTCCGTCATGAGTCCAACCTCAATAGCTACTTACCTTCGGAGGAAAGTGCTAAAAACGGGTGGAAAGGGCTTACATTTAAAGTCAGAAAGTGGTATTTGAAAAACGTTTATCCTTAAATAATTTCGTATAAAAAGGTTGATTGAGAATAATTCTTATCGTTCAATCGTTTGCTAATTGAATGCTATATACCAAGTTTCGTGACGAAAAAACAAAAACTCTGGCCGCTATCATGTTAACAGACACACACACACACACACATATATATATATATATATATATATATATATATATATATATATATATATATATATATAAATTTTAACGGGGGTCATTTTCGGTGTCTACTAGGTAGGATCGATAAAGATTTGAAGAATTTTTTCAACAATTCCGTCATGAGTCCAACCTCAATAGCTACTTTCCTTCGGAGGAAAGTGCTAAAAGTGAAGATATTTTGTATATATATAGTAATTGTTCCATTTTTGTACCTTAAGTTGCTTTAGAAAATAAAATGTATTTTCACCATTCTTATATTTAGGAATATAATATTTTCACAATATATATTTGAAATAAGCTGAGCCTGTTGTTGGAGGCATTGGGTCGTGGACTCCTCCGTAGCGTCAACGTCCTCCGAGACACTTTTTCTACATTATAATCAGCGGACCGTCCATTTCTCTTCTTAGTGCTGTACAACTTCAAAGCAATTTCCTTGGGCTATACTCCTCATAGCAGTGTCATTTACTTTCTCCCATTCTCTTATTACTGTCAACCTTTGATGAAAACGGTAGACATTGGAATACTGTCACAGATGTTAAACGTCGCTCCAGAGGAAATAACACTCCTTTTGTACAGGTATTCTGATTGAAAGAGAATGTGTTGTTGTCTACATTTATTGTAAAAATAGCTGGCATATGTTTTGGTGAGGGATGAAAAAAATTATTCGAGCTTAATGTATTTATGTGTACATATAATGCACACACTTTCTGGACCGAATATTCATGAGCACTGTTTGGTATTCTAAAAAAAGCATACCTCCAAGTTATTTACTATTATTAGTTTACCGCGCATCTGCACGTAGGTCATTAGAACCGGTCTCTCTACAAGTTGCCACCTTTTTTAGACGCACCTGGGAAAACAGTGACTTTTTGCATTTATTTTTTATTTATTTATTCATTCGTGCGTGCAATATGTGAATTATTTTTCAAAGCTTTGGATCATATTTTCTGAGGAGCATCCAGTAGTTTGAACTGTCGTGATTGGAATGATGGTTCTTTTTAAAAATAGCCTATTAAATAGGCAGGGCTATTAGGTTCTGGAGGAGCGGGATTTCGTCCTGTTCATTTCCCCTAATGGTCATCCATCTACTTAATTCACCTCAATCAAGATATATTTTTCAGTTCTGAATTATAGCTCTGGAAATCGTTTTATTTCTGAACATCAGAACGTTCAGACGTCAGATATACTCAGCAATAGTAAAAGTCTTGGTTCTCGTCTTCTTATTGTTGAAATGTTTTGGAAGTATTGTTGGATATTTTATTACATTTGTACATATTTCTCTCTTTTTTTAAAATTTAATTTAGAAGAATGTTTTTTCATTATTATATCTTGAAATAAAATATTATTTGGATCTTTTATAATTCATTCAATTGAATATACATGGAGTATTTTTATTGCCCTACGCTTTGAAATGTCCTTGTGGAGAGCTTGCGTTCATAAACAACAATCAGTTTCGTTGAAGCAGAGTTTCAAAAATGTGGTCCCGTAAAGATACGTAGTTTCGGGGGAAGGTGGCCTTTCTTGATTATAAATATGTCCTCCTCTACCATCACTTAATTTTTTTTATTCAGAACTTTATAATCAATGAATGAATAAGGAATTTCCTATTGAAAGATGAGAATGACAATTCTTATGAGTTCATCAAATAATTTTATTTATTTGTTCAATTTCTTTCATTACTTTTATTTTTATTTCCGTTTAAAATAATTTTGCAACGCTATTTTATTATGCTCATTATTATTTTTGTCAAATCGTTTTTTGCTTTAATATTTTTTAATACTTTTATTGGTGGCTCGAATTTGTGTAGTTATTGGAAGAAAGAACTGCTCATGTAGTTTCCTATCTTACTTCTGTTCTCAGAAATATAATGGTTATCACACATATGGGCCTTTTAGGTACCTATTAGTCACTGGACACAAAGGTTGACAGTGAAAAATCTGATGTCAGGAGTGACTGCTCTATGTCTAACATTTTGCTGTTATACGTTATTTTTTTTTTAGGCCTGTCAACCTTAGGGTTATGAACACCATTGAATGAAACTTTCATTATATTTGGAGGTGAAATTTTTTCCTCATTTCTTTTGAATTTAATAATTTATTGAGTCAGCTTTTGGTTTTTATTGAATTACTTATCATTGATCCTGGCATTTTTTCCTTACTTATATTACTTGCAGTATATTTTCCATGAAATATTTATTTGCGTTTCTGTACACAGAACAAATGTAAATAAACGCACTCACTCACAAGCGGGCACACACACACACACACACACACACACACACACACACACACACACACACACACACCACACACACACACACACACACACACACACACACACACACACACACACACACACACACGCGCGCACACACTATCCTGCTTATTTAATTTAATCTTATGTCTTTAGATTTTGTTTATTAATTCCGTTTTGTCTATAAAGTTTAATACCTTTCTAACGTTATCAGCATCATCTCCAAGTATTTCATCCATAATGTCTGATAACATTAGCTCTTCTCTAATTGACTGATATATTCGGCATTCTCTAAGTAAATGTTTCACTGATATTTGAACGTTGCATGATTCACAGATTGGGGGTGGTTCTTTAGAAAAAAGGAATGAATGAGTTAATCTTGTATGCCCAATCCGCAATCGACTTAAGGCAACTTCATGTTTTCTATTGATGCTGGGTGGGGTCTTCCATGCTTTAACTGTCGATTTTATTTCTCTTAATTTGTTGTTTTCTATTATTTGCCATGTAGATTGCCAGTTTTGCCAGACTATTTCCTTCAGGTAATTAATGATATCGTTCTTTGGAACCCTATGATAGGGAATGCCTTCGTTTACAGCACTTTTCGCTAAGGCATCGGCCACCTCATTTTCTTTTATTCCGCAATGACCGGGTACCCATACGAAAAGAACTGTTTCACTCTTTCTTTGAAGATCTGCTATGGTTTCATGAGTGAGTGTGATCAGTGGATGGTTTGAGAATGGATTCGTCAGAGCTAGAAGTGCAGGCAAAGAATCCGTAAAAATTACTTTATAGTTAGAGTTAGTTGTTATATTTAAGGCCTTTGTTATGGCCAACAGTTCGGCAGTGAAGATGCTACACATTTTACTGAGGGCGAACATATTGTTCGTGGTGTTGCAGCACCAACTCCATTATTACACTTTAGCTTTATAAAAATTGCTAGAACTGTAATAATTGTCTGCTCGCAATAAGATATCCAAGGATAAAATATTTTATCTTTATTGCCGATATAATGTGCATTTCCAAGATTTGAAGAAGTCGATGTTGAATGTAGTTCCAGCGCATAGTGAGAAGGACTGTAAGAAGTCTGATGAAGAAAGGCGGAATAGAGACATTCTCCTGAGGATTATAACTTTTTCTTTATGGACTTCCTCAATGCACTTGGAAGCTTCTTTCATCCGACTCGTGCGTACTTCACTCCGCACGTTTAATATCAAACCGGCAACAAAAACCACTTCCCTTGCTATTTTCGTTAATGGCCTTACAGTTAATGTTTGTCACATTTATTTGAGGCATTTCCTATTGCTCTTTATGTAGGTCACTGGGCTATCTCGCTATTTTCTTCTTTTGGTACTTCATCTTTCTTACTCAACGCTTCAGTATTGTATAGGCACTTTGACTTCCGCTAGGCTTTTAACTGAACATTATTCTATTTAACTTATGTAATCGTTTTTTTTTTGTTGTTTAATGTTTTAAGTTGCATTATTTACATAGCTGTTTTGTCTTCCTCTAGGAATTAATATGGTAGATCTTAAATTCATATTTCGCTTCACTGCCTCTATTTTTAATTGCAATAAAACTGAGTTTTGCAATTTGAATATATATCATTGTACATTTTACTGTACTTTAGGAAGCATATTATATTTTTGACGGTTGTTTCCTCAGCTTGGTGGGATTTTATGATTAGCTCGATTCTTATTAGGATTTTTACATTTAACTATAAAGTGTTCAACAGTCATTATCTCTTGGCATATTTCCCAAGTGGTAGGATTCACAGGTTTAAGGAGGTGAATTTAGGTGAGTATTGAATGCTTCCAACTTTTAAAACATTTGGGTTTTCATGTGCCTCCTTCATCCTGTACTGTTACTTCATCAGTGTTACGCTCCCTCTGATAACTTGTGTTTATTCTTTATATCCAAATATTTCGTTTTAGCACTTTCCTCCGAAGGAAAGTAGCTTTTGAGGTTGCACTCATGACGGAATTTTTGAAAAATTTCTTCAAATCTCCATCCATCCTACCTAGTAGGCACCGAAAATGACCCCCGTTAAAATTTATATATATATATATATATATATATATATATATATATGTGTGTGTGTGTGTGTGTGTGTGTGTGTGTCTGTTAACACGATAGCGGCCAGAGTTTTTGTTTTTTCTTCACGAAACGTAGTAAATAGCGTTCAATTAGCAAACGATTGAACGAGTTCGTTAACCACCAAAATCGGTCCACCTGGAGGGGGGGTTTACCCCGAACCCAAAACACTAATTTGACCCTGCCAGCCGTAGTTTTTGTTATATTTCAATGAAACTCGGCATTCGTTATGTTGAACGAAAGAGAGACATACGTTGTAAAAATAAACTAAATCGGTTTATTAGGAGGGGGGAGGTTTACTCCGCACCCACATTACCAATTTGCCACTACCAGCCGTAATTTTTGTTACATTTCAACGAAACTCGGTATTCGTGGTGGTAATGGGTTGTAAAAATAAACTAAATCGGGTTATTTGGAGGGGGGGGGGGGGGTTTACTCCGGACCTAAAGTACTAATATACTCATACCCGTCGTAATTTCTGCTGTATTGTAACGAAACGCGGTATACGTCATGGGTATCTCATGAGAAAGAATTGTTGTAAAAATTAAGTAAATCGGTCGATTGGAAAGGAGGGTTTACTTTAAACTTTGTTTCTTTGGAATTAGCCGGCCAGACGTAGGTTCCCAAAGGCGCCGCGAGGAGCGCTGTCTCCCACTATGGGGACTGTATCCTGTTCCTGTGTCAGATAAAAAGACGGAAAATGAAGTTTTTGTGTATTTATTAAGTAGTACAGTATCATATATTAACATAACTCTGGAAGTAAATTATTTACAAAATTAATAATTGAACAGTTCTCATAAGAAATGCAAATGAGCAGAACTATTCACGTTTTTATTTTATTTATATAGGTTATTTACAGCAAATTATTCAGTAATGTAATCTACACTACAAAAATTCTGAGGAAAGTGCTTAGTTACGCAGCTCCTGCGTAACGGACTTTTTATAGATAGTTAAGCTTTTTTTAAAAAATACTGTTCTTAACAAGTGATTTCGATGTATCGCGGAACCCGGAAGCTCGCCATGTTGGCCGGGTAGTATATATGCATCCGGTCATGCGGGTAGCTGACCATATTTACCCCCTGAGTGGAGGATTAGTTTTAATTAACGCGGGGTTGGACGGTTCATACCCGTATGCTACCCTCTTTCCGTGCCATACCCGGCACCTAAATCCCTGAGATCACTTGGACCTTATCAATATTTGTGGTAGTTTGGGGTGCATTCACCTTTTCCGCTAGATGCGGGCTTATCTCGAAACATTTCCTCGGTTTGTGTACATTAAGAAGTACGGTGGTCACGAAGTCATTGTCCGGTATTATTGTATATTTATATATATATATATGTAAATCGTGTTATTTAACTTTCCTCGGAATAATATACTGTTGCGTGGTTTTATGATAAAAGTTAGAAGTTTTCAAAGGTTCAATGGAAGGATTGTACTGTTTGAATGAAACTAATAATTTAGTAAAGTTAATAAATTTAAGTTTATTAACATTTAAATTTAATTTAAATTAAGATGGGTCCAAAGGGGCGTATATGGGGATGTTCTTGGCCAGGGAAATTGAAGACGTATGAATAACTTAGAATTGGCCAACCTATTTATGGAGGCTGACATAGTAAAGTATATGAAATGAGGACATCTAGCCAGGATGCCAGGCCAAGATAAGACTAAAAAAATATTGACCGAAAGGGTAGGTGGATCCGGAGGAGTTGGCAGACCCAGACTGAGATGGCACGATGGAGTATCCGCCGATGCCCGCAGCCTTCTCCGTGTCCAGAACTGTAAGGTCGGAGCACAAGACCGCGACAACTGGTGGAAACTGATCGTGGAGGCCATGTCTCACTGTATGTAGCGCCGAGGAAGTACAATATAAAAAAGTAAAATATCTAAAACTAGCCATGAAGGAATAAGACAATAAAGAAGACGTGAAGAATTAATGCTGAACCACGTTCGAATATGCCACTCACATTTATGGCAAGATAAATCTGCCTGAAAACTTATAACTTGACCTGAACTCTAAAGTACTTATTATCAACTATTAAATTTAGCTAAATTTATAACCAACGGAAGTCAACTAAGTACTTAAATATATTTTTTCGATTATTTTAATAAGTATTTCCATCAGTTTCCGTATTTGTTTCATACCTACAGCGCTATTTCGTCCTTGTTGTCGTGTACCTGGTCTGGAAATATTACATTTATTTTGAATATTATCAGTTATTAGTGATATTGTTACTTAAATTATTAATATAGGCTACGATTTATTAATCAATGTTTTTTTATTTTATTTTTAATGATCTCAGCAATTTATAAATAAATCCATTAAAAATGTAGATGATAAATTTGATATTATACTGTCGTTGCTGCAATTGATGAAGTTTCCAATGCTTGTTTTTCTAATTTATTGATCATCGTACTACTATTCAAACCGATTTGAGGAAATGATTAGAAATTATTTTTTAAAAGGTTTCTTGATTTTTTAGTTGATTAATTTGTGAGCAATTCTTATCGTAGTGTAAATATAAAAAAAATAGCTATACAATTAAAGTGTATAACGCAGTTGTTATGCCTGTAAATAATAATTTAAAAAAAAAACAACAAAAAACCTGCAATTAAATGCTTTTTAATTTGTACATTCCAGTTTAGGCTGTTGACGATGTCCAAGTAGGCCGTTGGTGTTCTTCCCGTTTCCTGGAGAACGGAGCGAAGATAATCGAAAACTATTGAACCGGTATTTTTACTTGGACTGGAACCGAATCTATTCCTTCTACTTCCTTAAATAATTTTCTAAAATTGGTTAATATTTCCTGAGTTTGGTTCCAAATGTTTATTTTTTTTTTAAAGAGTCACCTGTTACTTGGAATTATATGGATAAAATATATCCCGTTGTTATATATTTTTCTCTTTGTATATTTTTGAATTCTTTGGAAAAAATAGATTTCAGTATTTTAACCCAATTTTCGTTCTTTTTTTTTTTTTTTTTTTTTTTTTTTTTTTTTTTTTTTTTATAATTTAGAAGTTGTTTCTGGGATATAATTAATGTCTATGATTTATATTTTATGCTTCAAAAAAATACGCAGACACGCTAAGATAGCGCAGTTCACATGTGTGGGCCTTTTAATAATTTCAATAGTTTTGCCGGTAAACTTAACCTTAATGTTCCTTATTACCCATTTGTTAAAAATAATTGGTTAGTGTAGCGAGTGGGAGGAAATAAATGAGGAATGAGCGATTATAATTGGTTTACCTTTGATGTAGTAAAATCATGTAAAGAAAATATGAGGAATTTATTATGGTTGTTCTGACCTGGTGACATCACCGTACTAACGCGGGGTACTCAAGCGTTCCTTCTGAACATTGATGACAGTTTGTAGTAGTTAGTCGAAGGCTGGTTTAGCTCGAGGACACTTTTTGAGATGTTTTATCAAATCATCTAGATAAAACCCGGTGAACAAATTAGCTATGCATCAAGGGTAAATTAATGAACTTGTCATCAACTCGTCGTTTTATTTGGCTTCCGATAGATGAAATAAAAAGTATTATACAGTACAGTAGTATAATATAAGTGCTGATTGGTAAGATTACCAATCAGCACTTACAGGGATGTCGTACGTATACTTGGCATGGAATTCTGCTACATTTAATACTCTCTTCCCCAATCATAACAGCAGTCATAAATATTTCCTACATTTCTTTAGATTTGATAGTTACTGTGTTTTTCTTAAGGTTTCTAGATTAGTGTAAGACTAGGTTGGACCATATGTAGCAATTTGGTTGTGAGAGTTGTGGAGCAGGCGAGGTTGCCTATTAACACCGTCTGTTATGCTAAGCAGATTCTCCGCGTTCCGACATCCTTAGAATTTAGATAGTTTAGAAACCCCTTGCTAACAATGTCGCCAATCCTTGCTACTTTTTTCATTTTTACTACATACCACCTTCCTAGTCATAGAGATAATGATGTAATAAAATTGGGATTCTGGAGCCATTAAAATATGTTTCGACTTATATATAACAGAGATTTTCGAAACGGAATATCTACTGGTTACCGTCTTTATTTAGCCAGGATAGTGCTGAAGCTTAGATGGAATCTTGCGATCACGGACATATAGTCCCTGCCATGTCAAACTATCGAATACTCAAATTGGACCAAACTAGAGAACGATCATATTCTATCCATTGATGAAGTAAAATGGTGTTATTCGATACTTTAAGGCATTAAAGACTATTCTAAAGGGGTTAGAGTTGTGACAATTTACGACAAGCCGAATCTTCCACAATCCAAGACCAAAGTCTTGAATCTAAAAAACGTTTTTTTTCATATTGGATAGTTTGACATGGTAGGGACGATATATGCTCTCGGCACAGCTTATACAGTTTGCTTATTTTCCTTGTACACTTACAGCTAATGAGGTGTGGATGGTACATTAATACTTCGGCCGGGAATAAACCCCCCTCATTTTGTTTATTTTCACAATACATATTTCTCATGAGTTATGGACGATATAAACAATGATTCGTCGCAAGGTAGCAATAATTACGGCCGGTAACGAAAGATTAAACATTTGGTTACGGAGATAACGCTCTATATCCAAATGAATTTCAATTAAAAATTTCTTCCATTCTGAGTTATGTAGGTGTGAAATTAAAATTTAATTTTTAATGAATGTGTTACCTGGGAAAATCTATGAACGACGTTTGCAGACTAAGAAAAGTTTAGAATTCTAAGTTGAGTAAGATTAATTACACTTGTATGTGAGTATTTTAGTCATAAAATATTCATAAAAATATTTCTACAAATAACATTGTCTCCAAAAGCAATGAACTTATTAAATTGAAAACTTCTATCCGGCGAAAGAGTCGGCAAATGAATAAAACTTGCAACCAGATTTAACAGCATTTACTCAAAGAGATATTGAGGCTCCTTATAAATGGTTATATTTATTTAAAGAAAAGAGTCGTAGTTTTATTTTGCTAGTTTATAGATATAATTAAAGTATATTTTAGGTTTTAATTACATTTTTTACCTCGAAGTTTCAAGTTTAAATTTTGTTGAGTGTCCAATTATGCCGATTATTACGTTCCCATCTGCGATAGAGCTATGCTGGCTTGTCCTGTACGCTACCTGGTCGCAATATTATAACGAGAAAAGAGAGTTCTTACGAAGGCCGAGATTTAATTGATTGTCATGAGTTGATTGTTGTCTCTAGATTTACTTCATTCTCTAGACTTTGCGTGGTCGGCTCGGAACGGGACGAGCGTGGAACAGGGACGTTCATTGTGTTTCCACGGAGCCGATGGAAGAGTCGTGCCGTCCGAGTTCCATTTTACAAGACACACGACCCATCCACTCGAATCAGGGAGAAAACATACACGAGCTCAGCACGCACACAACTTCCACCTAGAAAGGGGCTTTATAAATTTCTCACGCTCGAACATGTTCGTCGATAAACCTAAGATGAGCATATATTTATTAGTCATGAGGAGTTGGCTTATTGGAGATACACACTTATTGCAGTTTTCTTGTCTAGTTAGGACATTACAACCAGCTCTGGAATGGACACTATTTATGTTAATCGAACCCACGTCCCTTTTGTAGAAGTGCGTTTAGATTGGAAGGCTCTGGCTAATCCCCCTCCTGTCAAATGTTCTGCACAACAGAAATGATTGGTGATTTAAGATAGTAGGCGGTTTTGTGAGATTATCGTTTAAAATAAATGTTCATTGGTTATGTGTTTTAACTTTAAATAGTCTCTCAATGTCGGTAAATGCAAGGCGGAAAACAACTCTATAAAGTACCCCCAAAGCAACTACACAACAAATAATTTCCTAAACCAATTTTCAGTTCCTAGACGTTTGACATCCATCCAATCTATGCTAGTTAAATTTTGGTTCCGTTTGGAGTTAAAGAAGTACTAGAACTTAACAGGCATGAAGAGATTTGGGATTTTCGCGCATTTTCCAAAATATCTTGAAAACGGTTAAAGTCGTGAAGATGAAAGAAATCGTAGTAAGTGGAAAATGTTTACTAAATGTTATGCAAAACATTCTCTGATGTAAGTTTCGCTGGGGCGATGTCAACCGGAGAAATAAGGAATTAAAACACAGAAATTGTTAATTTTGCTCTTTTGAACGGATTTTGGTATATGTTTACATAAGGTTTTAATTGGTTGTTGCTTATTTTAATTGCATTCACAGTAAAATGATTTTTTAACTTAAACAAGGTAAGAAAGAGCGAAGCGTTGTTATAGTGTTTCCAAGAGCGAACGTTGAGAAGGTGGGGGAAGTCGCTTATGATACTGTCAGTGGCGCCTTTCTATCTATTTTCTCTTCGTTTTTACATTTTTCACGAAAAATCAAACCCCACTGATAACTGCACCATATTCTTATATGGCCCAGAATATTCCATATTCTTGTACCAATAGCACTAGAAATATGAACGGACCCGCGCTAAGATGTCGCAGTTCCTGCGAGTCGGACTTTTTAATTCATTGCTTATTTCATTTGGAAGTAATCTTTATTTACTTTGAATAAAGCCTTTTCTTCTATTCTACTACCAGAGAATAAACCCAACTATTATTTATAGTCATAATACTATAAATAATAGTTAGATTTATTATAGTCATAATACTAATCACTAAGGATCCTGAAAAGTTGTGCATTATGGGAGTTTATAAGGTCGATAATATTCGGTGGTACTTCTTCAGATTTAATGATATCAAATAAGTTTATGAATTAGGAGGGTAATTCGATTATAAATGTTAGCATTTTCATTGAAGAGACTTTATGGAGTGTTAGACTGACTGGATATGCATAAATTATCGTTGAGCGATAACTGATCTTGGTACCGTTGTAATTGAAGACTCTCAAGAAAAGATACAGAGAGAGAAAAAAATGAGAGAAGACTGTCTAGAAGTAAGGAAAGGAATGTATAAAAAAAGAGAGAGGAGAGAGATGGATGGAAAAGGATAAGAAGAAGGTGGCCCGGTTAGTTGTGTCTAACTGTCTGTCAGGACGTGTCCACACGCTCCTTGTTTCCCCATTGGACAGTCTTCACAGGGGATTGCCAATTCCATCTGCTGAGTCAGCCAGAGGAATCATTTCTACTCTCAAAGATTCCTTCTTGGATCGGATTCTTACAAAACATGATAATTGTTTCATTTTATATTTAACTCAATGACAGCCGATTCATTGAGATGGTCGAGGTCCGATTAGAATCGTCCAATAAAACTACATTGCTTCAATAACAAAACATCTTGTATTGTTCTATGTGGCAATCTATATGTTGCTTCATTATGGTCATGCGTTCTACAGGGTTTCGAGATGAGGAACAACCGATACGATTTGAAGTGGCTACATCACTGTTTTATATTTAAAATATTTGAGGTTTACGTTATTGTTTTAAAACGGTCTTGAATATGGCTTTTTTGATTTGGGGTACTGGCTACATAAAGGGCAACTTTTATTGTTGTCTCTAGGTTGTTTTTCTTGGTTATTTCTTTTAATTATGAGGAATTTGGATTATTAATTTAGCTTGACAGAATTGAATTTAATGAATTTATGTACAGAAAAACATTTATTAGTGATTTAGATCTGGATCCTTGATCCTAGATTCATATTGAAGTCTTTGATAAAAACTAAATGAATAGAACCAAGTACTAGGAAATGTTTGGGAGTAAATAAACATGCGTGTAATTTTCCACCATCCGGTGGAAGGATTTTTTTCCACCATCCAGCACTTTCTAGAATTCACTATATTATTTCCTTTGCCGTTGATTTATTTTTCCAGAAGAGGTTCTAAAAATAGTTGTAGCACTTATTTTTTCACTATCATTTTAAAGAAGGAGGAGGGGGGGGGGGTAAAAGTAGCACCTTGTCTTTGGGAGCTGTCAAAAATTTGATTTTGAGATTTAATAATATAGTAGACGTATGGTATACGTCTACTATATTATTAAAATAATCTCATATTACTATCCTTCAGTTTTTAATTTTAATAGATGGGAAGAGCTACTTCTGAATTTCGTTGGCATAAGAAAAAATGCTGATGTATTTTTCTTCATATGGTATGCCTTCGATACCCCTTGGTATCGAAATTTGTAACACCATCGCCTAATATTTTTTTTTACAAAATTAATTAAATAAATTTCCGATACATTAAAGGATGTGCTACTTTCTTTTCGATTTCACGCTTCCTTAATAGTTTAAGAGTTTTCCTTTCCCCAAAACTTCCTTTCTTATAGTTTTGTTTCATAACAAGGCTGACCTCATTTTTGATAAAAGATGGGATTATCTTTTAATGGCGGCTCCCCATTATCAAAAATAACTAGAAAGTATATTTCGAATGTTTTGTTGTACTCTAGGAAGACACAACTTTCTTGAATACTACTGGAGAAGTAGCTGTTTCCATTTAAAAAAAAACAAAACAAATGTATAATGATGTTTCAATATCAGAATCTTAATTGTTTATTGTATTGTATATCATTAAAACATTATTGTCCGTGAATTAGTCTTTAAAAGTTGCAATTATGAAATCCTGGAATTAATTCATAATCTTAGTTATATTATATTATATATCTATGTTATATTGTTAAACATTATCTATTGCGATGTATTTTCCGTGTAATATAACTATTAAAAAGAGTCTAGAAATTATATTATTTTTTCCTAAAACAGAATGCCTATTCGTTACACCTATAATACATGATATTATGGCTTCATTTATTACTTTAATCATTATGATGGTGAATCGATTCCTCGACAAGGACCAGAAGTGTCGATATTCTTTAAATGGTGCGTATGCTTAATAAAACATCAATAGAGATTAAACACACTACAACGGAAATTGACTCAATAATGTGAAGAATAATTAAAATGTTGATGAGAATGCCAAGGTGGTCAAGTTCAAGATTTATACATTTTATTTAAATTTGCGCCCTCGGCCAATTTGGATGGTAAATTGTTTATATCCGTGATAAGAATGTAGATAAGTCTCCCTTCTCGTGAGAATAGAGGAAGTGAAGAGGATGGTCTTTGCTAATGAGAGAAGGGCTTCCCGTTACTGACCAAGAGATAATCTCTAATTTAGTTTGAACCCGCATTTTATCTTAAGAGTATTTTAGCCTCAGAGTTTTTTGTTTTTTAATTCCTCTACCATACTAGAGAATTGTTATTATTACATATTGTTTGTCGTGCTCTCGCGTATAATTCCTAAAATTCTTCCTTCGCTTCATTTGTAATATGTTTCTAAATATTTTATAAAAATTAATTTTTGATGCCTGCAAATGAATATTTCAGAAGAGTAAGGATTTTACCCGGGAAATAATCAGAGATAGGTAATACTTAATAACGCGTGTTCATGAACTGTTTTATAAGATACCTACAATAAATACTTTAGTTTCTTTATATAACAGAGATATTTCTTTCCTTATTGAACGCTGAGAATAAGCTCGTAAGTCAGATAATAGGCAAAATGAGTTAAGTGCATTATGATTATCCCCTAAGACTCATGGATAGTGTAAAAACATGAGTTGTATATAAGTTAGGGATTGGGTGAATCTTGCAGGGATAAAAAGTGGTGGAAGAGTCGGTATAATATGTGTTTCCACGGAGCCGATGGAAGAGTCGTGCCGTCCGAGTTCCATTTTACAAGACATTATAGCGACATTATTTTTTATACGTAAAATAGAATAAAGAAGAATCAGAAAGATGTGGAGAGTGAAAGTTATGTTTCCATCATTAAAAAAAAAAAAAAAAAAGAAAAAAAAAAAAAAAAAAAAAAAATCAGTTTTCATCAACGTCCACGATCCTGGCCTTTGAAGTTATTAGTCTGTTAATACACTAGCTAAAACAGCTCATTGCTCTGATCTTGTTAACCTTTATCAATGTAGACGTTGTATCAGAAGACCTGAAGGTCTCTCTTCGTTTGTCACAAATTCGTGGGTCATTATGAAATAAATAATGAGTTTTTATTTACGTTTCTCAAAAATAACTTCCAACGTTTTCTAAAAAGAATGTAATTTCATTGAATTGTGCAATTGTAACAGATTTCAATCTGTTTGGCCCTCGAGCTTCAATTGCCATAATTCGTTACTGAAGTCGTGTTAACTGCATATTACTGGATTAGTGTTTGTGTATTTGTTAATATCATTCTTGTCATTAAATTGTTGGTAGAGTTAGTATATAGATCAATTTCAGGGACTTATTCCTTTTTTTTAGTTGGTAAAATGGAAGCCGAAGAGGGAAAAGATCAACTTGCTGATTCATTGCCGCTGGAGGTAAAAGTTAGATTTTTTCATTAGCGTATGTCCTAGATAAGAGTTAAATCTTCTTGTCCATTCTTCGTTTCTTTTCCCTCCAGACAATAGTCCTACTTTGCTCTTCTTTCCAGACTTAGCGACCCATTTTGGTCTTTTAATTATCTTTCCTCTTGATATTTATCATTGATGTACATCTTATAGTGTAATATTCTAAATTCTTCTAAAGAAACATAAGTAATATGGTGCACAAATGTAGTCCCATATTTGTGGATATTAAAAATAATTTGTATTTTTGTTAGCTTAAAACCAAATTTATAGCGAATTTATACTGGCTGTCTAGAAATAGATTTCGAAGTAACAATTCTATTATGACGTTCGATTAGATTTTTTTATGGACAGATATTTATTAAATTGTAAATCCTGTTAAATATTTATGAATTTATTACATCCTTGTAGCCATGCTGCATTCGATGCATTTATTATTTTAAGTACACAATCCTTAAATCGAGTGTTTCAAGACTGTCATTTCACAACCATGCCCCCCTCCCTTGCGTTTATTCTGAAAATGTCAATAGTCCATAAATGTGTAGAAATATGTCTTTCAAACGTTAGTTTCAGCAAAACAATAGCTTGACAGATTTAGTTTTAATATTTGATTATTTAGAATGTTTGTTATTCTTCTATTTAAGCAATATATTCATTCAGAATAGTCTCATTCAGAATGTATGTACTAATCCAAGGCTTGTATGGAATGGTATTTATCAAGAATATTCGCTGTATAAAATATAATTTTAAAATAAAATTGAGACAAACTAATGAGTAATGAGACAAATAAAATTAACAGAAACCTTCGCGTAAGTGTTAATTTAAGTATTTACCTGCAGTTGAATTCTCTCTCTCCCATGCACATCTCGAGACACTCCTGCCTAGATGTTGCTGGATGCCTCTTCCTGGAGTATCCTGAGAGTTTGTATCCTTGAACCCTGTCGAAGCACCAGGCCTTCTCGCAGGGCTTGATTCCGAGGCATATCTTCTGGGCGTAGATAGTAAACACTGGGAATTGAGATTTTGTCAGGGCACCTGCAAATATAAAATTATATTAAACCATTTCCTTGAAAAAATGATTATTTTTTTTTTAATTGTGAATTTCTCTATTTTTATAAAAATAAATTTCAGAGGTTTATTAAGTGAATATGCCTGTAATTGTTAACCCAATGCTTTATGATAGCGATACTCTGCAATTAGCGTGGTTAATTTTATAATGAAATCTTTGCAAATACATACACAATTCCAAATTAGTGGATATGCTTAAACTGAGAATGAGATCCTCATTTTGGGAGGGAACGAGTGACGTAAAATATTTTGATTTTTGGCATACGATTGTCTTAAAAGGAACAATTAAATCTTAAAACTATTTCTTAAAAAAAAAACCTTTTTTGTGTAGGTGAAATACGCTTATATTTTTTTTAATTATTGTCCTCCCTCGTCATTACCAGAATCACACATCGTCATTACAACTTTATCACGAAGAGAGGGATTTCGTACGTGATGGATCTTGTAAACATAACACAGAAAAAATACCTTTAGCTGCTCACCGGCATTAGCAAGCTGTGGTCAATCCAGCCAATACCATACCTCTGCGACGCAGAGTCTATGTATCAGTTTTTTTTTATCCTGCACAAGGGAGATGGTCTGGTTAGAACAATGATTTAGCCTCCCGGTGTTCCCCTGGTGTGTGGACCACGGGACTTCAAACGATTCAGATCATATAGAACATTATTGAAGCAGTGTACTGCTTAAACTACACTGAACTACTCATCGAATGATTCGATTATTGTCCGAAAGTTACGAAACGCCTAGGTCACAAATATGTTACCCTACATAGAAAGTTCACATTCGTCCCGGCCGGAAGTCGTCTGGTACATTACGAGCTTCCTTTAGGCTGTCACGTATCAAGTTCTTACCTTCCGAAATTCTTGGATATTTTGTTTCTGATAGTAAGATTATTCCTACCTCATAAAATTAACCCGACGTGTAAATCACCTAACAAGCATAAAGAATTGCTTGACGAACGAGAGGAGGTAGGAGTATCATTACATCTGGCGTTTCGCTTTTATATGAAATTATTGAATAATTTGTAGATACCTCAAGTATTTTGTAGGATGATTACCCCTAGGAAGATAATGGATCCCCTCTAATATAATGGCCACGTAAAGTGTGTGTTAAGAAGGGAACTGTTCTCGTAGGTCATGCCGCTAAATATCCCCTTGAGAGGGAAGTCGTGGCTAATCCAGAGCCAGGATTTCTTTTGTCGTTAGTTAACCTCCTCTCCTTGATGTTTAGTTTCTCGGGAGATTGAAAAATATCTGCATACAGTCAATTGTTTAAAATTAGACCAAATCACAACATTCTCCTTACCGCAATATCCGGTAAAAGAGAATGGTCGATTCAGTGGAATCTTGGAAGTTACATAAATTATCTAGTGTAGTCTCATGGAATTCTAGACACTAAACGAATGGTAGTATTTGAGGTCAGGACTTGGCTTTGTTTGTCTACAATCATTGCCAAATAATCCCTTCTTCTAGAAGTCTCAAATAGTAGCGATTAATGTGAAAGCGAGGAACGTATTCCACTGTTCAGGTTATTATCAACAGGGAACTATGTTTAAGAGCAATAATATTAAATAATTGAAAAATAAATTACCAACAGAAAAACCTTTTTACCTCCACCGCCCTAATGAAAATTACTGAAACTCGTGTTTCTTCATAATTTATTGGATTTTTTTTTGTTATTTATATCATTAGAGGTACACTTTACTTATGAATCGTTATGCTCATTGTCAGTCACTATTCCTATGTATTAAAATAAGTGTTACACACGAAGAAGCCAGAAAAACCGAGCATGTCAAGTCTTTTGAATGAGCAATCCACCGAGGAACTTCAATGTTGAATAAAGCAATTTTTTATGTACTACGTCGCTTTCCTTTTGCGATGAGGGATCAGTTGTGAAGTCTAGCGCTTAGAAGATGCGTAAATCCTGCTTGATAATGTGTATCTTCGAAGTAACTGCAGTCTCAAGGGTATAACTACTCCTCGAGAAGAAAAAAAGAAAATGAAAAACCTTTTTCCTAGGTTGCCTTCTTGAAAAGAAGAAAAGAGTTTTATGTTTCAGGTCGTAAATTTCCTACGCTCCTTACGTCTCAGGGATTATACTACTTGCTCCAACAAGCTTTAATTATCTTAAGCAACTTTTTATGAGTCTCTTGACAGCTCTATATCTTAGGAATCCTTTGCAAGGTATTTGAATGAAAGATGGCGTGTTTATGTCCTCGACTTTGAGGCGAATGAACTATTAATGCATGTATAATTTTTACTTTAATGAGGTTCACACGAGAAAACCGTTTAAAAGTCAAGATACTAATATTACATTAGCATTAGTAAATAGTGTCTATGTTGATTACACATGAATTCTATTTACTACGATTTTAATATTGACGTATTATTCTGTAAACGTACTTTTAAAAGGCAAGTTTTTTACCTTGAACACTAAAACTCACTCCATTAATACTCCATTTATTTACTTTTTTCACTACTTTGCGGTTCTCCCTTGAAGAAATTGGATGAAATATTATTAATTTGAGAAGGCTAATATTCAATGTATGGTCACGTCAAAACTGGCTGGACTCAGGTACAAAGAAGATCATATTTTGTTATAATACTCGTTGGTACTCATTTTCTTGATTTCATGGCTTGTTCCTCGAGTAAAGTACATTTCTAAATGTACACCGGGGTCGGAGGGGGGGGGGGTTAAAACAGGCTTCTCGAGGTGCAATGGACCGGACACTCCAAAATAGGGTCTATGTTGATTTTATAAAGAACAGATTTTATGAATGTAAAAATCACACTGCCGATTTATAATTCCATTATTATTATTATTTATTTTTATTTTTATTTATTTTTTTTACGGCGCATCGACAAATCTTGGCCATTAGCGCCGTCCATTATTATTATAAACCAAAATAACTTGTGTGTACAGATTTACAAAGAACTTGTTTTGAAGAAGACAATAATTATAAGGACTTGAAATTCCCTAGGCTTTTCTTTAGTGGTTACTATGTTTTATTTTTTTAATTGTTAATTTATATATTTCTTACTTTTAATAAATCTCTTTGTACTAATAAATTATTTCAAAATCGTAGTACATATTATTTCAGAAAGATGTAATATATCCAATAGACTTTTTTTTGTATAATTACATAGACTGTACGATTTCAGGTTAAATTAGGAATTCTTTAGGATTCTAGCATTTTAGATTGTTTCGGGAAACTTCTTATTTCTTCTAGATTCTTTCAAAGGTGTAATTATGTTATTTGCAGCTAGTGTCGCGTGCTGGCGATTATTGACCTCTACTGTGAACGGTTGCTCTGCGTTTTTCTCTTCTCTCTTTTTCTCTTCTCCTCTAATTATATCCGCTTTTGTAAACGCTTCCTAATTGCGACATCTTGCATGTCCCGCCATTCCGATGTCCAACTAACAATCTTCAATCCTATATTCTTCTCTGACTGTCTTTTTGTCTTGCAAAGATGTTTAGCTTCTAATAATCTAATTGGAACGTCAAATGCGATAAATACATACTTTATTTTATTTTAGTTTTTCTCTATGTGATTAAACTATTTCATTCAAAAATACATATTTAGATGTTTTGAAGTTGTATAATATATTCCTGAGATCATCGGTGCTTCCACATTTCCATTCGATATTTAAATTGAAACGTGATACTTAACTCAGTAACTCAGAAATTAGGATCGTTTCTGCGACAACCTCAGAAAGCAAAGAGTCTCATTCGTTAAGAAACGTAAAATGGCTACGGGCTTTGTCCTTAGAAAAATACTTGTGGTTTTTCTTCATAATATAAACATTAACAAATAAAACTCTGGATTGTAAAAGACTCTCATAATTAGAAAAAGTGCCTAATAACATTTCACAATTTGAGCATAAATTTGTGAGAAATATTTCCGAAAAATAATGTCAGAATACCTTTTTTTCTTAGCTGTATAAATTATTGATTTCTTGTATTTGAAGATTATACCTCAGTTCTTTCCAATATGTCAGAATATGAAACGAGTTTAGGGAAGATATGAAAGAAATTTAAAATCAGCTAAATTGTATTCATTATTTATCGTCCACTTATAAATAAATTAATAAAGTTGATTTTTAGGACGGGTTATCTACTGGTTATCAACTTAGTCAATCGAGGGTAGAGTGATCGTAGACACAGAGTGCTCACGCCTCAACGCTTATGGTCCACCTAAATTGTATTTAAAATACTCATAGAGTAATCAAGAAGCTCTAGGGTTGGTGGTTATGTGAAATATGTTTTGATTGGATTATCGTGATTCTTTATGATTTCATTATCTGGAAATCGAGGAAGGAATGTTATTAATTATTTTCGAGGAAGGAACGGTACATGGCGTGGGAGCCAGTTAATAACTACCTTATTAATACCTGTCCTTCAGGCAGAGCTATCCACCATAGGCTAGTATTCCAGACACTCCCAATTACACTCTTATATAAACTATTATCTCCGTTAGGTTACCGGGGGTTCTTGATTGGATTACTAATAGGATTTACCTCATTTTTAACCATACTCCACTTTTATATAAACATCATAAACTACCGGAATACAACTCAGGGGGGGGGGGGCGCAACACCTTCCTACGCCTAGAATATCTAATCCGCTGTGTCAACTAAGTTCGAAAAGTAACCCATGCAACATTATATGTATTCTCGATTGGACTCTACATATCCTGGTTAGAAAAGATTGTTAGCCAATATATAACACGTCCAGAAAAATTCGTAATATTTACAAACGCGCTCGAAATTTAGAATTTAAATAGATTATTTTTTTTTTTTTTTTTTTATATATATATAAGGTGCTTCTACTACTTTTAAATAGATTATTAAAATAAAATGTAAAATGAGAAATCAGAGACCCCCTATCCCCATTTTGTAAGATCTAGGGTTAAAACTGCAAGTAATGTGTCCAAAACATCATGCCATAAAAGGGCTACAGAAACTTCTTCGGGGGCTGGCCGAGATAGTGCCCCCCCCCCCCCCCCCCCCGAGGTAAACTAGGCATAATAGATCAGCCTAAATAATCCCTTCTTCCACGCTAACTTGCAGTTCTACAATATTCGGCATAGAATTTATTAAATCACCCAGGCATTTAATTAATGTCTGTATTATGAATGTTTCTATATTTATTATAGTTCTGTATGATACAGTATGTTCATAAATTTTCATTTAATTTTGACAAGTTTAAGGCTGAACTTTCGGAGAAACGAAAGAGCTTGCTGTTAGTGTACAACTTTAATACGGTTTTGCAAACAAATATATTCATCGTTAAGTGAAGAAATAAAACAGATCGAATAGAGTTGACTGTGCGACGAAGTGTACCTTAAATTGTCTGCCTGTCGAGTTCTAAGGAGGACCTATCTTGATTTAACGATGCGAAAATATGTTTCGTAGTAATTTATGTTCTAAGGATCGAAAATAGAAGTTCTTCTAATAGAAGATACATTTCAGGGAAATGAAAGTCGAGGTCTAGGTTGTGAAACGCCAAAAAATGAATTTTGTTTGATGCCATTAATTTCTGCACATATTTAAGTGATACATTTTCCGACTCTGGCCAATAATATGATGGAGTGTGAATCCATTTGACGAACATCCTGAGTAATTTGTCTTCTTTAAATGGTTACTGTCGTAGTTAATAATAAATGGACGTTAAAATTTAAATAAATGGTTACTGTAATTTTTTTTTTTTTTGTGTGTGTGCATCTGCTGCCGAGGCCATTAGCACAGGTTACTGTAATATTAGAAGATTAATGCTAAGTTGTGCATATTGTGTCTATTTACTAGTGTTTCGCTAATAAACGAGTCTTGAGTTTTCCTGATTAACAGCCAAACAGATTACAATGATAAAACGTGCATATGAACTCTTTATTTCTTATTAAAGTTCTTATAAAAGTTGTGTAGAGGTGAAGAAATACGTGGTGATAATGTATTCGGATGGTGAATGGTTGATAGCCTAGCTCTAAACTGGTGTCTGGACAAGTCAAGGAGTTCCATTGCCCTGGATCTGTTCTCATTGTCAAGGCCAGGATCCCCTTCAGGGTCGAAACTTATACAGTTTAATCTATGTTTATTCCCGGCACTTTCTTATACTTTCTGCTTCTCTTATTCACCATAGCTGTATCTATTATTTAGTAATGGACTAACTAGATATAATGGCGTTTAACAAAAATTGACCTAGATATTGTATAGTGTTTTCCAGTTCATCCAAAATAAGATACAATAGCTTTCTGGCCTTTGTATTTACTATGGATTCAGTTATTAATAGTTTTGTTTAAAGCACCTAAGGCATGATTGTAATATATAAAAAATTGAGAAGCAATAACAAAATGTAATACAGACTCGCTTTTTTCTTCAAGATTATGGCTGTAGCAGACACGTTGTAAAATAGTAGCTGGGAAAATATAAATTTTAGGTAGCTGATCAAATAAATGTTTGTTTTTTTTTAAAATATTTTTATCATGTTTAACTGAATACATCGAAGAAAATAAATATTTTGCTTCAGGTGCCTATTGCTAAGGATTTATTTTGGCAAATATTGAAAAGATTTTCTCTCAACAAGAGATTTCTCTCAACCTCTCAATTGCTTTTCGTCGGTTTAAGGTTTTTTTTGCATACGATATGAGATTTTCAAATGTGTGGTTGTCGACTAGAGAAGCTGGGCCATTATTAGGTGGATATTTGTTTTTATTTAAGTACTTCAAAATATTGAAAAAAAGGGGTTGTTCGTCAAATTGCCAGTTTGAAAATTAGTCTATTTAAAAATAATGGTTTAAGCATATCCATTTGTTGAATGAAGCTCGGGAAGGGAGTATTCCGGTGCTGCTTGCACTTTTGATTATCTCGTAAGATTTCATCGGAGTGTCAAGGCCGTAGCGGCGAAAGTTATGGTTTGACACTTACCGCCCTCGCCTTATGGTCTACAGACTGTTCTCTTTACTCACTTTCTTTTTGTTAGGCTGGCTTCTCGCGCACAGCAATAAACCGCTTCTTCTCTGTGGAGTATTTCTTTCAAACGAAGTATATTGGTTCAACATTCAGCTAGTCTTTAATGTGAACGAATTATCGAAAATGGTAACACTCCTCAGTAAATAAATAACACAGATTCTGCATTGTGAAAAATAAGTAGAATACCGTTTGATGTTTGGCAACTAATTGAAATCCTTAAAATCTACATACGAAAGTACAAGTGATGCGCGGTGGTTAATGTAGGTTCATGTCTCAAGTCTCTGCTACGTGGTTTCACGAGAGATCGTTTTGAAAACGCTTTGTAATCGTAACTAAAAAATGATAATCAGTAGACGTAGGCCTCTCTTTCCTTCGCCATAAAATTACCAATTTTATTAAAATCACGCGAGTAAATTAGTTTTAAGCAATTTTAAATGTTTATGATGATTATTCAGATTAAATATATTTATGTGCCTATTTTTATGAAATAGTTTTTTTATCTTAAGATAATCATGCATTAGTTAATTTAAACAACGATTTTATAAAACCGTTATTCTAAAGTTAATTAACGCTATTAAGCCACTGATTCATTCGAAGGAAAGATGTCGTTTAACTTCGACTTATGGCTGTCATTGTAACCTTACCTAATGACGAGCTGAAGAAATGAATGAAATTTTTAATAACTTCACAATATGCTATAATTTAAACGGCATGCATTCTCTAACTAAATGATGCATTCCCATGCTAAATCCTTGTAAACACTTTAATATGTTGTTCTTCGTTAATAAGAAAGATAAGGTGTTGGTCATCTACTCCTTCTCAATCTCAACAGTCGACTATCTCTTCAAAATTAATAAGAGAGAAAACTATTTTCTGAGTTCCTAGTTAATTAATAACTTTTTGGTTGGGGTTTAGGATAATTGCTGATGCTGTTTGTTCCTACATTCGACGGTTTTTCTCGATATGAATTAAAATGAGGAAAATCGAAACGATCTACCCGCTATCAAACCGAGAAGAGGTTTCCTGAATTGTCTTTACATCTTGGTTGAATTGTTTTAGTTTTTTCGTTCCGGTCTGAGACTGGCCGGCTGTGGGAAATGTATCCAAGAGGGAATGCAGTGGTCGGAGACTGGTGACCGCAAGGCATGCCTTGGGCTCCTAGTTACCTGTCGGTCGAGTTTCGTTACGTCCGTTTTTCTTCTTCAGTTCTACCTTCTTTGGACGTGAGCCTCCTTCTTTACTATTTACTTCTATTACAAATGGCAACTTGGTGGCTCCCTTACTGACAATTTGCACTGGAATTTTTTTCTCTCTTCAAGTTATGTTTTGCAGAAATATTATACAAAAATAATTGGTCTTTGCTACATAACCGACTGTAGGGACTTTTTTCTTTACTGTGTCCGGAATGCCCGTGGGGAGATTCTAAATTTCTTATAAAAGCAAAATATTTTCATTGATGTGGAACCTTCAAACTCATTTTCAGTTATACTCTCCCTTAATTACAAGCTTGCTAACTGCCTAGTCCTTCGCGATATACGCCCTACAGAAGGAAAAGCCTCCTAGCAGGAGCACATTTCTTTACCTGCTACGACTACAATTATTATCTACGAGTAGTCTTACTTAAGTAAGTAATCCTACTTCTTGTGTTTTAGCACTTTCCTCCGAAGGAAAGTAGCTATTGAGGTTGCTCTCATGACGGAATTTTTGAAAAATGTCTTCAAATCTTTATCGATCCTACCTAGTAGACATCGAAAATGACCCCCGTTAAACTTTATATATATATATATATATATATATATATATATATATATATATATATATATTATATATATATATTATATATATATATATTATATATATATATATATATATATATATATATATATATATATATATATGGACATTCAACCATGGTTACCTAAGTTGTCCTCGAGGTCTTCCTTCCGCCCCCCTAGGCATTCTCTAGTGCTGAAGAAGTCTGCCAATGTGCAGCCGAAACGTCCAAATACAGATTTCTTCCTGAAAGTCTGACGTTTTTCTCCTATCTGAATCCCAACTATACCTTGTCTTCGTATATATTTATATATATATATATATATATATATATATATATATATATATATATATATATATGTCTGTTAACACGATAGCGGCCAGACATTTTGTTTTTTCTTCACGAAACGTGATATATAGCGTTCAATTAGCAAACGATTGAACGAGTTTGTTAACCACCAAAATCGGTCCACCGGGAGGGGGGTTTACTCCGGACCCAAAACACTAATTTGACCATGCCAGCCGTAGTTTTTGTTATATTTCAACGAAACTCGGTATTCGTTATGTTGATCTAAAGAGAGAAATACGTTGTAAAAATAAACTAAATCGGTTCATTAGGAGGGGGGGGGGTTACTCAGGACCCACATTACCAATTTGCAACTACCAGCCGTAATTTTTGTTACATTTCACCGAAACTCGGTATTCGTGGTAGTAATCAACAGAGAAAAATGGTTTGTAAAAATAAACTAAATCGGGTTATTTGGAGGAGGGGTTTACTCCGGACCTGAAGTACTAATATACTCATACCGGTCGTAATTTCTTTTGTATTGTAACAAAACTCGGTATACGTCGTGGGTATCTCATGAGAAAGAAGTGTGGTAAAAATGAAGTAAATCGGTCTATTGAAAAGGAGGGTTTACTTCAAACTCTGTTTCATTTGAATTAACCGGCCAGACGTAGGTGCCCAAAGCCGCCGCGAGGAGCGCTATCTCCCACAAGGGGGACTGTATCCTGTTCCTGCGTCAGGTCAAAAGACGGAATATGAAGTTTTTCTGTATTTATTAAGTAGTACAGTATCATGTATTAACATAACTCTGGAAGCAAATTAGTTACAAAATTAATAATTGAACAGTTCTCATAAGAAATGTAAATGAACAGAACTATTCATGTTTTTATTTTATTTATATAGGCTATTTACGGCAAATTATTCAGTAATGTTATCTACAGTACAAAAATTCTGAGGAAAGTGCTTACTTATGCAGCTCCTGCGTGACGGACTTTTTCAGAATGCAAGTACATCTTTTTATTTAGTTTTCAATCCATCATAGCTATTTTTTTTTGCATGAAAATTGATTTATTTTTAAAAATAAAACTAACCACTTTAGTTGTAGCTATCCCCCCCTCTTATAGTTGTCCATTTTAAGTGGTTTATTTTTTAACGCCGGCTTCTTCAGGTTCAGCGGTGGAATTTCAAACAGTTATCATGCGCTCAAAATGGACTCCGCTAGTGAAATAATATATTAATATAAAACAATGAAGACCCAGATATATGGCAGAAGGCGTTAGTTGTAAACCTTTTAATTTGACATAAAGTTCCTTGAAACAAAATTCGAGATGTCTTCATCTTAATATAAGAAATATATTGTAAAAGCCTTCTGAATAAGTGACTTTATCCTTTCTGTACCTTTTATATTTCCTTTACGCTAATTGCGTTGTAATTGACATGTGTGTTAGTCTTGCAAGGAAGAAGGTGGTCTGACAGACAGTGCTAGTTAGGGAAAGAGAAAGATCTGGAATGTTTATAAATTAGAATGGTCGTGAGAATGTCCGTTAGGAAAAGAAGAACATCTTGTGATAGTTAAATTGCAGTCCTTTGGGTTTGGTCTTTCTTTTGTGCGCCCCATTCGAGAAGTGAATGTCTTCCTTTGCCGTGACACAGCTCGCATTTCATCGGCACGTCACTATCATATTCCGACCACGCTCCGGTCATCTTCGTAATTTCTTATCGTCTCAAATTTCTTTCTTCTTCCTCGTGTCCTGTGTAATTTTTCGAGTTTTCCCTGGTCAATTATACGGCATCTTCGCCTTAGAATGCATGATGCAATTTCGTAATATGCTTGGTATTAATAATTTCAGTACTGTGACGACATAATTTTAGCACGCCTAAAGGAAATACATTGTGCGTTAAATAAGAATGATAAACTGTGCTAAGGGATATATTTTACTTCGTTTATGACATAATGGTGCAAGTCGATGCATAACGTCATGAAAATATGAATGGTTCAAATTTGTAGATATATTTGTCTCTTCTCTTCATGCTCTTTACAAACACGGTATTTTGATGAACTTTGGATAAAAATATGCTTTCTTAAACCTGAACGAATGGCCGAGTTTGTTACCTATTATAATCCGCCTCCTTGAACATTAATAATCCAATCAGTACCCATCAAATAAATCACCCTTCCATTAACGGGAACGATAGGGTTTTTACGAAGACAAACACCCTAGAGAAATGTTGTATCTTCTCGGATGTAAAGAAGATAGACGCTGTCGTCAAAGCGGGTTGACATGAGATGGAAGGGACATTACACACCCAAGGCGAGAGCGATTTCCCGGCTTTCCAGCAGTGTGAAATGTGGATTTCCGACTGTGTGGAAAAAAGTTCTGTAAATGCTGTGTCCATTTGTCCATCGGACGGACTGACCTAATTGGCGAGGAGTATGTTGGACGGACAACGGGACAGTGGGAGAAGAATTGGGCCATGGAAGGCTCTCTGCGTTTCTCTATCTGTCAACCCCTAGACTAGCCACGTAGCGTCACGCCTACACACCCTCATCATGCTTATTTCATTACGTGCTCGGCTCTTTCCATACCTCCAAATCTCATGAGCCGTTTTCTTTTTTACATTTTAGACTTTCAGTCTTTTTTCCTTTTCGAATTACATGCATAAAAGAAGTCCATTGTGTGTGAATTAAAAAGGCCACAAATAAGTGTTATTATATAAATTCATTATTACTGGTGTAGCTACTTAGTTATCCAGCGACAGGTTTTCGGAAACCTATCCGCCAACTGCTGAAGGACCACATTTTAATCCTGGCAAATTAAGGAGTTTGGGCACTTGCGCTTGAGGATAAGAGAGAACCGAAGAAAGTTCTAGAAACTTACACTTTTCTCCTCGAGGGCGCCTTAGAATCTCGTACGAGGAAAATGCCCAGAGGACTGGAAAAGGGACAAAGCAGATGAAACAGCTTTGTAGGAACAGGGAGGAATGATGTAAATTCATTGTGGCTCTATATGGCTTAAAAGACAAAGAAGAAGAAACCTACCACTGGAGATGGAAGCCCCGACCGTTAACAGAAACACTTCAAAGCGAAGAAACCCTAGGCAGAATTTTTTCATCAAGACTTTTAAGTTGAGAAATTTTAAATTAATTTTCAACAAATTCTGAAAACTAGAAATTAAAGATGTGGAATTGAGACTTCAAAGTTACCTTGAAGATTTATCTTGTTCTGTTTCAGCTCTCGTTGCTGGATATTAATTGTTTTCTTTCTGGGTGACTATTTTATAATGTTGAGTACTGCGTAATTTGTGTCAAATAGTTTTTCTTTTTTTTGTTTCCAAGGAGTAGTTATTTTTCTGAGATGTGGAAAAATGACATGAAACAAAAAACGAATGAAGTAACATTAATTTGAGCGGATGATGGTGGTACTGCATATTACAAACATCTCTGGTCTCAACATTAATGATATTATAGCCTACTTAAATCGTTGCTTATAGAGGCAGCGCCAAGACGCCATCAGAGGCGATGTTCAACCGTCATCCGCAAATCAAGGAGCCTCCAGTGACACACAAGAACCAACCAGAAGTTTTTGTGCCCGTAAATTGAGGCTGGCTAAAGCCGTCAATAATATTAAAAATTAGTTTCTTATCAATTTACTTTATATTTATTTTTCTTCCTAAAGAAACCCCCTATCTCGAGACTTAAGATTAATTAAAAAAAAGCTTTTACTCTACTCATTTAGAAGTAGAGATATAATAGAAGATTAAGGTATTGAAGTGTGTGGTCTTGGCTCCTGAATCGTGTCTGGGCGAGGCCTATAATCTGACCCCGTAAGAGGACCGGGTCTAGGAAGGTACGTGTGTCGCACGCCCACCGGCGCGTTAAGGGCAACGCCCCCACATGTCACTCTGCTACTAGGCATAAGGAAATCGACTATATTCTTTAGAGGCTATGACGGATGTAGCATTTACCCCTGTGAAAATCAGAAGGGATGTTAACATGCATGCTCCTTCTAGAATACATCCACACGGTGTTTTTTTAATATATTCTCGAATAATAACTATTATTGGAAAGACCATTTGCTGGTTAAATACAACAATTCTGTGGCCACCCCAGGGTTGATTGACTGAAGCTCTTAACTCTCTTGTAGAAGATCAGGATTCAAATCCTGCAGATTTGAGGCAGTTGGGCCGAAAAAATAAAATAAAATAATAAGGCATTTCTTATAATAATTTAATGGATCCATTTCCCGATGATTCTTTCATATGTTTATCTCAGGCGCAAAATGAGTATGAGATACATAGAACAATCAAATGATGCTAATGCTCACAGAAGCAGTTGTAGCCTAAATAAAAAAAATTAAACAATAAAAGAGACAGCAAAACGCTATTGTAGTTGTGATACGGGTTTCGTTCCCAAATTGTAATTTATGTACATTTTTGCTTCTTTATGAATGAACTTATGAATAGTCCTAATTTTTCTCTTTATATATTTTTCGTCCCTAATAACATGGTTATTAAGACTAAATATAATTAATTTGCTCTCTCAACATTTTTTAATCTAAAGAAATTCATTCTAGTGCTCTAAGTTTAAATTATGTAGTTTACGCAAAGATATTTACGAATTGGAGGTATAAAGAAATACAGTAAAATATGAAAATGTGTATCAAATAAAAGAAATGTTTATTTCAAACGAAATTAGTTGAATTGCCTTTTATTGTTACATATCAATAAAAAACAAAAGCTTCCTTCCGTTGGTTCTCTTTTGAGAAGTATGATGAATGGGTTCTATTTTATATTGGTGCATGAATAAAAAAAGCAGTGTCCATTATCTCAAGTTGATTAAAAATTACGATTTAAAACCTACAATTGAGAGTTAGCTTCGATACTTGTGGTAAATACTAAAGAAGATGATGAGTGCATAGAGACGTCTCTTAAGGGATTTGGTTCATAAAGCGAGGCTTATAAACGGACAGCAAGAATCTCTCAGTCCTCTTTCCGTTAGATGTCCGTTAAACCAAGACCAATAGTGCCATGAGGTTTTTTTTATTTTTCACTAAACGAAAGGACCTCCTTAGAATCCCATACTTGGAGACTTCTTATCCTGTCGTAAAGTCTGCTGTCTTAACACTTATTCCGATAGAAAGAATAGAAGAATCATACAGACGCCGCCATTTCTGTTTATTTTTCTAGCTTTTTCCCTTTCCTCTTGAATGCACTGTCGTTTATTATTATACTAGTAATTTATTTTCAGCTCAAGCCTATTTCTCATTCTGCATATTTACTATTGATCCAACACATTTCAGCGAGTTTCCTCCCTCCCTTCATAGTAAGAAAATTACCTCGACCCGATGTCCACGATACAGGCATCATGGGCTACGTATATATATGTGTGTGTGTGTGTGTGTGTGTGTGTGTGTGTGTTCGCGCTCTAGCAACCTCAATAATTGTCCGATAAAATTTGGTACTAAAATACTTTCTTCCAACCAAATTTTCACCACTGCAAGTTTTTAGTGATAACCCCTTTCTTCAAGATTTCAGTGGAGTAGGTGCTTACAGTTTTCACAAAATATTAACTATATCTATTCCCAGGTTTCTATTCGAATCAGTATTGACTCATCCGCGGTTGGTGTAAGGTTTAGCTCCATAAGCTGTTAATAATTTTTAATGATCTGACCAGAAATACAGCACGATGATCGTCAGCCATTCATGTACTGTCCACGCCAGACATTGCTTAACTTCAATGATCAACTTCAAATCGAACCGGTGCACTCCACCCTGGCTATGGCTTTTAGCAACAGTTAACCCGAATTTATATTCAGGCTCTTTTACAAAATTCTTGATTTAACTGTACTATCCAGTAAAATGGTTAATGTAAGTTGGTTAATCAGATTGCATTTACGAGAGATTGATAATTTGGGATGAATAATCTCAACAAATTCATACTAACTATTATATTAAATAATGTTTAAATATATTTAAAATCGTATTAAGCTTAAATTTTTTGTTTTTATATTATGGATAAACAACTCAACTCAAATAAACTCCCACACTGGAGGGTTACTCCAACGTGGAAAACATGGAAAAAAAAATATTATGGGAATTGATCCTCGTAAAACACCTGCACTGCTCTTGATTTTATTTGCGGCTATAATCAAGTAGAACGGTGCATTCTTAATTTTCTTGGCATGTGATAGTAAAATTATTATTTTAAAATTATAATGAAACGGAATTAAATTCATCCTTAAATTACTGCTGACTTTTAAACCAGGAATTCCCTCAAAATAAATGTTTTAGTGAGTAATAAAAGGCTCAGAAGCTATGTAAAAGAAAAGGGAACTCGTAAATGTTAGGTTGTTCATCAGTTTTATTGACAAGTTTACAGTTGTAGCTAGCGAATGATACCTGTATAATGTCTGAATAGAAACAGTGTTTTTAGGACACTGCGTTGGATGGTATGCGGGTAGACTGTCTGTTCATGTATGTGTCAACCTGCCATCAAAGCCATCAGCTGGTAGTTTTCTCTTTTTAGTTTTCTAATAGTCCGAAGGATTTTTATGAATTTTATTTATTTAAGAAGCGCTTGTCAGAAAACATTTTAATAATTCAACAGTAGTCAAGGGTTTATATTACCTATCATGACTTTGTTTTCGACATTTTACAGTTATTAAAATGTATTTGATCTTTGTATTTTTCTTGGTAGTATGAGATGCAGACCAATAGAAGCGCGTGTTTGTAATGGACTTGGTTTGGCAAGGTTTTGTGATAAGCTGCCAAGCAAAGTCAGTCGACGTCCAAGCCTTCTTGGTGAAGCCTGCATACTCTATACTATCCTCGATATGTTTCTGCTATCACTAACATCAAAATAATAGCAATCTGGATATAAAAGAATATCCAGATATCATTGTCTGGCTACCAACTATATGTATTGATATATTTGCTGCTCTGCTTTATTTCCTGTATTTTGGGTATCCTGGTTTATTCTGTAAGTAGTTATTTGATCTCCAGATATTCCTATTTTGCTAATAAATAATTTTCTATCCAAACACCTATTGATTTTCAGATTTACTATATTTGTACATTTTTACACTAAGTATTTTTTTTGTTCCCACATTAATTTTGAGTTTACATGGTCTGGCCTCAAGAGTGCTAACAGATGTAATATATTCCACAATATCATTTTAAGATATTTATCTTTCTGATATTCTGGTATTTTATCTTTCAGAACAAACTCCATTTCTGTTTGTACTGAGATTTTTAGTTACGGCCGTGCTTTGAATTAGTATATTCTTTATGTATAAACTAGCTGACAACCCGTGCTTCACCACGGCCGATAAGTATTTTTTATATTGAGTTAAATAAGATATGATCAAAATTAACGCTACTACATAATTTTGTACAGCTTATTATTGCACGGACTTTAATGTTACCCAGGAAACACTATGTGGAGGTAACCGTACTTGTTTCTGGTGGAGAGTAAAATACAAAAAATAATACAACAACCGCTTAAAAAGTTAGGTAAACAGGGACAAATACACATTGAAAAGCATAAAACTAACAAATTTGAAGTTTTAAGCACTTATCTATTCGATTGACATCGCCCCACCGAACATTACAACAGAATCTTATTGTAGAGAATTTAGTAACCTTTTGAATAGCCGCCTTCCACTTATTTCGAGTTCCCAACCGTTTTCGAGATATTTTAGAAAATATACTGAGATCCGAAAACTTTGTATCACCATTCATACAATTTTTTTTCCATATACTTCGTTTCTGAATACCCAAACAGAAAATTAGTTTTGAAAAGTATTTCTATCAATTTTTCGGGTAAATGGCTACAGAACTCACTTAAAATATGGTTTCATTCGTTTTCCTACGTTAAGGAATCTTTCGCACAAATTTCGCTCCAAAAACCAGTAAACGGAGTCAACTGGTTTTAAAGTGAGAACTGGGACCTTTTAAATGAGAAGAAAGATTTTTGTACCAAATGTTAAGATTTTTGAGCCGATGAGGAACTTCTTAATCATTCAAACCCCCCCCCCCCCAAAAGTACTTAAACATTTGAATATATAAAAAAAAAACATTCTTAGCGACTGTTTACACTCTAAACGTATTGTCCGTGCAAAATTTCAAATTTTTGTGTCAAGTGGTTCGGGATATTATTACCTCGGATGGGCCATCACCAGGGCGTAAACTCTGTGAGGGACAAAATCACATTTTATCTTTAGTAATTCAAGGACTGCCATCATAGTGGAAATTAACCTCAATTAAAAATAATACAATGAAATAGATAATGTACGGCAACAGCTGTTCTTTATCGTCCTAGCAACGCATGCTGCCTAGGCTTGCCTGCTCTAACCAACTCAAACTTTAAACCCCTCTAAAAATACTTAAAAATTCGAATATCAAAAAATCCTTTCTTAGCGAGCGTCTACGTTCTATAGGGAGTGTCCATGCAAAATTTCAAATTTTTCTGTCGAGCGGATTGGGCTGGGCGTTGATGAGTGAGTGAGTGAGTGAGTGAGTGGTATTTGACAAATATATTGTAGATGATTTGAGTATGAGTTTCAAAATCGTTCTTGTATTTTTATAAGATATCACAATACTGAATGAAATATTCTTTGTGGGCACGACCAAACAGCAAATTTACATTAATTTAAGCGACGAACTAACTTGTGCAACAAGCAGCTTTAATTTAAGTGACCATAATTTACGTAGATTAGATTTTATGTTGAGAATTCCTTCGTGCTTAGAGTTTTCGTGGTTGCGATGGTTGGATACAATTCATCTTTCCTTCTTGACACAGGGCTTGGGCGATGTCTTGAGCAATTACCCTGTTATCTACACTTGACTGCATCTTCCTACACTTCGCCGAGCCTACCATTTCCTCGTCATTAATCAAACCACTAGGCACGTTTGTTTATATTTAGGCTCATGAAAGTATAAAGGGACGTACTTCAGCCGTTTTTTTTCATGGATTAATCGTCGATTAGGTAAGAGGAATAAAATAATAGAGTTTGAAAACATGAATATTATAAAAAAACAGGGGAAAAGTGGTTTGCAAAAAACTGGTGGAATAGAAGTAACTCATTCACTGCCATGAAATTGTTTTGTCTAATGACTTGACGTGGGCCTTTTAAGGCCCACGTCAAATCAATTGTAATTGTTTTGTCTAGAAGATTCGCCTTCCTAAGGTGAGTTAATACTTTAAATAGTTTTTCTGCTGATGAAGAAGGATCAGTTTATATGAAACCGAATAGATGTTTTTAAATTTTAATGTTTCAATGTTCAGTTAAAACGCTTTAATTGATAGACCTTATTTAACGCGAAAAAGTACTGAGATATTAGGACTCGAATCACCAAATTTAATTCTAATTTGTGTGAGGAGGCCGTCTGACCAGGAGAATTGGTGGTTTTTCTTTATGAAAATGAAATGGCGCTACCGCTATCCTGGCTAAAAAAACTGGTAACCTGTAAATAAACCGTCCCAAAAATGTGTCTAAATGTATATATGGATTTATAAAGAAATAGTATCGCACTAGCATTTCTAAAGTGACACAACTCAAAATAAAACTCTACTGAAAATGCCACTCTTGCCTATGTAGGGAGGATAGCATTAAGACAGGAAGTGCCCTCTGGTGTACAAGGTACAAACAGTTTTGATGGTAGATAGAGATATAGACCATGTATTTCATCGCATTAACTGAAAAACGCCCATTTTTGTGTCGTGTCACTTTAGAAATACTACTGCGATAAGTTTAAATAAATAATATGTGCAGGCAGTTGGTTCTTCTCGCATGTGGTTTCATACGTGTCTTTTAACAAAAACAAGTTTTCTATGTGCTAACAGGGGATACATATTTGTATTTTTGGTTCAAAATCTTGTTTTCAGTTTGAGACATGTTTCAGTTAATATCTTCTATTAGAATAAGTTACCCTTTGTGCCTTTCCCATTTTCTTTTTTAATAAGCTGAAAAAAACCTGTAAAGAGATGAAGCAGCTAGGATTTGTGAGTTTTTAATTAAGAATAGGATTAGTGAGAGAGAGTAAGGAGTGGCCATGCGAGTATAGCGTAGATATACCGTTAGGTGTGGCACGGTAATTCCGATTCACTGCATTAATTAGTCACAGCTCCTAGCACCGTCTAGGTGACCGCCTCCTTCATTCAACATTTCTCTCTCTACTAGCCGTACAGTCAGCTGATCGTCTACTTCAGGAGTGTTGACACTGTCGTCTGCTTACAGTCACTCATCTTGTCGACCTTACAACTCCATTCTTACAATAATATTGCTCTTTTGTTACCTTTTCCTCAATTTAGTACCACTACATTACGATTATAAAACCCAGTCGACTTTTTTATTCACCCTAAATGCATTCGATTAGTCTATTCATTTCTTAGTAAAATATAAGAATAAAAGTGGACTTTGGATAAGATCATCATCATCCATGACGGGTGAAAATCATTCGGAATATTATTCGCTCTTCCTTCATCAAAATGTCTAATAATGTCTACAGTAAGATAAGTTGGTAAAAAGTGTCCCCAACGACATGGATTTCGGAGTTTGATCACTTGAATGGTAACCTAAAAATACTCAGTCATGCAAATATTTAGCCTTCTGGAGGTCATACTAGTGGCACAATAAATTAGAACGTCTTGTATCTATTTTATTTTTTTACGTACCTACAATTTTATCCCAAAAAACCTTAAAAAAATCATTGAGTTGTAATATTTTTTTTATATTAATATTAATTTTATTTTAGAAAATATCACAATCTACAATTCAATTGTATTATGTAATTTGATATAAGTTACTTGCTCACGCCTCAGGTGTCTCCAGTTGTCAACCGAATAACTTCCTTGTTAGGAAGGATTCTAGGATGACCTGGAGATACCTTACGCCATACAACCACAGCCTGCGACTAGCAGGGAGGATTGAAGGCGAAGGAGACGTGGGCTATGATATCATGAGGAGAGAACATATCCACAGATATCACTCTCGATTTATACAATTATAATTTCTTTGATCACTCCACGGATAGTTGTTTTTGTTCACTCCACGACACTGCACTGCATAAGTAAGTCTCGGGGCCACTTCCTGTTAAGGCGTCTTGGTGGAGAGGAAGGATGATTGGTGCTGGATAAGGATTGGACTAAAGGAGTAGGATAATTGATTAATTTGCTATGGAAAGATGAGAAGCGGCTAGGGATTATATCTTGGACAAAAGGGATATTTAGGTCATTATGGAGGTTTCGATTTGTAACATATTAAGGAGCATTGACTATGGTACGTAGGACTTTAGATTGGAATGTTTGGCTGTCCCCCAAAGTTCTATTCCGTAAGTCCAGATAGGTTTTATTAGTGAGTTGTAGACAGTTAGTTTGTTATGTACGGTTAAGTGTGATGATCGGTTTAGTAGGAAACAGTAGGGCAGGTTTTACGTCGAAGGGTAAAGGTTATTTGGTGACATTTTTCGACGTTTATTTTGATGCGCCATTTCTTGCAAGTTGTAATTAATAAACGTTAATACCCATGATTTTTCATTTTATTTTGGCTCGAAATTGGAATTTTCAGAAGAGTTTTAATTTTTAAATGGATTATTAAAATAAGAAAATATTATATGATCAACTTCTATATACCATTTTTGGTATACTTTTTCTCGTGCTTTCCAATGCTGAGGTGAAACAAATCATTTTCGGAGCAGAACATGCTCAAATATCGAAAAAAAAACGCTTTTTTTTGCATTTAATTAGACATAACCTTAAATGTAAACTGTATAATTCACAAGCATTATAAAATAAAATAAATACGGGACGTTTTATTTTTATTTTTTTTTTGTGCCACTAATACGAGCTCCAGAAGGTTGAATAATTGTGGACATTGTGGTCGAACTCCGAAATCCATATCGCTGCACGTTTCACCATCTTATCTTCCTTCAGCATTTGGTGTAATATTCAAAATCATTTCTGTTCTTTGGAAATTTTCGTTGATTGCTACAATTACTTGTCTCGTCGATATACATATATAAGAAGGATTAGCAGGACGATGATAACCTTTGACGTTCTTCGTCCTTAAACCCTATTCATACATACAAACAAGAAAGGTTGAATAAATATTAATAATGTATAAAACTTCCCATGGCAGTTGAAGAGATGTCTAAAAAAAAAAAAAAAGGCATAACTACCCAAAAAGCGTACTGACGTTTCGGTGACTCGAAAAAAACCATGGTGATGTTGTTGATGGATGCACAGCCTACGGCTAAAAAAGAAGGGTCACTATCCTAGGCCTCCAGTGTGGTTTGTTTTCGCCTCATTGGTTTCCTTCAAGATGGATACCATTCCCACGGGCTATCTTCTCATTCCGCTCTATAGGTTTCTTTCTTTCTTTTTCCTTCTTTGCTCAGAAACAATTAATGATTGCCCTTTAAATTGAGGTGTGGTATTTTTCGATTTAACTTGTTATTATTACATTTAAACACTATGATGCATAGCTTAACAGGACAACATGGAATGGCTCCAACCTTTCAACAACATGCGCAATCCTAAGTATGGACATCCTACAATTGAATCCCCAGTTTGTGGCCAACCAACGACAATTCAACCTTGGAATGCGTGTCGGCCATGTTAAAGTTTCTACATTTCAAAAAAAAAAAAAAAAAAGGAACACTTACTTCACTTATTTGTTCATCTCCGCGGATTTTGTTGCTTAGGGGATTTATTTAGTATCATGGTATGATTAATTTTACGGACTTCAATATCAATCTGCCATGAATACGGTCTGTTCATTTACTGCAGAAAAGTGTCAACTTATTTCGAAGACTCGATGAAAAGAACTTAGAAAATAGGTTTTCAACTTTTCTCACGCACAAGGAGGCTTTTTCTTTCTTTTTTTTTTTTTTAATTTAGAAAATTTGAAAATAAAAGATTATTATTATTTGTTGTCCAATTCTATGTATTTGGTATCCTTTGATGTTTCTTGTTGTAAAAGAAGAAACAGCAAAGACTGTCTCAATTACTGATTGTTGTGTTGTTTTTACTTAACCGGATTCCTTGTAACTGTAATCGTTATTCAGGTAATACAGAAATGCTCCATATCGTTGACTATGATAATCTATGTCGAATGTAATAACGGCTTTAATCCCTACTAATGATACATTGGTGAGGGGTCCGACACGAAGGTACCTTCCGTGTTGGAGATGAAGAAGCACATCCTTTCGCCAAGCTACCTCCCTGAAGTAGGTCGTGGCTAGCGGGTGAAGTCGGATGCTCGCACGAACGGGACTTGCGGCAGGATCGTGAGCCAGGGGTCCAGGCTCGTGTTGAACGGGACCACACCCTCAACCTCCTTAGCATATACCTCGGTACTACCGTGGCCCATCTCGCTACTCGGACATCTCTCTTCCTAGAGCTGCTTATCTGCCTGCTTTCACCACTAGGCTAATGCATATTCCAGTGTCATCGCAGATGGCCTCCGACATTAGCTTCATTGTGTAAGCAAGCCGAGCCCTCGATTTATAAAATGCATCCGTCCTAAATATTAGGAGGTTCTTTGTACCTGCTAACCCGTTGCTGTATATCTTTGGATTTTAGGGTTGAAATGGGGACAAGTTGGTTTGAAAAAAAAAAAATGTACATGTTTTAATAATTTGAAGCACTATACAGAGCTATCAGATTATATAATACATCCCTGTGTCTTGGATATCTAGTATAGTAAGTTTATAAGTTTTCCCTGAAAATGAAACCTTACAAACTCCGAATATTAGTATAGCTTTATTAGTTTCGTGAGCCATAATTTTTCTTGGGGTCATAATGCAGAAACGTTAATCTCCAACTAGAGTTGAGAAATTTTCGGTAGTAAAATACAAACACGCATTGATTATGAGACTCAACGGGAAGGAAGTATCAAAAAATATTCTAAATATCCGATGAAATTGCGAAAAATGTTGTATACATGAAGCCTTATTTATCTCAGCCATCCAAATAATATTTTTCTCAAAGCAAACATGTTCCGAGATTTCATATGAGTTACTGTTCTTTAGATAAAAAAAGGGGGGTGGGGGTATATATTAGCTATCTGGAAATACATCTGCTTTATTCTTGAACGGTGCCAGACTTATAACGGCGCAGTGATTTATTTACATTTAAGCGATTTTGCCTAGTACGAAAGTATTGGACCATAGGAGAAGAATGAACCTCGTTTCATAGGTAGATAAAAAAACTTCAAATACCAGATCGACTTCTCGACTCACTTGGCTACGTGAGCACTTAACACTCATGCCAAGGGTTGTGGGTTCGATTCCCACTATAGGGTGGTGGCTTTTCTTTAGAAAAAAGAAAAGACATCAGCCCTATCCTGGCTATATCTTTTCTTAAAATTGTACAATAATGACCTCGCTTTAAAATAATTGCTTTACTACTGTTCATTAGAGAAATAATCTTTCTTAGTAATTTCATCTCTCTGAAGTTGAACGAATATTATCTTATCAACATTAATAGTCGTATGATTAGTCACCAGAGAATTGTATTTGTCCCTAAAAATTACCGATGACTGTTGGTCTTTGTTTTTTGTTCATAAGAGAGAAAATAACGTATAGTACTGACATAGAGTTTGAATGACTGTTTTTCTGATTAAATTAAAACTGATGTAACTGTACGAAAGTCGACTACAACACACTGTTCTCTCCAAAAACAAAACTTTTTTCTTTCCTACTCTCCAAATATAGGAACAAATTTGTAGCTTAAAAGGCTTATAGTCCGAAATCGAGGTGGAATCCCTTCTACGAGGAGAGCTGTCTTTATTTATGAGTATTCTCAGGCAGGTTTTTTACATCCTACCGTTTTACGGTGGGGTTCAGTCTCAATCAAGCTACCGGGTTTCATAGTCAATTTATGTCAAAGCTTGAACGGCATTTATGCTCCCCAAGTGTAATTGACAGCACATGTGAGTGTAAAATGGATGGATCTGGATTCAAATCCCAGCGAGGTGATTTATTTAATAAATGAAGATTTGATAAGTTGAGGGCATTGCAAATATGTTCAATTTAGTCGATATTTTGTGGTGCAGTTATTGATATTATCTATGATGGAACCGTTGAGTGATTTTGCGTGTGAGTTATGGGGAAGTGATAGTGAGGAGTGAACGGTACCTGTGACTGGGAATCGTGACTTGGAGCAGGCGGCGGATTATCATAACCACCTGTTGCCCTGAGCTTCCATTCAATGGAAGCCACTAGCTCGTCTGTTGCATGTTCTACCGACGTCAAGTACTTGAAAGGTGATATTTGAACTCGCTTCGTCACCCTGATGATTTTCGTGTGTGTCGATTGTTTCATCATGCATGACTCACGGCAGTTCCCAACATTCATACCGCATGAGAACTTTAAATCCTTAGGTATAGTATTTCACGCTGTTAGACATGAATGATGCTTTCGAAAGCGCACTGTACACTCCTGCGTCATGAACGTTTATGTCAGCGTGTTAGTGTTGAAGTGTCTGGAGCTAAAACTTATTATCCAGGTGAATGGTGTTCATCTCACCTCTATTGTAATGTCTTTGGGTCAAATTTAATAATTTTATTGAATTTGTCAACTCTAAACAAATCGAATGTCTGGTGAACATATTATATTTGTGGCGTTTCTTTATGGCGTATTTGTTTATTAGCTCTCATATAAGTATTTTGGCTTTGCTAAAGCATACTTTAATGAATGCAGACGTTCTGTAGGACTAAATCTGGCAAACATCACTTTAAAAATCAAACTACGTTTTTTCTTAATAAATCTTAAATACGGAACCTGCTTTGAATAATAACAGCGAGCCGAAATAGTTATATTTTAGCCTCCCCTCGTCTTTTCAAACAAAGTATCCTGAAATTGTGGATGGAGTTTAGATGTGGGTTTGGTATATTCTACTTTATTCCATACACACAAAAATACAACAAAAAAAAACTGCAAAATTGTTTCAATTCATTTTGAAAATGTTTTTGAATTCGTTTTTTAGTTAGATTATTCGGAGTAAGATCGATTATTTAATGATAACCCCCACTCTTAAAATAAAAAAAGACCGCTTAATAAATTTTTTTCCTGAGGTCGGTGTCTTTCTGAATCATTGAGGATTGCAATTATTTCTTCCAAAAAATTATACCTTTCCATCTTAAGACTTTTCGTGTCAAACTTCCTTACTTCTTCTAGTTTATGGGTTTTTACGAAACTCGTTGATCAGTTTTACTTTCGCTTAGTATCCTTTTCATTTTATTCGCCTATAGACATGAAGAAAATGAAATGTATTTGATTGCCTATTTGACTTTTCTTTGCTAAACATTCGTTATTTCAAGATGTTTACTTTCTTCGTTGGCATTTAACTTTGTGCTAACTGACATGTAATTCTGATGATTTCATCCTTTACGGCTTACCACTTGCCCCAATGGGTGGTTTCAACTTAAGGACTTGATTCTTTTATGCCGTGTCGGATCATTTGGTTTATTTAGTTGAATATTATACAATTATAGGAAGCAGAATAGGGTAGTTTGAGGAGTATCGGTAACATTTCGAATCGTTAGAGAATGAAGCCTGATATAAAAGGTTCTTGATAAGTTGGTAACTGTTTCGGTCCATTCACCCTAACTCTGATCGTCCTCCATTAGTCCACTTATCTTCCATTATCTTGAGCGCCAACGGGAAGCGATCCCCTGCCTCCCGCAAAATATCCCCGCGTTACTTCCATGTTTGTTCCCCTCTTTTTGTCGATTACTTACTGCCAATTGTTGGTCGTTCTGAGCCCCCTATCACAAATTCACGATAGACCTCCTTGTTCATAACTGTTATTTGACTCGTTTTCAAAATTTTTTTGAAGAAGTTCCCCCTCAAAAACGTATCCTCTTAACAAATAACACTTATTCTTTTGAGTTATTTGTTATTCCAGGATTACTCCGCTGGAGCCAGTTTCCGCTCACTCTTCTTCATCTCTAAAAATTGACGCTTCTCTTCCGCAAAATATTATCATCCTATTGAAAAGCGATCTCATACGTGCCAGATAGTTTGTTGAGTCTAAAAAAAACAACTTAATTTATATCGAATGAACACCCCTGTATTCGGTATCCTACAGTCGGAAAATCTTACTTATGTTAAATTTTGCCCCGATTTTTTTATTCGAAGTATTTAATGGCCAGTTACCATGGAATCTGAGTCCACTCAGATAGAATCACAGAGCATTTAGTCAAAAGTTGAAAATTTGTTTTCCTCCTGCTAATCCTCTACTTTCTTCTACTCAGGTTTGCATAACTTATTAGATGAAGTGAAAAGGCTCTTTAATATTACATTTTTAATTTTATAGCGCTTGATTATAATCCACTAAACATTTTAAACGTAGTAGAATGAATATAAGTTCTTGCAAAGGAATCCCAACTAATAATACAGTATTTAACAAAAATCATATGCATTTGATGTTAAATTGACTTACCTGGATAGTTGTCTGCATTAGAGGCAAATAATACGCAGAGTCCCGTCTCGTAATTGACTGAGTGACAGGACTCGTTGGCGTGACATGCTTCTAGACAGTCTGTGAGCATGAGTGTTCCAGGTATGGAGTCTAGGAGGTCATCTGGAGCGGTGAACACATAGCCCGTGACAAGTTCGAAGCCAAGGAGTTCGGGATCGCATTCTGCCAGCACCTCTCCGGCCGAGGTGATGTCCTGACCCAGGCAGCCTAGTACAAGGAGAAGCACCAGTCCTGTCGTTCTAACGATTCCAGCAGCCATGTTCTGAAAAAAATAATGATAGACTTTTTATGTAGTATCAAGGCAATGCTATGTAATGTTTTGTTTTAGGCCATAATGCTATGCTTTATTTATTTATTTTTTGCTCGACTTTTCCCCTCACCGATATTGTTGTTTATTTTTGCTCTATATTTTTGAATAGCCTTTCCAGCTTCTTTTAACTGTCCATCTTTTCTGCCTGTAGCTCATCAGAGAAGCTTGAATAATCAGATAAGACGAAGTACACGAATAAACAACAAGGCTGCTTGGGTAAAAAGCTAAACTAAATAAACGTGTTCAAGGTGCATGTTCTAAAAGTTATCGATACCATGCATTGTTAAGTTGTTCTCATAATAAGGGTCAGTTTGTTGTTATAAATTTAATTATTATTAAATTTTAACGTCCATTTATTATTAACTACGAATTTTAGGACGGGTTATCTATAGGTTACCACCCTTTTCTAGCCAGGATAGGACTGATGCCTTTCTTTTTTCTAAAGAAAAGCCACCACCTCTAGTGGGAATCGAACCCACGACCCTTTGGCACGAAGTGTTAAGTGCTCACGCCTTAACGCTCACGGCTACGGGGTCTCCATATAAATTTAAAATAGTACACTCTACGAGAATGGCGGTTTCTTTCTGAATTTCGTTTTTATTTAAGTGTATACATCATGCTTCTTGACGTCTGTCATGAATATGTAAATTCACCTGTTCTCCTGAGTTTCCTCCAACATCTTAGTGGCCTTTTGAGTTTCCATGCACTATCGAACCACTTTATAAATATATAATTTTATTTCTGTCTGTAGAACTTTTTCTTGTTTTGGACTCCATTTTCCTACAGTAAACGAATTTAAGTTTAAAAATTAGCTGGGGGCATGAGAATGAGATGATGGTTTCCCTGCTGGGGGCGTGAGATGGCACAATAGATCTGGCAAGTCATCTGACGGTTATGTGCCTCAGCCGCTCGCCGGCTATTCCTGGCTCATGTCTGTTCCTGTAAAATCTTCAAATGCTCATGATCTCTATCGTCATTGTATTTTCCAAGTGGGCTATTCTTTTATGTTGCGTTCACCTCCACAATCTAATTCTCTAGTAATTAATTCAACTACAACTTTTTTTTTTCATATTATTTTATTTGATCTCAAAACCAGTAGAGGGGCTCCCCGTGGTCTAGATTCAATTGCGGGAGATAGTGGGTTCGAGTCCCACCGGTGACAGGAATTTTCTCATCTCACTGCTCGTTGAGGAAATCCTTCGATGCACCAGGATGTCGGCGCTAATGGCCAAGTTGTTGATGCGCAAAAAAAAAAAAAGAAAAAAAAGAAAGAAATTATAATTGGCGATGTATTTCTAAAACAATAATGATCGGATTCTCTTTGTCTCCTCTTCCACCTGATGAAAATATGAGCTCTCGCGTTTTCAACTTTTGTGTGACAGACATGCTTGAGGAAGTACGTTTAGACACAAAACATTAGGGGTGTGAAATATAACCTGCTTCTAAATATTTTAAGGTCAAGCATGGGTAGTTATGCTCGGAATGCTGGAATCTTAAGAATCAGTTTATCGATGCATCCCATTGTGATGAAGCGATCATAACAGACGGAATATTCCGGATTGCTGAACAGAACGGTCATTCTCTTAACTGACAAGCATAGGACAGCTGCTTAAACAAAACTGCCCTGAAGTCATTACCGAGAACTGCGAATATGTGAAAACTTGACCATGAAAATAAAAAGCTCATGCAAATAGAGTCATGTGACGATAATGAATGTTAAAAAAAAAAAAAAAAAAAAATACTATCCATCAAGCGTGCATTTTGGAAAAATCAAACGACTAAATGGACAATGTTATCTTATACTTCGTACTCCTTTAGTGTTTATCTTATTTGACAATGAACCTATGTATAAAAAAGTAACGTACGACACTGGGAGATCCACGACTAAATAATTTTGTATCGAAAAATACATGTTTTTATTGCTCTTATGTTTTGTGAAATAATTAAATTTACATTGTAACAGTTTTATAATAATTTTTAAGTGGTTGTTTAAAGTTTAGTTTTTTATGTATTATGTACATGTATGTTTTTTTATGTATTCACGATAGCTAAAAATGAAAGTGGAATAACAATCAAGAAGTCAAAGAAGCGTGCAAGGTAGTTCAGGATCGTTCAATATGGTCCTGAGTGAGGGATATGTATGTATATATATATATATATATATATATATATATATATATATATATATATATATATATATAGAGAGAGAGAGAGAGAGAGAGAGAGAGAGAGAGAGCATGTCTGTGTGTGAGAGAGAGGCTGAGGGAGAGATAGAGAGAGAGTGAGTCCGTGTGAAATGAGCGAGTGACTAAGCTACTTATCGGTGGTTATTAATGTAGACCTTGAGCTTGTGCTGAAAGGTTCATTCTCGGAGACCCATAGGACGCTGGGTGGGTGTAGCACGTAGCAAACCCATTCTCCGGATGACGAATGCCTTCATGGGCTCGCCAAGTCGCTAGTTCGTCACGACTCTTCACTCTTCTACCTCTTCACTATCCGACGCGAGCTTTCTCTTGCGATTTTTGCCGAGGAGCTGGATTGGCTGAATTTCATGAATTGACATTATTGGCAGACTGTTATTAAAATTTGTTTCGAAAGTTCTCTTTGTGCTGTTTGTTCTTCCGTTGTTTTTAATGTGATATCTATATCCGTTTCTGAGAAAGGAGGAAAAAAACATGTTTTTTTAGCCTATTTTGGGTTTGTGTATTCTGAATCGTGGGATTCTATTGAAATATTTTCGTTGGATATTTTGAGACTCGATCACTGGTTCAGAATACATTTGAAAGTACTTTATTTATAAGAGACCTTTGAGATGCTTAAAATAAGTGATTCTCATTCCAACTAGTAAAGTACGTATGTCTGATTTCATTTCAGTCAATAAGAAGAAAACATAATTTATGAATAATTTTATGAAATTTAGTTTCTTACGTTTATTGGAATCTTTTGATATGAAGCTATTGTTAAATGGCTTATGTGCTTACTCCTCCCTTTATTCCAACAGGTCTAATACTCCAAGAATTAATTGACAGAGAAAGATAATCAGTCTTCATAATTTGATTATTTAAAAATATAGAGTTGCTCATTGGCCGTTTGAATAAAAGTTTGAAAGGTTGATAAATGCTAGAATACCTCCTATCAGATTCCGATGAATAAACCATACACGTTTGCATTTCAAATGTGGCCTAGGTTCTATTGAATGGGGTGTCAGCTGTAGACAAATGGTTACAAGGAGATAAGAATACTAAACACCCATTCATAATAGGTTATTAACGAATAGTGCATTCCATTTATAATTTTTAACAAAGTCTTTGCTGTTAGGAATAATGTTTCAAGGAATATTTTTTGTGCGATTTTATTATAGGTAATAGGGCTAAAATATGGCAAAATATGAAACGTGAAAAGTATTAAACCTGATGAAAGTTTCTTTCGTCTTCGAATGGCTTATGACTCCGAAAGAGTAATCTAGTGAAGTTCGTTAACGTCGCACTTTTAATGTTTTCTGCCAACCTTCAGTATTTTTTGGATTTGTTAACTTTTTTTGTTAAATTATTTTTCTGTAGCTTTCTTATATATTTTCAGAACACACATTTTTATTGTAGTTTGTGAATACAGGAAGAATACGATGTCATATTGTTTTATTGTTGCTGGTACTGAAATAATTTAGTTTTGTATTATATAATTTTTATTTTCATGTAGAGGTTGGTCACGGTTCTTTCAGCCGCTCTCTAAGAACCCGGCACATCCAACTTAACTTCCTGGGAAGTAAAGTCAAAGCATTTAAGGCGATTTTTATATTTTATTAATCAATTGTCTTTTATTTTATTAAATTATTGGTCTAATTGCCAATTTCTTCATTACCTTCATTTTATGTGTACGTTTTCAATTTCCTCCGTCATTTTTGACTAACTAATTTTTCTTTTAATTTTTTACAAGAACAGTTAAATAACAATTCTTAAAAAGTGGTTCCATTACATTTTCCAATTCAAAGTACTTACAAAAATGCACCTTGAAGCCTGTTGACGCAAAACAGTGTATGAGCTTAAAAAAAAAAATAACTTATAATTATAGGGGTCTTCCTGTGGTCTAGTGGGTAACGCCTTAGTTTCTAATACGGAAGATGGTGGGTTCGATTCCCACCGACGGCAGGAATTTTCTTACCTCAAATGAACAAATGAATGAGGTAACATTGAGGCTACGAAACATTTAAGGCTTTGTTAAAAAATAAAATACTCTAGAAACTAAATGTGGTGCTGGTTTTTTTTTCTAACCCTAGCAAAACAAAAAAAAAAAAAAAACAAATGAAGAAATGGATAATATCTAATCCTAATGAAAGTGACAATAGAAAGAGTATACTCCTTAGGAGCGTATAAATGAGCATATGTACTTTGATGTGCATGTACGATGATGAGACTCGAAGCGTGCAATGCAAATGATGATTGCTGTTAACATCTAGCGTGCTAGTGTCACCACTAGGTTCGAACATTCGTTACGCTAGCTTAAGGTAACTAATTGTTTGAAGCAAGGCAAGGACTGTCCTCACGCTCTTAATCGTCACATCTTTACGCAACAAATAACACATTTCACGGCTCACACACACATTTCTTCTTGGTATCTTTTAGTAAATTGTTCTAGAGCACCCCATCAATGTTACTCGGAACCCTTCTTTCACTACCTAAGAAAATAAATAGTTTGCTGCTCCAGGGTTGCGACATGAGATCGACGTCATAATTGGGTTTCCTCCCAATGGAAGGAGAGAGGAAATGCATTAAAAGAGAAGAATTCGTTGAATTGTAGACAATGTAGTATCGAAAGTTTTACTCGATTTAGGTAAAAATTTCCTGGAGAACCATACAGCTCAGACCGCAGAAGTATTTTGCGGTCGTAACGTTTAATATCTCAATTCTTTACAGGCAGGAAGTCCGTCAAAATTGTGTCTTCCTTTAGAAATGACTATAGACAGAAAAAACAAATCTACCTTCTAATGGCTGACTATTTTTTATTGCAATTCCATTTTTCCCTTGTTTTATATTTCAACCTTTTGCTTTACAAGTCCCGTTATTATTTTTGTCTTTTATATGCGATAGTATCAAAACTTTCTATCTACTAACTAGTTATCATTCTATGAAAAGTCCATTAAAATCTGTTGTGAAAGGTTCGGAAACATTCTATTTTACGAATAAGGTGATACGCTGTAGTACGCAATAAATAAAAATAGAATTATTTTATTTATTTATTTATGTAGTGCTTCATTTCATGGACAATAAGCACACTAAGGTAAGTCTTCCAAGAAACCAGGGAGAACGTGAAAATTGTATTATTTTACAATTAAAATAAGAGTAAAAGTAAAAGTAAAAGTAAAAGTAAAATAAGGGTAAAAATAAAATGATTAAAATAAATTTCAATTTTCAACTATAATGAATAATAACTTATTCATGGAATAAAAATGTAGTTCAGTAACCTGTCTTCGGGGCCTTCATATGAGATCGTATAATCCTTTAGTTTGTAGATATGTCAAGATACTGTCTATGTACTGGCTACCTTCAGCGAGAAGTTCACACATGTTGAATGGAATAGTTGAGTCTTGTCGTCTAATGCAGTCTGTTAGAATATGTTTTATTGTCAGTTCAGTATTACAAATTTCACATAATGGTCTCTCTTGTCTTGTCATGAGGTACTCGTGAGTAAGTCTTGTATGGCCAATCCTAAGTCGAGCCAATACAACCTCCTCCCTTCTATTGGCCCGATAACTGGATGGCCAGTCTTTGACCGTATGTTTTATCGTCCGTAATTTGTTGTCCGTAAGTATCGTCCAAGAGTGTTCCCAGTTTTCCAAAATAAATGTCTTCACAGATCTGTTTATGTCTTCATGTGGAATTGGTCCGTTATCCGTGTCTGTTTGTTCTGCAGCTAGTTTTGCGTGGGTGTCTGCAATCGGATTTTTCCCTAGTCCTTCATGACCAGGTAGCCAGTACAATGTTACATGTTTGTGTAGAGAGTGTATTGTCTTAAGTATTTTTGAGAGTAATGGATGATATGTGTATTTGTCCTGTAGTGCTTGAAGTGAACTCAGTGAGTCAGTGTAAATAACAACGTCTCGTCTGTCTGAAGTTGGTATGTTCTCCAAGCCAATAAGTATGCCGTAGAGCTCAGCTGTAAATGTACTGCAGAAATCATTTAGTCTTTTAGTTATTATGTGATCTTCTATAACAGCTGCTGCTCCCACACCTTTATTGGATTTCGACCCGTCAGTGAAGATGGAGAGTTTCTGGCTGTTTTGGACAGTGAAAGTCTTAAACATTTCCTTATAAATTAATTTTGATGTTGGGCTTAATTTATTAAATTTTGAAAGGGTAATGTCAACATTATAACTGCTTAATAACCAAGGAGGGAAAGGGGTAGTGCCAAATGTCAGTATCTCCGTTTCGTCGAATTGTGAAATATTATCCAGTTCTCTATATCTTACACTGAAAGGTCTCTGGGCTCGGGGTTTGGTTCTGTACAAGTCGTTATAAGGATTATCGATACTCATATGAAGGCATTCGGAGTCACACATGGCTCTGGATTTATGCATTTGAGTTATAAGGAGAATTTTACGGCGGTACTCGAGAGGAGGTTCGCCGGACTCAGCATACAGGCTTACCACAGGGCTACTCCTGAAAGCTCCAAGAGACAAAAATAGAATTAAAAGAAAACGTTGTTTTTGTATGTTTTTTTAGTGTTTAACATTTTAAAAAATTCAAAGTTAATACATTGGTGCTTCTTCCTTGTACATAAGTAATTCGGGTACTTACGTATTAGCGTCAAAGCAGGTTAAAGAGGCGGGTCTCGTTCAGAGAGCTGGATCGTGGATAACGCATTTCTATTGGTCAATCACTATCAGAGCAGCATAGGTTCATTGGCTATTGTGTTTATAGTAACCATCTTGTTCCCTTTGTCTTTATAATGCAATTCATTTGTGTTTTATTTACCCACGGAATTGTTGTTTATTATTTAGATTCGTGTTTAGCAGAGTTTATATGGCGACAACAGAATAGCAAGGATGAAAAGAGACTTTCGAAGCGATGCTAAATTGAATATCAGTCCATTATCCAGCGAAAAACCATCCTTGATCTATATTATCAACGAGTTGGATTGACTAGAGTTTAGATATAACCTTGAGCGAGCGTAGCGAGCGGAAACGCATGGCAATTATGCTATTAATATAAGTGCTACGCCTTTTCGCTCGATAAAGGTTACAAAAGAACTCTAGTTAACCCAAAACGTTGATAATCCCGTCGCCATATTGGCAAAAAGTTATTCGACTCCTTGATCCAGTTCTCTGAGACCTGACTCTTTAACCTGCTTTGACGCTAATACGTAAGTACCGTAATTCGTCTAGCAGTAACATCCTGTCCTTGTGATAAGATAGATTGATGAATTATCTTATAAATTCTTCTTATTGAATGCTCCAGTAATATCCCTATGTGAAAACAAAGCAACTTTATCCACCTTCCTCATCAAACATTAAACCTACTGATTATTGTATTACTACCTAAGCTTTGAAATAACTCAACAATGAATCGTGTCATTTTTACGAAAGCTTTGTGGCGTAAATAACTCTTTGTATTTGGCTAATAATTTATGTTTGTTTTTACATGACTGAATACATTTTGATCCATCGGAAGTGCCTGAGGAGCCTGGGAAGTGGGTTACACCTCTTAAGACAGAAACTCTTTTCCATACCGGATGAACAATATAAGGATTTCCGGTGCTCGGGAAAATCTTCGTTTAGTTTCGAATAATGCAAATGTTTTTAAAGTAATGAATATAGCAACAGATTAGTTGCTTTCCGATGATAATTTTCTTATCTAATTAAACTTTTTTTTTTTTGGTTGTATTCTTTGTGATTTTCCTACACGATGCTAATAAATATACTAAAGATATATTTTCGTATAACAGTCAAAATAGTCACCTAAATCAATGTCAAAATCAGCGAAAAAATTATCAATACCTTCATTTTATTAAAAATAAATTACTCCTCAAGTTACAAGAATAATTAGTGAACAATTATTCCAAAGAAAATCTTATTATCTGCAACTGTTGTCGTCCTAATTTTTGTCAAATTTTCAGCTGTTGCCCTGTTATTACGGTTTTAAGAAAAGAAAGTTTTCAGTTTTTCAGACATTTCTAAAGAAACGAAGAAATCACTGAAGTCCTTTTTCAGTTAGTAGTTGTTTTCCTCTGTGTTGACAAAGACTGTCGGTTCAAGATGAGAGCATCCTCTATTTCACGTAATAGAGAAGAAAGTTTAAATAGAAAATATGGTATGCCTACAAATGCTTCATGGGTTTAAGGAGAATTAAGTGAAGAAATTCAAGAATCAATTTTGTTTTGGCCTTAGGCCATTGTTATTTTTTATGCATTTATTTCCAGAGCTCCGTGACAAAGATGAGTTGCTCTTACTTAAACTAAAAACAAAACCAATTTTAATAATGACAATAATCAGGGAAAAAGGCCATTGTTAGAATTGATATCTAAGTCGACTGTTTTAAGGAGACGGTTCGAGTATTGAATTACGCTTCTATATTGTTGTATCATGCGCATATTAATGGCTTTATAAATTAATTTATCCCTTAATTTATAAACCCATTCGTAGTTAATAATAAATGGACGTGAAAACTTTAATAAATAAATAAATTAATGTAATAACATTCTGCCTTTATGATTATCGAAAATTTTTCTGTACAAGAGATCTATTTAAGATTTTACTGATTAAATGATTTTTTCGTTTTATTATTGGGTGCCGGTATTACTGTTCCACACTCCAGGTGTCGGTAGGTGCCTATTGTGTGGTTTATTGTCTGTTTGAGAGAGGATCAGAAGTTATGGGTATGAGATCTGTTCCAGGTATGGTCCCTTCTACCCGGTGGGAAAAGACTATTTCTGTTAACGGTATGTCTTCTAGGGAAGGTCCGTCTTATGCAACTGTTGACAACAGGTGCCATTTTCCACGTAAGCCTCCATTTTCTATCCTTTATCCGCTCGACTCTCTCCCACGCCTTAAGCCTGCTTACGCTTCCTTACTCATATTTACTTTCCTCGTGTCTTCTGTGTGCCTCTTGACGAACCGTGGCTTAAACGGGAATTCCCTCGGACTGGAGGAATAAAGGAATACAGATGGGTTTGGTTGACGCTCAAATATTCAGTCTTTTGTATTTATTGAGCTATTGATATGTAAGTATAAGTGATGAACGAATTGTCACATTCGGCTGAAAATATTAACGGGTAAGTGGAAAGCACATTCCGACACATATGTTCATTTTATATATATATATATATATATATATATATATATATATATATATATATATATATTAAATAATGGGTGCAATATGGTCTGATCGTAATGAAACAAAAAAATAAGTAAATTTATAAACTGAGAATAATTCATAAATTTTTGATCTACTGGAAGGTGAACGTCAATAATGAGTGGTGAAGGAATTTGGGCCACTTACGCATTTTGAAACTTGAATTTTTACTACATAGTGCTTTCGAGGTAACTGCTTCATTATCAGTGCTCAGCTATGATTCCGAAGTATGGAGTCAGCATAGAGCTCTCCGAATTACACTGATGGCGGGGCACAGGCCTCGTAAGCGCTCTGGCCTCAAAAATAAAGTTAAAGCTTGTTTTCAATCTTTAAAGTTAGTTTAATATTCTAGTATAAAACAATTTGTCAATTTTACATTATTTTTGATCTTGCTTTAGTGTGTTCACATACTACTTTTGGTTAGTAGTTTTAATTTGTTTTCATTGAATGGGCTTACATAATTTAGGAATAATTATTTGTTTCTTTATTGTTTGGATGCAACAATATTAATAATAATAATTACCTCATAAAATCAATATATAATTTATAAATATGGAAATATTAAAGGAGGGGGGGGGGGTGACCTTTTCGTTGAGATACTTTCATACAGGGATCTACTTTTGAAGCACATTTGTAAAGGAAAGCCTCACATTTATGAGTAAGGCAGGTACCGTTATTTGCCCCGGGACCGGTCTCTGAATAACTTATAAAAATCCGTAAGGTTAAGAAGTGATAAAGATACGTCGGATACATTCCTATGCTTATCTTATGCCCGGATCTTGTTGGGACACATTAGGCATGGAGTTTTAGTGGTTTTTATGTGAATATGCATTGACAAACCGGTTTTTTGGTATAATTAAGTGTCGACTTTTTTTCAAAAATACATCTCTGTACCTTATGAGCCTTTTCTTCATCGTTACGATTGCCTATTGATGTTGTTTTATCAAGATAATGCTAAGCTCGTGTCCTCAAAACTCAATATATGAACGTTTAGTACACAAGTAATTATTATAATCACGATAAAATAATAAACAAAAAAAAAAGTATAGTTAATGTGTATTATTAATCGTAATAGCCAAAGTAGGAAGGGGAATAATAATTTTAAATGAATAACTAAACGTCATCCACATATAATTAATAATACATTATATAGAAATTATTATTATTCTGTAATTCGGTTTCGTAGCAGAATGTTGCCATCATTTATACTTGTAGGATTTCAGTTTTTAAAACTTTTAAACCGTGAAAACTAATGCAAAAAAAAAATATATAAGATAGTGTACATTAATAACAGTTCCTTTTGAATTAAATGTAACTAGATGACTAAATCCAATGACCCTCAATAGAGATAATTATAAATGGGCTGTGAAACTTGCTTGAAGGAACTAATATTTGAAGAGTTTTCTTAATGATTTTCGGCATTAAATCGGATGTATCCGGTAGCGGTCTGTTGCAAATCGGACTACCGCAAAGTGCAGAGGAAAAAAGAGGCAAGCCGCATTATAGATTGTGTTTCACCGGTGCAGCGTATACCGATTGCCCAATCCTTTCAGCTAACAGATAAAATTGCCCAGTTTCTCGGCTAATCTTATCTCTTGTTCCGGTGATTTTAACTTTCTTTGATGTTCATTAGCGCCGGTGGGGATTGCAGTGAAGGGTAGTAAATTATCTCTTGATTCCCAATATTAAAAGGATTATATGATTTAACATTTGAAATATATTTTTAGTTGAAATCAAAATACGTCAGGTACATGTACCACAATAACAAGTTATGAAAAATAATCTCACATTAGTTGTTCAATAATTTCTTGACATAGCTTCTTAATGGGCTTCGTAAGACTTGTATTTTTAATTGTTTAAAGCCTTTCTTTTATTACCTGTATTTTTGGGACGAGTTATTTATAGGTTATCAGTTTCAAAGCCCTTTAAATCATCAGTTCTTCAATAATATTTTATCTGTTGATAATGGATCACACCTCCCTTCCATTTATTGTAAAACGAGAAGCTAAAATCGGTTAATCTGTTCTTCGTTATAGGTTCTTTTTCAGCCAGTCAAAGGTAATATATATATCTGAGTGTGTGTGTGACGCTTTAGTCAATATTATTATATATGACGAAATCGACTTTCAGATTCGATAATGTTCATTTTAATTATTTGAAATCAAATTGCTAAAAAAAGAAATATTTTATCCACCTCTTTTTGTCTGTTTTCTTTTCCTAGCATTGCCAGAAGTCACTGACCTAGGAAATATGGAGGAAGAAGCTGAAAAGTCATAGGATGACTCGAGCCAAGCATATCCGGCTTGTAGGGACGTGCTTCTCGGAGCCGTGTCAGGGTGGCTGGTAATAAAGAAAAAAACTACAGGCCGAGGCCTGCATAGGGACGTGAGGGGGTTGGTTGTCCTTGGAAGCGGTGCAGTGCTTGCCTGCATTGTCCCCTCCACGCTGCACGGGCACCTGCAAAAAAGGGTTGGACTCTTCCTAAGGGGAGGGGGTTGCTATGGGGACAAAAACCTCTGTCGTCGCTATCGCGCGGAACGTTGACCGCCCTCTCTTTCTATCTTTCGCCCGGGGCACTTTTAAATTATTTCCTTATTTTTTATTTTTCATTACAAATAATAAAAGAACAATTTTATGCCAAAATATATCATGATAAAATGACCCGCACGATGCGAAGATTTTCAAATTGCACAATCTTATCAAACAAATGGCTATATAAGAAAAATACGACAACTTTTATATTCGTCCTTATTATAAAGATAGCGATGACAAATACATTACCCCCAATACTAAATAACCTCAGAAATGCTGAATGATATTAGTATTTTATTATGAAAATGGACAAAAACAGCTCATAAGGTGTAGGCTTATTTCGGGGGTCAAATTATTATTATTCCTCTAAAGTTCGAAGCTTTTGTTATATTGCAACGAAACTCCTCATACATTGGCAGAAGTATCTTACGAAAATATTCAAGTCAGCCTATTAGGTATTAGGTAAAATTATTATTGGGACCTAGTGAACATCGTTTTTGTTATATTTGATCTTGCTTTCCAACACCCAAAATTATTACAATGTTTCTTGTTATTACTATAAGTAGACATTCTAAGGATTACTGTTTCCGGCTTGTTGTCAGTTACTTTATTTGAGAATTTAAATCATTTGCTAAAGTTTAACAATTCACGAAGAAAATGGGATTGGCCAGATTTTGTCTGAAAAAATAATCCTTAAGACGCCTGCCTGGGATGGGGAGCCGGTGATTCGAATAGTATTTTTTTTGTAATGTCTTCACAGACTCCACTAATTTGTTTTATCCTTAAGTAAGTATATTATTCTTAAGTTACTTGGAAGACTTTAATGCAGCGTTATTATTTATTTATTTTGCAAAAAGGGCGATATGCTCTTACATTTGTCAATAGCAGTTAAAAATAAAGCTTACAATAAAACATAGATAGCGACTAACTAGTGAGACGTCTTTGGAAATCATACAAAATGGGAGCTAAGAAATTAAGTAGTTTTAGATGAACATTGTGGGCTATGAAACTCGCATATAGCGTTGCCTTAATGTTATCCAATGAAGGGCATTTCTAAATTCCTAGAAATAAAATGTCCTCTCATCCGAAAACTCGTTTTATTTCTAATAATTTAAAAAACTCCTTCCATTGGTAACTTAAACGCAGCATTACAGTCACCGCCATTTTTGATTCCTCGAGCCCACTTCCTTGATAAGCCACGAGTTCCATTATCCAATAAATACTATAATTTTCGCCATTCCACAGTGAATACTTTGCAAGTGGCGAGAACTCAGATTGTCTAAGCTAATCTCTGTGAAAGTGACCCAGGAAGTTGGAAAGGCCGTTACGTGAATAAGCCGCAGTCATCTATTCTTGAAATGGGGTTATCGTTTACTCATTTCGAGCTCCTCTTCCTTCTGTTTGAAGTACTACCGCCTTTAGTACCTTGACTCTACACCATACATTTTGTTTTTTTGACCTTGGATCGTAATTAATTTCCATAGTATTGTAAGATTTGTTTTTAATATTAACATTTAAGTGTAATCTTCTTTTATTTTATGAGACAATATAAAAAATACGACATTTGCTTATCTCATCGTCTTTCTTTCGCTATAATGTCTTCTTATGATTTACTATTATTAATTATAATTCTGCTTTAATAATACCACCACACTTCGTTACAGTTTTTTTATTGGTCAATTGCTCTGCTACTGTTCATTAATTTAAAATAAAAATTTTATGTAATGTACTATATATTTTGTAAAAATTTGCCCTATTATAAGAAATGAAGTCGCACTTGATTATTGTAATGTAATATTACTTTCTTTACCTACTTTAAATAATTTAAATTTTCTTTTTCCCATGATTTCCTTTTTAGAAAATTTATTGACAAACAATTTAAATTGGCAGACGAATAAGTATATAAAATCAAAACTAAACTTTTGATGGGTTCTATAATTATTGCTTATTCGTATCCTATTTTGCTACTTTCGTCGCTTTCTCACAATTTTTTTTTTTTTTTTTTTTTTTTTTTTTAAACGAGCGTGATGATAACCATATTTCATTAATATTATTACTCATTTTTCATTATACTATTTTCATTGTTCTGCATTTTAAAATATCTTTCCTTAATTAGAATATATAACGGTACCCTGAAACAAATTAATTTAGCGCGATTTGTTCTCAGCGATTCCTAATTAAGGCCTCTTATTACGGATCTTTTCCTGCACTCACATGTAAGGATAATTAAAGAAATTTCATCCTGAATGGTCATAGAGGGGGTTGACCTCCTTAATATATCCTTCCTACATCTGAAAATGTTTATATCTAAACACATGATATATTCACTGATATCAATTTTATGATTTAGACTATCGACATTGATAACCAATATAAGTGGTCTTCCCCCTGATTGACATTGAAGAATGTGTCAATGCTGTTTAGACTAATTTCTTTTCGATTCTAACTTCTCCAAAGATTTTGAAACCTTGCAGTTTTCACTTTTAAGATTTTGCCTTTGTTTAAATATGTATTTATATTCTTTTGAGACTTTCGAGTCGCTTATCTGTGGAAACTCCCGAAAAGTAATTCTATAGTTATGTCAGTTTTAAAACAATTTCCAATTTTCATTTTCTTTATTTTGTGTAAAGAACAATAAATAGAACATTAAAACCATAAGCTAGAAATTAGCCAGCAATCTTTGTAAATGAAAATGTATGTATGGTTTTGCACTTCAAAGGATTTAATAAATAAAATTGCTTTCTAGAGAATTTTTTCCTACTAAGTTTTTAACCGCTGTTATTTCAAGTGTTATTTTACTATTTTGTACTGCAATACATTGAACCATTTTGTTTTTAGAATTTCTGGTTCAGTAGACGGAGCTGCGAAGTTGATAAAATACTATTCTCAGCCTGAGAAGAATACCGGCATATGTTTAAAAATGTGGTTCAGAGTTATTCATGCAATTCAGTATAACCGAAGAAGCTTGAAAGAATTTAATATAACAGTAAACCTTGAAAACGTTGAATCACCAAAATGGTGTAAAACTAAAATAAAATAATATAGCAGTATTCTTCCGAGCGTGCTACTTTGTAATTTTGAAACTATCGTTTTATTAGTCCCGTTCCGTAAAAGGTCATGTGAGTCCAGCTGGGCAGATACAGTAGATGTATCCAAATCATGACCAAACTGCACATCAGGAAAATAGTTTGGTCCGAGCTAAGCTCCAGCCGGCTTCATTCCCCTTTGCACCCATTAAAGGCCAGGGACGGTCTGGGACCCTGTTCCGACCTTCCCGGTAAAAAATTTGCCTTGTATATGTATGCTCAAATATTTTTCCAATATATATAATTTATTTAAAAATAATTATTGTCTATATTAGTACCATACTACGTTCAATTTATTTTTAGCTTTATTTGATATTCTTGTGATTTTAAAAATATAATAGACGTGTCTTTCATAAAAGTGGAAAATATGTTGGTATTTTTTTGAGTTACTTACCAAGTTGAGTGCGTCGGAGCGGTGAGATTCACTATCACTACTAGAGGGAACTGCACTGGGAGACGTCCCGTCCTCGACTGGGCCCAGACTCCCCTCCACCTGTCCCACTTCTCTGCCGGCCGCTGGTCCGTTAGATCATGGGAGGGAGGGGGGAGGGTGCGTTTTAGTAAAATTCGCCAATAGGGGAAATGGACGTGCTTCACGGCCTTGCTGGAATCTCATTGGTCTACCTGACTCTTCCTTGGGCAAGTCTTCCGCTCATATCTCATTGTTTTCTTCTGTTACTGATTTGTATTTGAAATTGCACATTATACAAGAACGATTAATTCCATCACAATTACTAAATAAAACAAATTTACAAGTCATAAAACTTTATTAGATGACGCTTTCTATTGACTCCTCTTGAGGACCTAAGTGACCTTTAAATTTACACTCTAGCTGTAGGAAGGAACTTTGTGCTATAAGGACCACGCCTTAAATAATTCCATTTTTGCACTCAGTAAGAAACATAGAAAAGGTACGAATAGGAAATTAAAATAAATAATACATAAGTATATAACATATAATCAAGAAATTACAGGAATAATTAAAAACGGTGTGTTTATATAATTACTTAATACTTCATTGTTACTGCAAAACCCTTATGGTGGACATCTTGCTACCATTGAAGAGATGTGAACATTTTGCTACCCTTGGAACAATATGGGCCAATGCCCAAAGCGCTGAACTTTGAGTGAACCGCACGAGAGACATCAGGGTCGGATAATCAATAATTGTTAAAAGTGTCAATGTCTTCCCATTGTTGGGAGGAAAACAATGTTTTTTTTTAAGCCATTAGCACATTCAACAATTATGTTTATCCTACTCTGATTTCACTCGTGAAGTTTACTCAAATATTTGTAAGGACGGGGTAAGTTTAGTTCGTAAGTCGCGTATTTACCTCAATTTTTTGCTAAGTCGGTGAAAGAAGATAAAGATTGTAAACTTCATCATAAACGGACAATCGTGGACAGCATCTGCATAAAATACTAGAACTTTTTTACTTTATGTCATGGAGGTTTTGACAGTACATGGCGAATATAAACGATTAATTAACAATGAGACCGCCACATCCCGCAACGGAGTAATAGGATTGTTGTTGTCTAAAACAGATAGAATAAACCCGCCTCAAGCTCTTGCTCCTAAACAGTAATCGTTAGTAGAAAATAAAGTCCGACTCGGAGGAACTGCATCATCTTAGCGCGGTTCCGTTCAAGTACTTAGTGCGATTAGTAAAGGATTAGAGGAGTTATCGGTAGGTTTTGATCTTTCGTTAAAAATATAAAATAAAAACTCAAAGAGAAGGAAGTTTAAGGCGCCACAACTGGAAACTGACAGTTTTCTAAGCGGAAGTGACTCCCCCTTTCTTCTCAATGTTCGCTCGAGGAAAACGCTATTACCAATATGTTTATTATTTTCTTAGCTTAACTAAAATACTCATTCCACCGTTAAATATACTTAAAAAAACAAAACAATTAAAAGTGAGGTGAACAGAGACAAAAAAACCGTCCAAAAGAACAAAAGTAACACTTCGAGGTTCCAAGCATTTATTTCTCCGACTTACATCGCCCCATCTAAATGTGCTTAAGAATCTTTTTTGAAGAGAATTTAGTAAGCTTTTGAATTGTTATATTGCACTTACCAAGACTTCCTAAATGTTTTGGAGATATTAAGAAAAATTTACAAAGATCTCAAACCTTTTCATGTCTGTTAGTAAAATATTTAATCCTAATCCTAACATATATGAACATATGAACTATTGTTATTTTCGTGATCGTTTATGGGTTCTGAAATGTGAAATTTTCAAGTCGGCACTTTTTCTTTCAGTTACTTTTTAGTGCGCTTCTGGACTGGACAATAGATTCCCTCAGTTTGGCCAATAAAACATTAGTAATCTTTTAATTCCTCGCACAAGGTATTTGAAAGTAACAAAATTCCATTTCATATTTTTTAACAAAAGGGAGCCAATCGTACAATGTATGCCTCAGCAATCATCCACTTTATTTGCACGCATTTAATGCTTATTAAGTATAGAAGTTTCGTGTAAGTTGTGGATCTGTAATCTGTTGTGTTGGCTCAGGAAAATATTTCGCGAGAAACATGTGATTCATCGAGAAAAACGGAAGTGCGTTATTGGGTGCCCAGAGTTCAGTGATCTGAATCACTGTTTTCTTAAAGGAAATGTTGTCTATTTTATGATAGGTAATTAGTATTTAATAATTATAAACTGTTTTTGAGCAATCCTGTCTTATTCAATAAAACAACTTGTCTATATTAAAAAAAACAAAAAAAAACAAAAAAAAACAGAAATTTAACAAAACTGCTTTTCCCTTCGGAATTAGACCAAGAGTTAACTCCTCAAGCCAAACTCTAGGAGGTGACAGAATCACCTCCTAGAGTTTGGCTTCTTAGACCTGAATCACCCTATACATATATATAAACACACACAAATTTGAACCATCGTTATTTTAGTTCTCTATGGGTTTTCTAGACGGTACTTCCGGATTGTGGCATGAGGTCGACCCTATAAGCAGTGTTCCTCCCTATGGAAGTAAAGGAATTAAAATGTTTGTAATCATGCGACTGCAAACGCCTTTCACTTCAGATGTGAAGTTCGGAAGTTTTAATATTTTTTCCAATCATCGCCATTAAATGTTTATCGAGGGGCGAGGGGTTATTAGGGAATATCGGAAGGCTCCGAATCGTGAGCCGGATATGGATAAATAACTCTGTGCTTCGGAGGGGCGAAGGAAGATGGAGTCGGTAGGCCGGAGAATGGTAGAAGATGGGGTGTCGACGACCCTCGCTCTGAAGGAAAACCATTCAATTGATACTAGGAATCGTCTTCTCGATCATCCTTCATTTCACAGGTCCTGGCGGCTTTTACTATTCCTTCAAAACCATCTTTCTTTCCCTCTTTCATTTTCCACCTTTCAACGCTCCAAGGGTCTTCGGCAAACGAGCTCTTAACGATCCGTTTAAATAGGTGTTTAAGTCTAAATATTGTAAGACATAAGGTGTTTGAAGTCGAATAATTTCGAAAACATACTTTTCCTTAAATCTAAACCAAATATACAGAATTATATGAGCCCATTAATTAATTAATTAATTCTTGGTTATGCTATGCTTACCATTAAAATATAATGGGCTTCCTTATATGCATTCGTAGTTCCTATTTAATGACTTTCATATATTTATTCCTACCTTCATGTGGTAAACCGAACGGTTAAATAATAAGCAATAGGATGACAGAATTCTACCTGTTCATTAGTAATTTTAAAAGATTATAATGATTTAATTAAAGTTTTCGGACTTTTCATTTTTGCCAAATTTTAAAAAAGATAAATAATATATTCAAAAAATCTCTTAAATAAGAATGTAATATTCATTCAGAAAGGATGAAATTTAATACTTCTAAGTAAACTGCCACGATAGAGGGTTACCCCAACGTGTTTTTTCTTATCAACAGAATATTAATATATATATATATATATATATATATATATATATATATATATATATATATATATATATAAATATTTCGTATAATCATATTCAGCTGATGAACAGACATTTTTTTTTCTTTATAGCGATAAATAAAAGTACCCGCTGTAGTGTCCCTACCATGTCAAATTATCGAATATGCAAATCAGTGCAAACTAGATAACGAACATATTTTGTCTATTGAAGAATTGTTATATTGAAAAAATCGATAATTTATTTAATGCATTAAAGGCTATTTAAAAGGGGGTTAGAGTTGCGACAATTTGCTACAAGACGTATCGTCATCCAAAATCCAAGAGCAAAGTCTCGGATCCGAAAAACGATATTTTTCATATTCGGTAGATTTACATGGTCGGGACGATATGTTGTAAAAGAGTTTAAGATGATAGCTCAAATTAACTTTTCTTAAAAAAAATCACATCAATATTTTCCTCTAAACTCTTGGCAATTTTACAAAGATAATTTTTGCCATTTTCTTAATAACAGAAATTCGTATTTTATATTATCTATCGGCACCAAAATCTAGCTGCTTTAAATGTGAGGGTACAAAATGTATATAATCTTACAAAATAAGATAATGTACTCTTGTACGACTAGATATTTATTTAATCATATATATCTATAAAAATACCCGTTAATGTCGTGCAGTTCGTGCCAAGGAAGGTCATTACTGTTATTGGTCGTACATGAAATTAATTTTCTCTTAGGAAGTTAATGGATAACTTACCGATAGTTCCTTATTTTTATGATGTTAATCTTAGGAACAGCTTAATATTTTTTAATGCAATATTACCTCTTGGGTAATTGCTGGATACGGTAATATTCTCTTCCTTAGGATTCGCGATTGTATTTTTTCCATGTAGGTTTTTTATGGAATGTTTTGATAGACCTAAGATGGGGTTGGTTGACCTCATTTAGCGATCTACCCCAACATAGAGTCCCTTTGCTTTATGTAGATGTTTCAATGGCAACCAGTTATAACCAACTGATAAAGACCTTGTTAGTAGATGCACCAAAAAAAAAAAAAAAAAAAAGTCTCGAAAGGTGCTACTAGCAGGAACTACGTCCTATTATTCGCATATTTACATACAATTCGTTTTCTCCGGCTCATGTAGTCCTACCGAAAATGTCTTAGAAATTGGAGCATTGCGGTCGACGTTAGGGGGAAAAGAAACAAATAAACCACTATAAATATATAACAGCACTTTCACGGCTTGCATTATCAAGACGACGTCATATGAAAGGTTTGGTTCTTATAGGGAGGGAGGGGACACACACACAAAATGCGGAATAAACACGGAATTTTGTTGTGTTACAAAGGAATTCCAGAATTCCTTGTAAAAAAGCTACTTTAAGCTTTTCTTTGAGCTGTGTGTGTATGAATTTGTTTGAAAGTATGTTCAAACAAATACTTTAACGATGCTTCACTGCTAATTTGTTTGTTTGGATCAACATTCAGAACCTATGACGTATGTGATTGACGAAGACATATCACTGAAGAGCGAATCATTAGTCTTCTTTTTGATTTAATTGATGGGAGTGATTTTAATTGTGTTTTCCTAAACGTTTTAACAACTATTGCCAAATATGGGCAGATATCAGTTGGGCTTGAAATTTTATTGATTAATTTATATCTTATTGTAACTAAAGCAGATAGATGTTATTCTACATTAGGATATTCAACTTTTTATTTTATATCAGGAATGAGATATATTAATGTTCCCCTTTCAAGGAAATGTTCCCTTTCCCTGAGTCTTGACATTGTCCATTGTGACAAACAATGAGGGTGCGACAAGCTGGTAATTGAACGCCTCTTGTGGTACCGCCCTTCTTTGTCGCTCCACAATGTTTCTAATGATGCTATGTTTATAACTTTCTTCTAGTAAATTAATTAATTTTCCATTACCTCCCTCATCAGCCTACCTGACCGCAGACGGCCATTTTCCCGCTGGCTGGAGGCACATTAGTCTGTCGACGGTCGACCACATCCGTTTGCTTCGGGTGCATTGGCTTGTGGTTGGTTAATGTGATTAACGTTGCAAGATGTATCCCCATCAAGAGTTTGCATGTCATCCATGATTTGTGTATAATTCAATGTCCATTTGTCTAACACAGCTCTTCTAAATCATATAAAATTTCCGATTTATGCGATCTGTTAATAGAAATAAATCTCTGAAAGTAGAAGCCGGTTCTTAATAGGTGAGACGCATATGTTTTTATTTGTTTATTACAGAGAATTTATAAAAAATAAGGAACATTCGATAATTCTTCCTCGAAGAATTAATTTTAATCGGACTTTAAAATATTTTTGTTTTCAAATAGATTTTGGAACCTTCTGTATCTTCAGATTTTTATTTATCATCATATCTTATTTTTAAACTTTCTCACACAGAATACTGTTCTCGAGGGCCTAACTCCTGGTATTTTCCACCAAGTAAAGCGTAAAGAGCTGATGCTGTTATCAGTATATTAAATCTCGTACATGGATCTTTTACGCTTATTGAATATCGTCTATGTCCAAGTCTCGCCGTGAAAGCTTGAAAAATGCACCGGACTGCTGGGGAATAAATGATCTTTTGAAGCAAGCTTCAAGTGCGTTAACTTTTTTCAGCGTTTGGCTCGGTTACTTTTATATATATATATATATATATATATATATATATATATATATATATATATATATATATACATATACATATAAACAAACGTTTTATTAATTCCCTGAGTTGTACTGTAGACTTTAATGGTTTCATTGGATCTTTGGAGACTTTCCTTGAATCCTTTAGGTACGGCTGATCCGGCTAAACTGGCCGCGTGACTTGTGGGTGTTGAGGCCCACACATGGCCTACTGCCGTCCATAAGCTTCTCGACCTGACCCATATTTTCGTTGACCATTCCACCGTTATTCCACTCTGTCTTGTTAGTATTGCTGATTGATTGTCATGTTATCCGTTATAATTCAGACATTCCAATTTCCCTTCTTCCGCTTTGAACATTGCGTAGGATCCTATCTTCTAATCGCCGCCATGACATGCATTTTGGGGATAGCCCTACGGTTTGTACAATATTTCAATGTATTATAAATTTTTTCTCATGGTTTGTTCGTTCTCCATCGTTTGAGATATGATCTAACACTAATTTGTCAAAATTATTTTATTTTAATAAATGTTTCTTTACTTTAAAATTCCTTTTTACTTATTAGAATTTTTTCAGTGCCTCTGTAATTTACGAACTCCGTGGATCAATGCATCAAAGACTTTGTAATATTTAATGTATGCAATTTTTATCTTTTCTTTGTTTTTCATAAGAGTTTTACTTTTTAATATTTTTATTGCTTTGACATTTAATCCGTTATTTATAGAATTGATAGAGTGATTTATGTAAAGAATGTTTAAAAAAACACTAATATATCAATAAACGAATTATATAAGGTAAATCCTAGTTTTAGAAAATCTTCCAATAAAGAAAAAAAAATATTATACAATATAATGGGACAATACAATATACAATATAATTAGGAACTCGATAATTATTCTTGAATTTTTTAAGATCATAAATATTTTATTTTTAAGTGTTTTAATGATTTTTATGAGAAAGGGGTTCATTTTAACATTATTATCTCTGAAATAAAAAATTCAAATTTTCCAGATTTGATTTTGAAAGTCTATTTGAAATTGCCATCCCTAAGTATTATGATTGATATAGATGTTTTCGTTATTTTAGATATCCTAATGAGATGGAGATATTTAGCCGTTGAGATGATAATACCTCAATGAATGATTGGGAATTGGTTTAGAGAAAACTTCAGATTTTCAGAAAAATATATATTTCGGACGTTTCGCCATGCTTTTTGTCCGCCTTCTTCCGCATTAAATACCTACGTGATGGTGGAAGACCACGAGAACGTTTATCTGACTGACTTAGCCATTGAGGTCTTGTTATTTGAGATGGTACGATACTCGATACGAGACATTTGTTTCAGATACCGACAAGTTAAAGTGAGCTCTGAAATGTTGACCTTCTGGTTTTCCTGGAAGTTCCTAGCTGTGACCATCACCTGGTCGTGGGGCAGTTGAGTAGGTGCTATTCTCAGCATTCTTCGTCAGTAAAGTGCCACCTCATACCTTCCCTGTCTTTCTCGGGCTTAGCTTACAAATGCCTTAGATGACTTCAAGCTGTGCGCACTTCCTAACCGTTAGGTGACTTTTTGTTTCAATTGCTTCTTGAGTCATAATGTAGCTTGTAAGAATAGATGGGAACTTTCAGAAATTCTAGTTATCAAAATATTGAAAGTCATTGACGTTACTTATTGGGAATAGTTTTTTGAATAAGGCACCATGCGTTAAAATAAACGTACATATATATAATTTACATTTAAGAAATGTAAATTATATTATATTATATTTTTTGTTGTCATAAATGAATTTTGAATGGCCAAATTATGGCGAATTTTAAAGATGAAACTTATATCCGGCCCAACCAGTACAAAAATGTATGTACATTTTTAGTTATGTTTTGTATAATTATTTGATTAAAATTCCTATCTTCGAAATAATATATGTATTTAAATAACATAATCATTGCAAGTAATATGCCAGATAAGGTAATGGAACATGTTTTGAAAATATATATAGTCTTCACAGTTATACTTTGAAGAGGAAATACGAAAGAAAAATCACTATAAAGAAGTCCTCCTCCTCGTCAGGCATCGGCTGGAATCCCAATGAAATGTTACACTCTCGGTAGAAATAGAGCATTTTCCATAGCGACTCTGAAAACGTCGCTATGGAAAATCTCGCTATAGATCTTAGCGGTATTTCCGTGATGTTTTTATAGGTTTTCCAACAATTTGCCTTGATTTTAAGCCTTCACTACGATACAAAAAAATCACAAATTTATTTTTAAAAATTGATGTAACTATTATAGCTTAACCTCGTTTATCTTAGTAATCTCTACCATGAGCGACCTCTTCTCAATGCAGTTTTATATATTTTTATGTAATGTATGTATTACAATTTTGATTTCTCAAGTTGTGAACTACCCTTAGTCAGTCAAATACAAAATGCCCTTATTCATTGTAAGTCTGTTAGTTTGTTTTCTCGTCAAATGCTCATTACAATTTCTAGTGAATGGTTAGTGAGTGTTTCCGAGAGCCTGCCATGAATGGCCTATTCTTCGCCCGTTAATCAGAACTTTATATTTTAGCATTCGCATATTATGTGGAGTAATTTTATTTGTTGGTAGTGGAGGCAATATGCTAGCCGGAGAATGCTTTTCCGTGAATCTTGTCATGGCTATCAATCAATCCGAACTTGTAGCATTAATTTAGAAATTTTCTTCTTGAGCCGAGGCATATATAGTTGTCAGTGTAGCTGTTGATTGGGCGTGACAGTCCACTTTCCTACTTCCATTATTCCCGTTATGCCTGGTTTTGTCGTCGTACCTTCTCTGAGCGAGAGTCGAACGTGAACCAGTCCCGATGCCCTCTGGTCATCCCTCATTCCTAATGGCTTAGAGAGTTTTCAAGCTCTTACCAAGATGGATCAGAATAGGATTTTTTAGTTGCCAAAGAATTAGGTCTCTCTATGTACCTTAAGAATTCACGTATTTTTCCCCCTTTTACAAGCGCCATTTAATCTTTCCGATGGGAGATCGAACTTTCTTTGTTATATGTCTCTGAAAAGTTTCAGAATTCTAATGAATGAATGAGGCATTTATGAATGAGGAATTTCATAAATCCCACTGCTAAGGCTATTCCCGAGGCTTGTTTTGAAGAGAGTGAACAAGAGAGCGCAGGTCACAATAGCCCAATGTGGTAGCATAAGCCACCAGAAGTCCCTTAACATTGTACGTCCTAATTATAGCTATCTAAATTTAATCTCTCGACATTTTGTCATAAACAGAAGAGCTGTTTTCAATTCGTGTATGATTGGTTATGTAAACGTTAAAATTCCTATAAGTTTCGATGCATAGCAGAGCTAGAAGTCAAACCGTCGTTTAAAGGTGTTGTGTCGTTTTTTTTAGTTTTCGTTACGAAGAAGAATTATAGGTCTACACTAGGTATTGTTATTTTTTTATCATGAAACACTTGCTGACAGTGGTAATTTATCACCCTAAGATGAAGGTTGCACTCCTGGAAGTAGTAACAGTAAAATGTATGTTTTTTGGACATTCGCTGATGAAATTATTATTGTAGTATCAGTTAATTCTCGTACCGTTTTTTATCCATCTTTTTAAAATTGAGATGGGTCGTAAGGAGCCTAATTGCATTATCCTCCCCTGAAGCCATCAATCTTGCCGGTCGATCAGAGGTCGAAGGTCACCTCACAATTAATCGAGACTCGGCCGATCTCGGTGGCGACCAAGCACGACTCCTACTTATCTTCATCGATAAGCTATAAATGTTATTTGTCCAGCTAACAAGAGCCCAAGTATACTGTTAGGCGGCAGACCTTTCGTGGGAACACTCCTTTCTCTTTATTCCACATTATTTTTCTTTTTTAGAAGATCATCAATAATATTACCCTCTTCAATGAACATTAACATCATCTCTTTATCTCTAATGCTAATAATTATAATAGCATTTTTGTACTTAAGTCGCACCCACTATTTTGCTTGATGGCCACTAATGTAGTCAGCTTCATCAGAGTTGTTTCGCTCAGGTATAATGTTGAGAACTTTTAACGGCTTAGTCTTCCATTCCATTCGACCTTTTCCTCTAAAACTAACGGAATTAATGACAATAATGACTTCTCAAGTTTATGTCTTTCTCTCTTTTTCTAGAGATATTCGAACATTATCTGGAACCTTGTCTAAAATTATTTTTATATCTTCTTAATTCGTCGGATAACCTTTAATATTTTTTAAAAGTATTATTGCATAATATTAATAATAATATAATAACAGCTTCCAGCGGAAAAAAACAGTATTAAAATAATAAAATATTTTTGTCATACAGTTATATCAAGAAATAATTATGTTACCTTCCGTCAGTATATCGAATTCTTCGACCTGCAGGAAATATTTGAACTAGCATCTCCCGCATGAGAATCCAGCTACTCACTAAATCACGAGGCGACCCATAAAGGAGTAGTAATGTTTGAATTACAACATGTTCTTTGAACGCCATATTACGCCAAAGATTGAACGGTAGATCCCATTATAGAAACGGTATTAAAATGACAATAATCCCACTGCGTTCGTATTCGTTGACTATTTATGGGCTAGAGATTCAAACCAATACGCTACGAAGGATGAATAGTCGAAAACGAAGGGTTGGAATAACCACTTCCTACAGCCACTAATTCCTACAATTAAGAGTTATGGTCGATGGCGGTTAGATCTAGAATATTTTTGTTTGCCGTTTTTGATCGAAATTTGTTGACGAATCTGAACCAATCCCAGGTTTCTTTAGACATCTATAGCCCGTAGCGGATAAGTAAATCGTGAAAAGACGCTTGAGATTGGGAGAGGTCCGAGATCTGTAGGAGATAGACGGACATGTGAAATGCGACTTGCTTCACCAGCACGGACAAGGGACAATAGAGAGAGCTAAGGAGGACTCGAGAGGACAGTGGTCGCTTCGTCCTTGCAGTCCTCCTCTTCGTGCAGGAATCTCCACATAACGGAAGCTCGCTCTCTCCTCCGTCGACGGCAGTAGTGAAAGGAACCATTCAAACTCATTTATCATATCATTTTATATATATATATATATATATATATATATATATATATATATATAAACATACAGACAGGTATGCATACGACAAGTGTATTGAAGACGATGGTATAGCAGGTATGCCTCCTGGGAATTAATCAGAGGATATGGTTTCGACATTGCATATCTAGCCCGAGGGAATTAAGTCTTAGCAACTTATTGACAATGAAATTCTTGTGAGTGCCGATTTCCACGTGATATTACTGGCGATGGTAATAAATATCAGCGCCCAAGCTATCAGAATGTACTTGTTCATAGAAAAATAGAAACGGCATGTAACGTATTGCCTGTTGATAAGTTAGTAACTCATTGATGTCCACAATATCTTTTATGGCTATAATATTTAGTGAGTTCGGCAAATCTTAATGGCCAATAGAAAATTGACTACTATTAAGACTCGTAACAAATAAATTAAAAAAAAAAATCATTTGGAAGCGGTTACTTGATTTTTGTTTTTTAATTTTTAAACATTTTTGCTGGAAATGTCTGTAATTGATGTCATTTTTCCTTAGCATTTGTTTTTATTAGACATTTGTTTAATAGGAGGGAAATGGAAGGGATCTTGCTTTAGTCTCCTTGTACTTCATTTCTAAACTAATTAAGCCCAATCTTAACTATTTATAGCTAGCATAATTAATTAGCAAAGCGTTTTATTATAATTCCTATTTCTAATTCACCTACAGTAATAATGACAAAATGATATAATTCAGAATAATAACTGCGGGATCGGAAAAATCTACTTACAAGACTAGCGGCGTTCTTTTCGTTTTAGTTCGAGTGTGATATTCACCTGAAAAAAAAAAAAATATATATATTAATATTGATGACGTTTTATTAATAGCCCATGTAAGGATGAAATTATGTTGTATGTGTTCATTATGTTTATTTTTTTTTACTAGTAATAGTAAAAGATTCTATTAATATTGGGTTATAGTTCTTAGAACATTTAAGACTTAATTATTGGTTCATTTAGTATCGTGGAGGATATTCTAATGGCGTTATTTTTTTTTTTTTTTTTTTTTTTTGTCCTTTCGTGGTCTTAGAATGCCAAAACGCTTGGTAACAGAGGCAGTACTTCATTTACCATGTAAATATTGTAAAAGCATCTCTGCAGTTTTTACTGGCAAGTATCAACTAATGATCTTATAAATTAGGAGTATTTACGTTATAAGGTTGTATCATAGGATTAACGAATTGTAATAAAAACACTTGCATTGGATTTATATATTTAATTGTCAGTTATACAAAACACAAGTTTTTTTATATTTTTTAATAATTCATAAGTGCAGTGTAGACGAATAGGATGTGTCCATTGGCTAAAATCTTACTACTATTTAGAAGAGAGTGCAGGAAACGTACCTGCTATAATATGCGATTCAGTGCTAATGCGCTTGGGATAGTGGTAACTTACTACTAACTGCTAACAAGTCTTGAAAACAGGGCTGTAAAGTACATTTGCTCTATAAGCGTGGCTATATTTGTTCTGGGCCTATTCTACAATGCAAACAGACCTTTGTTAGTTGTATTCCTTGGTTAGCCTCGCTTTCTATTATCTACTGAACTCTGTGCAGGTTACTTCCTTTTACGCTTTCATTTGCTATTTCCGACATGTTTCTCCATTTCCGTGCGATTCTTCTTGAATTAACTCCTCTGACCTTTTAATGGAAATGATATGTAATTATGCCATGCATTCTCTCTTCACGAATGAGAATTGTAGAATGCCCTACTCTCTATGTTAATTCAATTTGAAATTGGCTTGAAATACTCATTAAAGTAAAATGGATTTAATAATGGCTTCTTTATTCCTTCGTTCATTCCAGAAAAGACTATTCTAGAGGAAGAGGATGGATCTCTTTCTGATTTCATCGAATCATCTGAAAAAAGGTCGCACAAACAGTAAGAGTGCCCGTTCCTAGACTTATCCTTGGCGTTAAAAAACGTTCACTAGGAATCGGAAATTATTTAACGTAGAGGCGGTTACTTTATCTTCCTTTACGAACTTCGGAAGGTATAATTCCCAACTAATAAGGAACGTGTATACGGAAACAATATCGGTCCATTAGAAGTTGGGGTTGACTCCATTAAGATATTAAGTAAACAATTAATATTTTGAGTTTGACTTATTTTTAAAAAATGCGCCAGGATTGGGGATTACATTACTCTGAGAAATGTGTTTAGTTATTCTGCTCCTGCACGACAGACTTTTATTTAGTGAAAAACAAGTCATTTGTCCGTTTGAGTAGTTTATTTTTTCTGTGGTCAAATGTTCAACTTTTGAGGCTGTTTGAATAACATTAATTCATAAGTCGTGTCTATAAGACAAATATTTCTACTAAATGAGACCAAGATAAAAACATCTTAGACAAGATCTAAGTAATTATCTTAATTAATTATTATTTATCTAAGTGGTTATTTATTATTATTATTTAAATAAAGAAATTTAATAATACTTGACTTGGTTCATTGTGAAGCAGACAATGTGTATTGTGGTGGTTTCTTTGCTCCTGGGAGTTGGAAATTTTGGAAAATGCAGATTATATTAAACTAAATATTATCACTAACATAAATTTGATTTCCATATTTACTAGTTCATCAATATATTTGGCTGAGGTTGAGGATCAATAAATAAAGTATATATGGAAATAATTTATACCTCAGAAAATCTTTGTGAATAATTCCTAACATGTCTATAAATTTGATTTATATTGTAGAGTAGGTACCTCAGCTATAAGTTGCAACTAGGATTTTGTAAACAATACCAATGGGGGTCTCCCGTGGTCTAGTGGCTATCGCGCTGGATTCATAAGCGGGAGATGGTGGGTTCGATTCCCACCTCCGGCAGGAATTTTCTCATCTCAGGACTCGCTGGGAAAATTCCTCGCCGCACCCTGGTTGTCGGCGCTTATGACCTAGATGTAGATGCGCCGTAAAAAACAAAGAAAAAACAAAAAAAAAAAAAAAAACAAACAATACCAATATCATGGTAGCTTCCTTAATGCGGCAAGGCAGTTTAAAAATACGCCCGTTTTTAGCGCGGTTCCTCCCTCCCTCGCTTATGAGGTAGACCTCATAACACAATCCGGAAGTGCAGGCAAAAACATTTTACGTTTCAGAACCTATAGATCTTGAAAATAACGGTGGTCCAAATTTGTATTTTTTTTTTTTCTTTCTGTAGTCTGAATACAATCTTGATTGAATCATACAAAATTTAAGAAGGATTGATTATAATTGAGTGTTTTTCGAATACTCCTCAAGTAGTTTTTTTTTTACATTGATGCCCATTCCTTTTTTAGAGCGAAGCACTTTAAATGTCTTTGCTTGAGGAAAGATTCCAAGGAATTGAGGTTGAAATTTCTAGTGGATGCTTGCTGACCTCTCTAAGAAGCCGAGACAGAGTGAGAGAGAAATACAGATAGTGATACAAGTGAAGAAAGTAACGGTACTCCACACCTCTCCATTTTGAGATGGAGGGCTACCTGGACAAGAGGTGCAAGGGAATAAATTATGCTAAATCGTCACCCACTTGGCTAGCAGCCGGAGAGTCACTTTCCTATCCATCGAGGTCTATTCAGAGAGATCCATCTCAATAGGGGGTCGTGATCTTCCCAGAGGTCTCTACTTCTTAATTAGGAACTATCCTCTTCCTCCATATCACCCGGATCTCTTAGAGTAATCCTCTTACAATAGGGCTAATGTTTCACATCTTAATCTCTCAATAAAGGATTAAGTCTCGAATGTCCTGAGACTTAAATAACATAGGCACTCTGTGTTCATCGCTGGCGATTCCATTATCCGACCTGTTGACGTTCTTTATAAGGCAAAATGATTTACATCCTATGCTCATTTGAAAAAGGGGATATACTCTAAGTAACCATTTCGAGTGACACTTTTTATGAAAATAAACATCAAACCCTTGGAATTAGAAAAATGTCAAACCCGCATGAACTTCGTCTTCTTCATGAAATGCTTATGCTTTATGTGATTTTTAATATTATGAAGAAGCTTATAATATAATATTTTGCACTCAATTATACGCTAATCCAAAACTTCATGGAAAATTGTCTCCAAGAGAAGGTACCGCTAGATAAAGAACGCTGAAAATCTATGGTCGAAACAGGTGTAAAGCAGGGGTAGCCATCGTCGGCAGTGTTTTTCAACTGTGTACTAAATTACCTGTTTATCGGATTTAACTAGCCCAATAAATGGAAAATGTCTTAAAAGGCTTCGATTTAAAGCCTGTTAAGGCCCTAACAGGCTTGTAATTTGTCTGATAGAGCAATAAATAAATTAAATTAAATTAAAATGGTTGACGTCTCTACAAGAACAGCCGCAAAGATGGACTCCGGTTAAATTCTAACAATACCGAAATAATGACTAACAGAACATTCATCTAATAGTCTTTAAACAGATTCCCTTTAACTTTAATTCCCTCCAAAATTTATATTGATATATTGTAGTGGCGCCATTATTAAAATATTGCGTCATTATTCACGATTCTTTAGTGAATAACGAAATAATGACTAACAGAACATTCCCATCAACATCAGAAATCATGGAATGTGTTCGAGACTACATATACCTTGGAAAAACAAAACTCAGTATATTTCTCATCTAATAGTCTTTAAACAGATTCCCTTTAACTTTAATTCCCTCCAAAATTTATATTGATATATTGTAGTGGCGCCATTATTAAAATATTGCGTCATTATTCACGATTCTTTAGTGAATAACGAAATAATGACTAACAGAACATTCCCATCAACATCAGAAATCATGGAATGTGTTCGAGACTACATATACCTTGGAAAAACAAAACTCTGTATATTTCTCATCTAATAGTCTTTAAACAGATTCCCTTTAACTTTAATTCCCTCCAAAATTTATATTGATATATTGTAGTGGCGCCATTATTAAAATATTGCGTCATTATTCACGATTCTTTAGTGAATAACGAAATTAAAAATCCTCAAGATACTAGATGACTTTTTAACTGAAAGGAAATACATTGTAACTGGATATTTATTGTAACGTTGTATTGTACAGTAATTTCAAAAATTCTTGTTGCTTTGGCATATAGGCCTGGAGTTTGAAGTTGAGGCTGGTTTCGACCAGGCCATGGCCTCAAGAATGGAACCGAAGAAAAAAATCTATTTTTATGTCGGCTTTCTTATTCTGGAAGTTAGGTAAGGTAGCGCAAAATGATTTGCTATTTCCCCAGCAGTTTCTCACCTTTTATTCTCCTCTCGGCTCTTCACCGTCTTCCATACGTCACACTGAGAAAAAAATAAACAATATTTCTTATGGTGAATTTTTTTTTGTATCACAATTCCTGGTCTACATTTTTTTCTGCCTCTCTGAATGGACGTATTCTGTATTGTGTATGCATTATGATTTCATTCTGTTGGCTTAGTGTGCGCATTCATGCTGCAACGCACTGTCAGGCTGTTATATGCTTCAATTTTCGACTTGTTGAATACAAATGAATTTGAATGACTTTGAATCGTCACATTATTTATGAAATAAGTTTATATTTGGTTTCAATATAATTGGGATTCAAATATGATAGGAATGAAAATATTATGTTACTAAAATGCTCAAATTGGTTAATCTATACAAACTTTAATCGATGATTGAAATATTCCTTGAGGACAATGTGCAATGTAACGTACTAAATAAGTTTAGTTTTGAAATGCGTATAATTTTGTTGAAGTGCATTTTTTCAGATAACTGAAGTAAACAACTTTTTTTCCTAAAGTAGTCCACAATTTTCCTTCTTATCTTTAGAATTATTTTATGGCACATCGATTCATTTTTAATTTCTTTCTTATATTAAAAACGGCAAGCTTCCTGTTTTGTGCTTAAAGACATAACTTGTTTTTGTTTACATTTTCGATCACATTGTCATCTTGAGAGTCTATATAACAAGTCTTCATTAATCGCAAACCGTTTTTTTTTTTTTTCTGATTTCTGTGAAGTATTCTTAGAATTCTTTATAGCCAACTAATTGAACCATATTATGCGTCATGTCTGCATCAACAAGGCACTGTAAGAAATGGAATATGTCTTGTTCAAATAGACTCTAAATTTAATTGCGAATGGACAATATTTCACTGCTGATGTCTTCGGGTATGTATTTACCCGAGGATAGTAATTATTAGATTCTTGACAAAAATAACGAGTAGTCAAACTATTTCTGAAGTTTTGTATAGTTTTTCCGCAATAATTGCGAAATAATTGGTTGGATTTAGTTTATGAGAAGCATAAATTTCTCAACTGCATTTAATTTTTCGACCTCCCCAGACAGAATATCATGAATGTTCGATTTGGTTATACAACATACATCCCTGCATGAGGCGCAGTCATGTGAAGCAATTGCCTCCCCATGATCGGATATATTCAAACAGGTACAACGCCTGAATTTAAATTTTGGAATAAATAGAGCAGTGTACAAAGTTACTTAGATAAGCTCTTGGTAATTTTTTTGCAAGCCCTTGTCTAGGTTGTGATCTAGCTCGGAGCCCTCCTTCGGGCACACGCGGTCTTTTGGCAATGCAAATTCTCTGTGAGGGTCTTATCTCACGATTACCCGATAGAAATCTGCTGGATCGTTACTGTTCCTTTGGAATAATTCATGTTTACAGCCTCCTAGAAGTGGGGGAGGGGGGGGGGGGGGTACTGGACTAGTACTTGAGAAAGTACCGCATGCCCCGTTCTCATCCTCGATACAAGGCAGTGCATAATGTCTCAATCTAAGCTCTTTATTTCTTACAAATTTATTTTATTTATTCTGCATCTTACATTTGCATTTTTACATTTTACTGGAAATGCATTATTCTTTTGCCAATTTCTGTACAATTTGGTGCACCTGAGCCATCGAGAGTGCCAGGCATTTGACGTTTCCGACTGGAGAAGAAAGAATACTTTTACTGCACATTTTGCTCAGCTCTCTTTGCTGATTAGGTTGCTATCTTACTTAGAAGCAAACAAATGTATAGAACTAACATGTTATGCGCAGCACACATTACTTTTTTCGGGTTATTCTTATACATTTTGGTATAAGAATATGCCCTGGTAAATTGTCCGAGTTGATAAAATACTGAACCGCTGCAGTCTGAAAGAGTTTCATGGCGTGCATTGATTTTATATTTTAGTGTCGCCATTTTAGGCCCATCTAGCCTTTAATGGGTATCTGCAAAAAGCTAAACATGTGGCCGGAGCATAGTGCTTACCACACTATCTCCATTGTATTCTGTAGGATCACCTCTTTTGAGCCATCGTGGTCTGTTAAATTATACTACAGGATATAAATTAACAATTTAAGTGATCTTTTTTCACAACTAAAAAAGGTTTAAAGAAAAAAGAAAAGCAAATTTTCGTTTTACAAATACAACAGAATTTTTCCTTCGTTTTGACGGGATCTTTGCACCGTTTCAAGAGTTTAAAATCCTTGGTAATACATTAGTACGACGTCTAGATAGATAGAGAGTGAATAGGTACAACAGGGCGAATTTATCTAAACTGAGTGTCACCTGCGGTTAATAATTTCTCGGAAGAAAAAAAGATATAGATATCTCTCTTGATGATATCATTGAAAATGACTCAAGGCACTGGAATGTCTTGTGAGGCTTGGATACGGATTGGTCTGATTGGGATTTTGGTGCGTTTTAAATTAACTCAGTAAAGCTGGTTTATCGGGAGTTCCCCAGCTTACTTTTCCTAATAAATCAAACCTTCTTGACATGTTGCTCGTCTCCACAAGTCTTCTCCTCTTTTTTATAATAATAAATAGATGCGATTTTTTTATACTAAACCACATGTTTAACGGGATCACGGCAGCATCTGAGGGGTCTCTGAACTTGGAAACTTGAAAAACCTGTCTTGTTCACAAAAAGACAGAAGTTCCTTTTAAAATGGTTTCCTTGTTTATAAGCACTGTTATGTTCCTACCTTTTTTTTATTTGAGTTTGTGGAAACACTTTCTTCACAATGTTTTATCTTTTATTTTAATAATGTGGATTATTGTCGTCTTTATAGGGTTACAATGTTGTCTTTACAATTAATTGTTGTAGAAGTACAGCGGAGAAAGCCTTGTTACTGAATTATATTTTAATATTACAGAGAAGAAATTCTAAACTAATTGTCAACGTTGATGTTTTTGCTTTCATTACGTAATTTACGGCTGTACGTAAATTATACTTGTGTCAAACTATATTTCTTCTGTGTTTTGACAGACAGGATTTTTGACTCTGAACCCATCGAAAATAAGACAAACTCTTCGTAAGACTCAATACCTTTGAGGAAATGCCAATGAAATCGTATTTTTGTACTTCAAAACTTACACGCAATAGAACACAATACAATCACTCAGAATTCCCACTGACTGGGAAGAAATTGCCAAGAGGATAGGACAACACTTTGCTGACTACCGTCTTGAGACGTACAAAACTTCTGCTGTAGCTAGACACGGTGAAGAATGTCCCGGACCAATGCATTGTCAGAGATGCTGTTGGGCAACCGAACACTCTCGACCGGGATGAAGGTGTTATTCTACACGCTACCTGGGGGCCCGTGCTCAGAACAATTGGAGGAAGATTGGCCGGAAAAAGACAAGCACATCCACACACACAAAAAAGAAATAAATATAAAAAAAATTAAGAAAAAGAAAAAAGAAAGAAAGATAATGAAAGAAGTAGTCTTTAGAAATCAGAAAAGTAGAACGAATAGCAGGCCATTTACTTAATCTTCCATACTTATTTTAAAGGCAAATAATAGCAACCGCTAATTTCAATTAATCCAACATTATAAAGTAGTCGTTTCTTATTTGAGGTATTATTGCTACTGCCTTTTGCCTAGTGATATGGTAAGATAAGTAAAAGTGGTCATATCGATTTTGCACAAGTATCCTGAAAGACTAAAGTTACTCTTGTAAGATAGTGGTTTAATCGTAACTACTTGAAGGTATTCCATTGAAAAGCCCCCAGAGTGTGTAGTAGGTAGCTAGCAGGTGGTATAGCCCCTATCCTTCCAGGATGGTGGCAGTCATAGTGAACACATTGCATCCTGGCCTGCGGGAAGACTTTAATAAACAGCAGGAAACGGAAAGGCTGGATATGCAGTCTATGGACTCTACGTGAGATTCCATGCTTCAGGTGGCGTTTATTATTTATTGCAGGAGTTTGATTTAAGCATGTTTCCTTTTCACAATCAGTCCAGATGTATGATGCACATGAAAACAAAATTAATTTGACGCAGTTCTTTTGAGTCGTACTTCCGTTTAGCACGGGTTGTGTGACTTCCTGAAAATATTCTGAAAGTACGAATGTATTTTTATTTAAAATTATTAAGGTATATTATGCGGTGTAAAGATTTTGGAAATTAATGATAACAGAGTAATATATTGTTATTTAGTCTAAGTAATAATAACTAATTTTTTAGCATAGAGTTTTTTCTCGCCTTTGCGTTACACGTTTAAAGAGTTTTTTAGACCATTAGGACAAAGAGTTTTTTATTAAATCAAATACATAGTTACATTAATGGTCTAAATTAACGAAAAAAACATTTATTTGGCTTCCATTTCTTCTGAGGCGATTCACATTTGGCTATTCTGATTCACATAGAGGTATATTTATGATAAAGAAGGTATTATAAGAAAAATATGGCGAGGGAAGATGATGTGTTGGTTACTCTTTCAGACCGGCACTATATAAAGGATGAATTACACGGATAGCTCCGTGGGAATAATTCCTTATACCGTCTAGTTCACGTTCAACAACCCAACTATGGTACTTAGCGTCTTCTAACATTCATCATGTTGTAGTAGGTAAGGAGCGATTTGTAGAGGGTCTACTTCCAAGATTTACTTCTAGCTATTATTACATATATATACAGACCAATGTAGTACACTTAATCTGATTCTTTAAGGAGAAAATTGCGCCTAAATAGTTGTAAATTCTGTGACAAATATTCCACGATTGTTAAATCTCTTAGTTTGGGGACACGGTAGAAAATAAACCTCCAATAATCACTAACTACGGATAGAGTTCAATATAGTTTTACATCTTCAAAATTAGAACTATGTTAATATAAAATTTGGTTTCGTTAGTGCAGCCAGTATTAAAACAAATTGTTTTTATTAACAAATAAGTAATTTGTAAGACTTTTCGTTTTCTGAAATGACTAAGCCAGATAAATTTACCTCAAGGAAAACTCAAATGCAAATTTCGATTGGATGACCTCATAAGATCTTTCAAATCTATTTAACAATACAATAAATTTACAGCATCATTTAGTTAAGATAAGAATAAAGTACTTTTAGCGCTTTTTTTTTTTTATTTTTTTTTTAATTTTTTTTAATTTTTTATTTTGTACATTCTGTACACAGACTAATTAAAACGGTTTAAAGTCTCTATTTTCTTCCATATTTCATTTCTACTACATGAACTACATGACCTCATATCCATTAGTATTTGACGTTTAATAGGTTATTACATTTGCTTAACACTATAAATATAGCAAAAAGTTCAGAAAGTTGTTTTTTTAAGACTAAATAATACTAAGGGATCTCTATTTGCTTTGTGAGATTTTCAAATCATACCAAAAACAAGAATATTTTGGAAACTTGTTAATATGACTGAGTTCCGGCGAGGCCGATTTTACAATAATAATAGTGGTGAGTAGCTGGATTCCAACTCCTAAATCACTAGATACAAGTAAATAAAAGGCTATTATTCCTTTAGAATAGCTATTTGTCTCTAAGTGCTCTAAATTAGTGACTTTCCTTGCGACGGAAAGAGCCTCTTCTTTCAAAACCACTTCAAGTCCAATTATTTTCAACACTTTTACTGCTTTTCTCATAATGAGAGATTTAATTTCTTTTCACTTTTATCTATTTTCTGCTCATAATTGTCCCGTTTTCCTTTCTATCTCTTAGTTCCAGAAATTAGAAAGTTAATATTATATATACATACTTTCTTTGTATAAGTATAGATATATAATTTCTTAAACGGTTTGCTTATGAATGTAAAGATTATAAAAGTGTCTTTCTCCAATTTTAGTTACCCAAAAAGTAAATGCCACACATTGAGAATTGAGACAAATAATAGGATTTAAAAAGTAATGATTACCCAATTTCAAAAAAATCCAATTAGAAGGATGGAAATATTGTATTAAATACCCATATTCGAATATTGTATACGTTTTATAATAACGGACACCAGGATGTTACATAAACTCTTCACAACCAATATGTATTTTGTTATTTTATGATCGAATCCTTTATACAGTGTCAATCCCAGGACTTTCGAAACAAATGCAATCACACATTTTCATTCCAGTTTCATTAATGAATAAATCTTAGAAACCAAATAGTTTGGTCGTTTATAGGGTTTTTGTTTTTCTCTTTTTTGTTGCCCTGAATGTATATTTATACTAATATGTGTAATGTGAAAGTTATTTAATTACTTTATTATTATTATGTATCTTTCTCCCTTTATGCAAGCAAGAAACAAGTTTATATGGTTGCCCTGAGCTTTTGAGCCCCTTTAGTCAACATTTTCAGTTTCGCCTATCATCCGGTTTATAAAACACCATTCATTCAAAATTATTTAAGTAAATTCTAGAATTTATATCTTAATGTTAATTACATTTTTCCTCTTTGTTGCAGGTAATTGAAGAATATTCATTTGAACTAAGGTGTAGTGTTCTTTTGAGGTTTGATTACTTTTTATTATTTCGTGATAGCAAGGCTTTATTCCAATCCAATAGTACTTGGGAATTGGCAAATATTTTATCGCTTATTTTCTATTATTTGGTCGCACGGTACTGCCTCTAAAAGGAAAAACAATAAGAATATATATATATATATATATATATATATATATATATATATAGAGAGAGAGAGAGAGAGAGAGGGAGACTGAGTGAGTGAGCTGGCTCGAAAGAGGAACGCTTTAATGAAATTTGATACACAGGTCAATTTCAAATGCCGAGTTCGTTATCCAGCAGAATCCGCTTTTCGGAACAAGGTTTTGGGGCGAAATTTGCGAACAGTATCATAGCGCTTACGTTGTTGCTTTCATAAGCTTTTTGGTAGGAAGAACCAACTTAAGAGAAACGAATGAAACCGTTTTTACGGCGATATCTGAAACAGTTTTCGAGAAAAGTGAATTTAATTAGTTTTGTAGTTCTAGTTAAGTAACTTTCAGTTCAGTATTTGTTTAACCATCATAAAACTAAGATATTTAATTTGTGGTTACTTTCAGAAGTCTTAGACAAACAATATTTAATTAACAGACTAGTATTTTTGGGGAGTGTCCGGTATTTTCTTTAATATCTCGAAAGCGGCTGAGATATCTTTGAAGTGGGCTCTAATCATTCGAAAGCTTTCTAAAGTTTCTACAAAAATCATTTTAAAGAAATGTTCGATGGTACGAGCTCAGACGGAAAAATGTTCTCTTAAAACGTAGAAGGTGATGGTTTTGTTTTGAACGGTTCTTTACATTTGTTTTACTCAGTAGTTTACTGCTTGTTTTTTTTTTATTCTAAGCTTTGCAAATGTCACCATGTATAAGTACCAGAGACGCGCCAAGACGGCGCAATTCCTTTGAGTCGGCCTTTTTTACTTATTTCTTTTTTGATATTGCTTTTCTTTGCCACGATTTTGTTATCTTATTGTGTTTCGCCTCTTTACGTTATTATATTAGTATTTATTCAACGCTATTTTCTATTTCTAAGTCATGGTAGGCGATGTGCGTCAGTTGCCTAAACAATATATATGGACAATTTTAACTTCGCCAGTTTTCCTTGATTCGATATAAACCCGGTTGACCAGTTAACAGAAACAATCCCCCCAATTCCCAAGGGCTATACGCCATAAACCATACACAAGCTGATACTTTCTCTTATTAACGGAACATTTATAGTATATAGATTCATTTTATTTTTCTAAAGGAACGTGTTGCCGATTCACGCACGGAGGATCCCTCATCCGTGTTATTAATACATGTCACGAGGGTTAATCATGCAATCTTTATGTTTGGGGGAAATGAACAGTTATTTCTGGTGTCGTGGTTAACCTCCACCCTCCCTTCTCACGGCTCTTAGCCTGGAATAAAGCACAGGTTAATTTATGCTAATTAATTCAGTACATATTTCATGGGGCTTGGGGCATTTAATCTTCTTAAGTTCATTCTTCTGGGGATCTTACCGTTAGAAATGATTCAAGTTGACAAGTAATTGTTAAGTCTAGTCTCGCTTTTAATGAGTTCCTTTCGGTGAAAAACGCTTTATAAGGGTTTTAAACCTTTTTATGTTCCGTCTAGGGATTTATGCTTGAATTGCCATTACCGTTGTTTTAACTCTTTTATTTATTTATTTATTTTTTTTTGTTGTAATTATAGATGATCGTGAGTTAGCATTTACTGCAGTAACGGACTATAGATTTGGTGGGTTCGAGTTTGACCTGCGTTTGGGTGATCCCTTTAAACAGTCTGCTCATTGAAAAAAAAATCTCTTCTTCATCGGTGTTTAGAAACACCCCAAACTTTACACCATCAGTATTAATGACTCCAGAAGTAGATGAACCGAAAAGCAATTTAGGAATGACATAAATTCAATCTAATTTAACTCATACAAAATAAATTAGTCCCCTAATTTCAAGAAATGAATAACTGAATAAATAAGAATTTAATGTATAACAAATTATATTTTATTTTATTTGATTGTGAGCCGGAAACGTGCATGTACGCACTTAACGTATAAAGGCCTATATATATATATATATGTGTGTGTGTGTGTGTGTGCCTGAGTGTGTGTATGTGTTCACGTGCATAAATATTATATGCGCTTGTCCTAATACATATAAAGCAAATAAATAAATTAAAGAATAATAATTTAGCAAGAAAGAAATTAATAAAAAAAAAGAAGCTAAAAGAGAAGTAAATTCGCGTTATTTTATTTTTTAATAAATTTTGTAAACTTTCCAAATCACACGGAAACAACATTACATGGAATCATGCCTGGATGACACAGCTCCTGCAAACCTATTTAACGATATTTTCGTATGTCTTTACGGTATAGGTTTAATGGGGCCTTACCAACAAACCTTCTTGTACAAGAATCCATTAAGTAGGCTCGGCCTTCTTAATGGAAATTCTAAGTTTATTTTTGGCATGCATAAGGCTGAATGTAATGCCTACCAACGTGTTGAAATAACATTCTAAAATGAGCCAATTCAAGCGAATCGAACTGTAATATGCAGCTTGAGGTGGTAAGAAAGTAGGCTAAAATAGATTGTTTAAAGTTAGCAGTGTAACGATCTTGTATTCGTGACATGAAGGTGGTTTGTGTCCATCTTGATGATGCCGTGGGAAGTGTGACCATGCTCTAGCACACATCCTCCATGGTTAAGACACCCTCTGGTGTAGGTGGGTTCGTGATGCGATTCACTTGCCAATTAGTTATAGGCACTGCTCCACGATCCTCGAATCGCACCGTCCCATCGGATTGTTTTAACAAGGACCACTAACGGTACGGGCTGACACTTTTCTTTCAATATTACTTAGTCAAACACTTGTTAACTAATTGTTTAATTGTCAACTTCCGTCTAAGTGCCTTCTCATTACTCAGTTTAAAAGCTGTTTTATGCTTACTGGGTCATTACTATATTTTCTCTACTACCTTCAGTAATGATCTTTATTTCGTGCTTTTATGATTACGAGTTATTTAATTGCCTAAACAGAACGAATGGGCATTTTTTTTACCGGAAATTTTCTCAATGGCCCCTCTAATGAAAAAAAAAAAAAAAAATCCTGCTCCCGGTAGATCTCGATCTAACATCTCCCACTTGAGATTCCAAGGCATTAGCCACTAGACCACGGGAAGACCCGATACTTGCTAGATACTATAAATAACTCCAGTAGCGGTGGTTATTTTACTTTTGGAAGCAAACTCGGTAGACATTTTGCCCAAATAAGGTGTTTATTTCGTCAGCTGCTCATCACAATTATAAATGAGCAAAACTATTTGAGGACCCCAGAGGTCAAGGGGTCTAAGTAACCAACTTAATGCTTTAAGAAAAATGGAGTCAAAGTTGATCACCTGTGGTAATAGCCAAAACTAGATTTTTACAGTTCCGATAATACTAGGCGAACCCTCAGGTCCTTAACTGTTACCTCTTTACCACCCACAAACGGCGTTCAGAACCCAATACTGTATCTAATTCATTTATTTAAAAAATGTCACTTAGACCCCTGGACTTCTGGAATCCCTCATTTATGACAGGAATCGGTCGTGGTATTCTAATATAACATCTATCATCTGTACCTCATCTGTATCTGTACCTTCGCTATCCCCACGGCCAACGACCTACTTTCTATGAACTATTTCAGTTCATTATGTATTTATGTCCATTTGTTATAATTAAAAGACTTGGAGATTATTTAGTTACATTTGAATGTTATGAAGAAGCACTATTACTCCAAATAGAAAATCTCATCAAGTGAATAGTAACGAAGGCTTCCACGTGAGTTTTCTAGTAATAGCTATCTTGCAGCCCATAGGCCATTTTGACTCCCGTTATCTTAGGCTGTATTCATCATTTTGATTGGCAATAAAAACAGAACGCTCACCCACAGCGCTGTGTATTTATGTATATAAAGAGATATTGGAATGATTCCATTTGGGAGCCGGTCTCTTAAGGGGATTTCAAAGGTAACTGTTTATCAGAAGCCGAAACCTTTGCTCATTTCACGGTTGGATGCCCTCCTGAAGTACAATGTTAATAAGATAATCAGAAACGGTAGGCGCACGGCTATAACCTATTAGCCACAGGTGCGAGTCCAAAGCCAACTCCATCTATCTACTTTATCTGATCTAACGTGAATCACTCCCTATCTGATTTATCATTTTCTTTAACTGATGTTTCTACTGAAATTTAAATATGACTATATCAGCATACATCTCTTGAGTTCTTCCTCTTCTATTACCCAGAGAACCCGGTTACGTACATTATTAAAATAAAGTGGCCAGGAAGGAAAATGTCATCCCGCGTTTTTATTCATCAATCGAGATTTTTTTCTTTGTGTCTTTTCAAACTTTTTTTTTTTTTTTTTTTTTTTTTTTTTTTTTTTAGTTTGTTCTATTTCTATTCATTTATACTCTCGCTTTGTGAATATCAAAACAACTTTATAGAACTATCTCATATATACGTTTTTATAGACTTTCTCAATTTTTTTTATAGGCATCAAATATGAAAGTATGTCATTTGCCCTAATTTATGAGTAATAATAAGGGGAAAACCTGAAGTGTTCGGAGTTTCTCGTGTTTTATGGGACAAAGCATTTAATCGAAAAGTTTACTATTGCCAATCATTTATATCATTAAATTGTACATAGATTGAGTACTAAAGCGTTTCAATTCGACTAAGTGCTCTAAAGAAACGTAAAGAAAAACACACCAATTTTTCCACTTTATTTTTTTTTGCGGGAAATCAGATTTTTACCCAATAACATTTGGGGACATATTACGCTCGTTTCTTAAAAGAACTAAGATAAAATAACTAGTTACTTAAAGAAGGCCCCAAAACGAGCATAATTTTTCGTAACTATGATGAAATAACTATCAAATAGGAGGCTCAGTGGCCGTGAGTGTTAAGGCGTGAGGAATTAACATTCCGTGCTAGGGTCGTGGGTTCGATTCCTACTATGGGGTGGCTTTTTTTTTAGAAAAAAGAAAAGGCATCTGCCATGACCTGGCTAGAAAAGGGCGGTAACCTATAGATAACCCGTCCTAAAATTCTTAGTTACTAATAATGGACGTTAAAATTTAAATAAAACTAAATAAACTATCTAATATATTTTATATAATTTTGTGTTAGAAGTGTCCGTTTCTTAACTATCCCAAGAGTTATTGCGTCGAAGTCTAAATGTATTACGCAAAAGTAGAATTAATATAGAATTGATGAATATTGGTACTCAATCAAAACGACAAAATTTCACGATCTGAATGCTTGATAGTAATAAACCTTTCCAAAAAAAGTCTCAAAATATAGAGGTTTTCCTCACATTACGGCGCTACCTCGAGTCAGAAATGGGGCAAATATCATACTATTGATATTTGATGCCTATTTGAATAAATAAATCCGTTGCCTCTTGTATTTTTCAGCAACACTATTTTCGTGCCTAATTTGACTAAACTATTATTCTTACAGACAAGCTCCTAGATATTTTTATCTTTTCCATCCTATTGTAGAATAGAATAAAAAAGTCCGTCTCGCAGGACTGCATCATCTTAGCGCGGTTCCGTTCATATCCCTAGTCTAATTTGGAAAGATTAAAATAGAAGCAGTTATTATTTTGGTTCCACCAGTCTTTTTTTTTTTAATTAATTATTATAATGGCGTGTCAACCCTTAAGGTCACTAACGCCATTCCTGTGAGTAGTAAAGTCTTGAAAGGTCATGATTTACAATCTTACCTGGAAGGGTCCGCTACACTACAAACAGACCCGCTAGTGACAAGGTCTTGGAATCTTGGAAATCTATATTTCTAACAATAAATTGTTTTTGTTATTTTACTTAACCAGTTTTATTGTCAAATACATTATCCAACTATAAGCAATTACAAAATAACAAGAAATAAAACAGACAAAAAGAACCATTGGAATAAACGAAATAAATTAATTTAAAGCTTTAAGCACTTTTTTCTCCGATTGACATCGCCTAATTAAAACTTTCTTCAGAACTTTTTTTGTAGAGCATTTAGTAAGCTTCCGAATGGTAATCTTCCGCTTCACAAGATTGTCAACGGTTTTCGAGATACTAACGAAATTATACAAAGTTACCAAAACTTTTTTTGTCTGTTAATAAAATATTTTATTCTAACCCTTCCTTTACGCTAAACGTAACAAAAATTTCAACATATTTGTGTTGATGAAACTCGAACATGCAGAAAATGTTTCAACTGTATCCCATAATTCTAAGTACCAAAATCAAAGACAAAGAACCCTCCCTAGGAAGGACGCTAGGCAGTTGAAAAGCTATATATCTTGGAAATCCATGTCTCTAACATTAAATTGTTTTTCTTATTTTTCTTAACCTGTTTTATTTTCAAATACATTATCCAACAATAAGCAATTAAAAAATAACAAGGAATAAAAAACAGACAAAAAGAACAGTTCGAATAAGCGAAATCAATTACTTTAAAGTTTTAAGCTCTTATTTCTCCGATTGACATCGCCTAATCAAAACTTTCATTAGAACCTTTTTTTTAGAGCATTTAAAAAGCTTTCTAATGGTATTCTTCCGTTTACCAAGATTCTCAACCTTTTTATGATATTAAGGAAAGGATACAAAGTTACCAAAACTTTTTATGTCTGTTAATAAAATATTTTATTCTAACCCTTCCTAAACTCCAAACGTAACATAAATTTCAACATATTAGTTTTAATGAAAGTAGAACATGCAGAAAATGTTTCAACTGAATCCCATGATTCTAAGTACCCAAACCAAAAACGGTATTCAAAAACTATTTTTCCAATTTTCTCGATAACGGTTAAAGCTATCGCCTTGAAAATGATTTCATTCGTTTCCCTAGCCCAAGAAGCATATAAAACGAGTACTTACAAGCTTATGAACTCAAAAACGTAAGCGTTACGATTTTTTTTGCGCGAATTTCGCCCCAAACGCCATCTTCCAGTGGGCGTATTCTGCTGGTTAACGAACTTGACCTTTTAAATTGGACGACGGATTTTTGTACCAAATTTCATCACAATCGGGCCATTAGGGAAGCCAGAAATGAGCGAACAGACAAATATATATATATATATATATATATATATACAAATTTGAACCACCGTTATTTTCGGTCTGTAGTGGTTCTGAAACGCGAAATTTTCTAGTCGGCACTTTCGGATTGTTTCATTGTATCAACCTTAGAAGCGGGGTTCCTCCCTATGGGGGGGGGGGGAGGAACCGCGCTAAAAGAACGTAGAGGTGACCCGGATGGATTCCTGTGGATTTAAAATATATAATGAGAGTTTTTATATGAAACATATTGTTTATATTCAAGACATATGAGTAAATATTTTTACATAATAGATGAGAGTTTTTACTCCTGAAACCTCTATGCCTTCAGATGATTCGACATTGATCTATTTGTCATTTACTCATTGTCATTCTTTGTAATATTTCATGATATCAAACCAATGGGAGTGTTATTGAAACTTAGATACGGTGTAATTATCAAATGTTAATAATGCCTGGGGTGGTCTCAGTGCAATCAAGCAATGGTTGAAATGATAAGCATTATTTTCTTGATTGGGATGGAGATCGTGTCAGAACTAATTCGGTAAGCTGCTGGATTGTTATTTTAATTTAAATTCTATTCCATTTTTTTTTTAAATTAGCTAAGTTCTGATTACTTTATACGGACTTATTTTCTTCTTTATTAATACACACACCACATACATACATACAAACTCACACACACACATACACACAGTAATAAAGAATAGAATAACATTGAAAGTGTATTCGGTCTAAGCCTGTGAGGTCGATGACGATGTGAAAGAGAAAATTGGCCTAAGAGGTAACCTGAAGACCAATCAGATCGTAACTGATTAGTCGGAATGACGAAGTTGAAACTAGTAGGAGACATGCCAAATAAGATGCCGGTGTTCGTGGCAACTTGGAAGTCTTGCTTCTCTGCACCGTTACCGATTCCCACCAGTCACCAGCCAACAAATTCTCAAAGACAGTTAGTTCCCTCTTCACATGTAAGGTGTTTTAATTAGCAACGTCTCCTGACTACTTACATGTTCATCCAAAACCAGAAAAGCAGTGAAACATATTCTTCATAGTGATGACACTCTTAAATAACAAATCTGCAGGAGTAGTAAGCCTTTAAATAGTAATATTTAATTTTTTTTTATTTATTTATTTTTTTTTTTTACAGCTACAGAATAGCCTAATAAGCTAGTAACAGAAGAAAAGAAATTGTATTTCCTCAACTCAGAATTAGCCAAGACTCTCATGATGGGACTTAACAAACCTACTTGTAATATCGTCGATACAAATGCAAAGTATCGAATGTGAAAAAACTCATTTTTGATTTTCAATTTTTCTGAGTGCTGTTGGACTGATGTACGTTGTGGTAGCCTTTCGAAAATTAAAGAAAAATAATTAGTAATTTCAGAAAATCAAACTAACGAATGTACATTAAGTCCAATTAAAATATATCACAGGATAAAATATATATAAAGTCATCTATAAGGTACCAACCATTTTTCACATTCAATACTTTGAATTTGTATCAACGATATACCCACTAAAGAATTTTCCATGAAATACCTACTTACTGAATGCTTATGACGACACAAACTAAATCATGTACATGTACATAAACACAATACTCTCATACTTAGAGAACACCAAACTATACAACTTCATTTGAAGACATCTGGTGAATAACCAATGGTCTTCAGGTATATTATAGACATTTCCGAACCTCTGTTTACGGGAATAAGTGAATGAAAGTTTTGATCATAATACTCTTTCAGACATACAATATTACTTCCGAAGCTTGTGATTTTCTCATTATGTATATTCTTGGACTGAGTTAGCTTCCTTCATGGGTTCCAGGTTCAGACCAATATAGCGACGCGAAGAGACACAAAAATAGACTAATCGTCTTATTTGGTATATGACATCATTTTACATCAATTCATTAGATTATCATGTGCTTTGGTGCCATTGCCAAAACACTTGAATGGCTTATTTATTCAGTAATAATAAAAAATATAATTCCATGATTTATTCAGTAATAATAAAAAATATAATTCCATGATTTATTCAGTAATAATAAAAAATATAATTCGATGATTTAACAGGGGAAAAATTGATCATCGAAGTTAATTGAGAAATTTATTGATGCTTCCTAAAAAGTTTCATATCCAACTGCTTTTGGTATTTATTAAATGTAGGTCTCCACTATAGATATCAAAAATGATTATGTATATATGTGAACATGTATTATATATATATATATATATATATATATATATATATATATATATATGTGAACATGTATTATATATATATATATATATATATATTTATAGTAGATATATATACACACACGCATGAATTGGAAATGGGCAGTGAAACGTCAAAGTTTGTCCTTAGAGGAAGTATGAAAAGAGTTTAAAACTGTTCCGTACAATGATACTTCCATTACGCGACGCCTATTTAGAACGCAATTGTCATGCTAAAAACATAAAAAAAATGATAATAACAAGGCTGCGCTTGAGTAGGGCTTTCTATGCCGAATTTGAGGCTAACTGAAGCGGTAAAGGAGAAAGAAATGCTATAAAAAAACTCGATATCTAAAGTAGCCTAACAGGCTAAGTAGAAGCGATCGGAAAGAAGGTCAGATAGAATCCACAAAGGTGAGTCAGTCTGTGGGATGACCCATTAAATGGGGAAGACACACCCACGCAAACCACACAGATAACGGGACGAGCTTCAACCATTATTTGCTAAGCCTTATAGCAGGCACTAACCTCTCTAACACAAAGGGTCAATGGGTCATAGAGAATGGGTCTTCTTCAATGGCAATGGAGGAATATTCTTCCACCGGTCGGTGATATACCTGCCTCTTCTTTATAGTCACATCCAAATTTTCAGCAATTCCGCAAGCAATAATATATCATTTCAATAATTTACTTTTTATTTATTAGAGATTACAGTGTTAATCAAAGAGCGCTGAAGACACCAATTCCCATTAAGTCGGCAGATATTTGGCTGGATACATGTATATAGTTCGGCGTTAATGACTTATAAGTTACTGTTTGTTAAAGTATCAATATTTTTAATAGTGTTAATAATATTTGGAGTGGCCAGAACTTATTGAGGGTGATTGTACTGAAGGAAAGCCTGGAGAATGGCTCCAGAAGAATCATCCCCAGAGCGTGTGGCCAACTCAAGAAAATTAAATTAATTACTTTCAATTACCGCCTTGTCCCCCCGTAGTTTTGCGGCCGGTTGGTCCACCTAAGAGCCGTTCCGCTCGGCTTACTACCCCTCTTGTTCTTTATAGCCAATAGTTTTCACGTTATATCCTCGAGTTTCGTCCTTCTTCCTCCTTCTGTTGAAACTCAGAACCTTTCGAAAAAGCTGGGATACGTCTGTGTCTGAGGGTGTTACAGTGAAGGATGTAATATCCTCAATCCTAGAAGTTGTGGATTTATTTCCACATTGGAATTATAGTTCTTTCTTTTTCATAACGAAATGAAAACAGAACTACTACTGGAGTGAGATTTAATTAATGAGACGTTGTTGGAGTTGCTGAGAAATGAGATGTTCTTAATTGTTGTAATGGACATGTACTTACTTATTTAAAAGTCCATGTATTTTTAACTAAGAATTTTAGGACGGGATATCTATAGGTTACGATCCTTTTCTAGTCAGGATAGGGCTCATTCCTTTTCTTTTTTCTAAAGAATAGCCACCATCCCTAGTGGGAATCGAACCCACGACCTTAGGACATGTATTTGGCATCAACTTTTCCGAAATATTTAATCTTTATAAATAGGCTAAGTATATGTTATTGTCTTCAAATTTCGAATTGTTTGATTAACTGTGTTTTACAACATCTATTCAGGCTCCAGAAAGCTAAGTTGGCGGAATATTGCTAAAAATACTCCGTATTAGATATTCCTGAACGAAACATTAAAATATAATAGAGGAACTGGATCAAGCAACCTGAAATATTTGCATTTCAGATTAAATATAAATTTAGAGGTTGACAGTTAAATTGCTGGCCTGTTTAAGAAGCGCACGTCCTAACATACCTCAATGTCAAGCAGCATCACTAGTTCCACAACAGACTTCGTATTACTGTAGCATCTTAAGGAGTAATAATAATAATTATAAGTTTTTTTTATGAAATTCTTTAATCAATAAAAGTCTAGTACTTGCATACTACGTTTTTATTTTTTATTTATTTATTTATTCATGGAGCTTCACAACGGCAACTACGTTTTAAATAAGCATACTTAAGGAGAATGCATTTTAAACATTAAGAAGTAATAATAATAAATTTTTTATGAAACGTTTGAATTATGAAATTAGTGTACTGCTTAGACTTTTAAAAAAAGATACTTGCAAATATAAATTCTTTTAAAAATCAGAATAAAAGCTCGTCTAGATAATACAGGTATATATTCTAAAGAGTGTGACTTTTGTTACTCTATAGTTTTCGATAGATCAAAAATTGCTATTATGGAACTGTTCTAAACTACTCTTACACTGCACCCGATATTGGTCCGCAGACAGTTAAAGCATTATTTTGAAAAACAACAAATTCGACACGAAACTTCAAAATTTAAGGATTATAATTTTATTGTAGACACATAGACAGTGCAGGTATTTTTGTGGGGAACTATTTTCACCAATTCTGGCTCTGAAGGCCCTTCCAATATCAATGTGAACTGTTAACCCTGAAACACTAGCCCTAATTCATCCTACACTATTACTAACCTGTGTATCAATTTGACGTATACACAGGAAAATGACTCAGAACTTGATTATCAGGGATAATGGAGATATCTGTTGTTAAAAAAATGAATATTTGTCAATATTTAATACATAAAAATACAAATTAAAAACATAAAAAATTGAGCAACAAAAAATATGGACCATTTCCAGGGTATGGAATGTTAACCTTTGAAATTTGAACTTGAAATAGTTTTAACCAACTAAAACGCTTATACCTAAAATAAAATATTTTTTATTAACTAAGTAATCTTATTTTATTTATTTTTAAAGGTTTTACGACACATTTTTACCGATAAAAAGTATTTCGGAGGGGGGGGCTGCAGCCCCCTCATCCCCCCCTATATACGCCCATGGCCTTTCTCAAGATATAATATCTGGAATAATAATAATAATAATACATAATATAATATCCCAATGCCTCCTCAACTTTTAAAATAGCTACTGCGTTATCAATGTGTAATTTCCACTCATTTACGTAATTAATTGATGGTGTAATTATATTTTAGGTGCTCGTTACTGTCTCTGTGTCAAATTGATGCAATTTATAATGTGACAATATTAATACATATACGTCAGATGCTCATATTACTAACAGTGCATGAAAATGAATTAGAAAAATGTACGTTTATTATTAACCTCTACGTCAATTTGATATACTGTCTTTTGGGAAAATGAAGATCACACCTATCTAATTACTCGCTGAGAGGTGAAATCATGCTGGATGTAGGCAGGAGGAATTTCTGGAGGAATTGGTGGGGGGGGGGGAGACTGGCGGAAGAAAATGACAATATAACGCAGGTTAGTGTTCCAGGGTTAAAGTTGTATAAGGATTGATCTAGGATAATGCTTGTTCTCTGGTCGTGATTCTTGTTTCTTTAGCGCTAGTATACAAATTGATATAAAAATATATATAATTATTGAAAAAAATATTCTCACAGTCAGTTTAGTTTCCATATTTTATTCTGAACTGGATCAAATACAGGATTAATTATTTCCTTGTAAATAAATTTGTTCCCGTGGGAATTGGGGCTGCTTATTAAAAGTCTCTAGAAAGTCAGGAAGTTGATCTCGTTATAAGCCTTCTGGGGCTGTAGGAGGACTTATCGGCCCAGAATAAGTTATATAAAGGTCGAACTTATACGATGTGTGCGTATTAAACAGGTCATTGTACTCTGACAGCAATAACTTTCTTGTTTGGCGATCGTTTGCATTTATGATTTCATCAGACTGCTTCATTAAACATCAGAAACCAGAGCTTCTGTTTAATACTCGTAAAACGAGCTTGCTTTTTCCTGTGAAAAAAAAAAAAAACTATTATGTGAGAAAGCGAGCTTCCTAATAGTGAAGTTGCCTGCACGCACTGCTAATAATAAAATCAATGAACCGTGAATGAGAAGCAGTGACCTTGGAAATACATTTATCTACACAGATATCAAGAGTACAGAGCCAGAGCGCAATTGTAGAAACGATATATCTTTGTTTGTACTTTAAAGAGCAGAAATTATTAAAACCTCAAATTAATTTGCTGAGAAGATTGAAATTGTACAACTACAGAAAATCATTCCGTTGTCAAAGAAATTATTTTTAATGAGCGTTTATTTAATTAAGCTTTAATTCTATTTATTTGTAGCGTTTGTTGAAGAATAATTGACAAAGAAATGTGACAAAAAACTCTCTTGAATATACCTATGCTAGATTATCCGAAATTCTTGGGTTTAGATATCAGGTATTAGAATGGACGGGGATGCCGGTATTAAAGACGTTCTTGAGATTCAACTTGGGATAAGTTCTTAAGTTTATAACAATTTGTTTTTAAGTTTTACATTATTTTTTAACTTATTATAGACTGCACAGATCATTAGTGCCTATTTTCGCTTTTTTATTACTGTATTGTTTATTAATAAACATGAATTTCAACTGTTAAATTTGATTTTCTATGTTGTTTATTATTTTAGATGCATGTGCTTTTATATCGAATATAATGCCGCTGGGAAGATGGTTTTAACATTTAAGAGGTTTGGGACTCCAGGGTTAACTATTTATTATTATTTATTCTAAATAAACTGGATTTACAAAGACTTACTTGAGCACATTCGTACCTTCCCTCTAAATTACTGTACTCATTTCACAGCGGCTTCGTTAAGTAATTAAGAAGTTATAAAAACCTGTTGTATTTTCTTGGGTTTGTGTAGCTATTATTATTTTTGTGATTATTCTCGTTTGTAATTATGGATATTTATTATTTCGCTAAAGATGGCGCCAACGAGCATGCGCGAACGTTGGAAATATATTTTTTTCTGAAAAGCTGACGTTTTCTCTTAGCCGAATTCAAACCATTCCTTGACTTATTATGATTAATTTGATGACGAAGTTTCTTTCATCATTTATTGTAATAGGTATTTTGAGAGGTGGCCTTATAGTTGCTTTGTCGAAGAAGCCCAAGTGGGAAGCATGAGACATTGTAGGAAGTAGGGTGATCTAATTGGTGAATTGGGATGCCGTTGTTTGGTTAGTACGTGTGGGTTGGTGACCTGTTTGGAACAGCGCCAGAACAACCTTTTCCCTCAAGGCTATCTCCTTAGCCACAATGGTTCATTGTTTGTCTTTCCTTTACCATCAGCACTCTCTTCGTGGTCCTAGTTATCCTTCAAGGGTATCATCTTCGTCGTCCTTGAAATTACGCTTTTCCTAACGGCCTTATTAACTTTGCATGGGCACTTTAACGTTTCTTTCCTTATCGCTTAATGCATGTCAGAATGTTGACGCATTTGAAGTGAAGGACCACTTTGCTGCCTGAAATTGTTTCCTTTGTACAATCTATCTACAGATTCCAGGGTCTATTTGACTAATTTATCATTTTAGAGCTCCTTGTATTAAGAATGAAAAGTGATCGTCGTCAAACACTGTGGAAGCTATCGTTTAGTATATTTAGTCATATTATTATTTCTGTTAAAATGGCAGAAGGTCATATATTATAAAAACTTCAAATTTTCATTAATTTATTAACTCATATGAGACGATTTTATATGAAATCTTGATTAAAGGAAAGTATTTCGGGCTTACGATATGACGTATTTGATTAGAACATTGCTGTAATGAATTTGTTGTATACGCTGGTAAAATATTTAGGGGTTTCTGTTTACAACAAATAAGACTTTCTGGTAATTAATAAAAGCTTCTTTAGTAATACTAAACCAAAGAGGCATTAATGGTTGTATTAAAATGACCTTGTTCTTTTTTTAGTATCAGTAAGAACAAGCAAAGATGTTCTCTAATAAAGAGCTATTCGTTGCCCATAAAAGCTACGGTAGCAATTTTTCGTTAACAAGTTCCGATATTATTTATATGAGAATGGACTTGGAGCCAATGAAACGATAATATCGATCATATATTATGACTCTGATGATGGCTTGATAGGAAAGAGCCCTAAGGGAGAATCCAGCTTAGAACCAGCCTGGTTATTGTACGACCTTGATACGTCCTCTCGGCCAGTCACCTTCCTCTGACGTCTAGCTTCAAACCAGACTAGTCTATTATAAATATTTTCATATTTTGTGTCTCTCTAAAAGTGGTGGGTTATTATATTTAAACTAAACGACATCATTAAAATTGAATTTTGGAGTGAAATAACAACAATGTTAGCTCCAATAGTGTTAATATGCATAGTAATATTAATAATCATTTAATACACACACACATATATATATATATATATATATATATATTTATATATATATATATATATATATATATATATATATATATATATATATATATATAAATATATATAAATATATATATACACAAACACACACACAAATATAAGCCTTTTTTTAGGAGTGGGACCTAGATTACTACATTCCTTCAGATATAAGATGACATTAATAAGGATTTTCCCTTCAACCTTTACTGTACCGTTAGAACAACTATTGTGGTAACTATCCTTCTTGCCCCCTACCCCTCTCGTCGTGCTTCTCTCTATGTGTGTGTGTGTGTCTTATTCGCCAAATTTTTAAAAAACTGAAACTGTGTTTGTATCACTATACTGTTCTTTTCATTATATATTTGAGATATTGTGTGTAAGAGCTGAATGTATGAGAGTGAAATGTGCTAAAGAGAAGAGTATAGGAGAACTAGAAGATGGACGTATCGAATCCTATCGACATCTGGACAATGCAAGACAGCAGGAGACCCTGTTACTTTTAATATATCCCATGGGACGTTGTACCTTTGCGTTCCTCTTTTCTACCTTGGGCATTTCCCTTAAATTTTCTTTTATTTTATCATTTATTCAACATTTTCCCAATTTTTCTTCTCTTCCCTTAATCATTGATTTTCTTTTAGCTTTTGAGAAATTAAAAGACGCTTTGATCGATATCAAGTCTAAATACCACATTTTCCTTTGCTTCGAACAAAAAGTCCGTCACGCAGAAGCTCCGTAACTAAGCACATTCCTTAGAAGATGGGTATTGTACACTGTAAACCTGACTAATGTGCTTGATATAACCTATATATATATATATATATATATATATATATATATATATATATATATATATAATTACATGAATAGTTTTTATCTTTCGAGAGAACGGTTATCAGAAAAAGAAATGCACGCAGCTGTTGTGAGATAGACTTTTCTAAGTTTAAGCTTACTTTTTGTTAATAAATTGAAGACAAAATAGTATCTTCAGAGCCGTGAAATCGTTTTAGTATTGCCAGAGTTTACAGCAATAAAGCATCCATAAAGCGAATTTGTATAAAGCCAATGTTTCTTCTTGAAGTGCTCTTTTAACAATTCTTAGCTTCCGTCATTAAAATATCATCTTATGTCTTCTGATTGAGGTTTATATTATATTCTTTCTGTCTCCTCGTCTTAGTAGATTTTAGAACATTAGTTGTTAATATAACCATTACTTGGTATTCGTGTAACGGCTATGTAGACCAATAGCAGTGTCTAACATTATAAGACTAAATTAAACTCAGATACGAAGACAAAATTCATTTGTCATGTGGGAGAGGTGTATTCCTGGTAGAATCGAGAGTACAGCCCTGTAAACCAAAGGACAGAAGGTCATGTGGGAGAGGTGTATTCCTGGTAGAATCGAGAGTACAGCCCTGTAAACCAAAGGACAGAAGGTCATAGCATATTAACGAATATAAACAGCTTTCCACCAAGTTATCTCATCTAATTACTCCCTGAGATGGCATTGTATTGGATAAGTATTTAATAGAAGGAATATATCAACCAAATTACCTGAGAAACGATTATAAGATTAAAATATCTCGTGCATCGTTCCCCCTTACATTGTGGTGGAAAGACGTGCTCCCCTGCCCTTCTGCTTGCTATCTGCTTCTTTAAAAGAAAAAAAATAACACCTTTTGTTAGTTTACTGATTTAACGGTACCCTAGAGAATTGAGAACAGGATAAAGGATTCCAATTAGTTGATTGATTCGTCTTGAACCTGCTGCCGCGAGAGAACCAACTGACAGGTTCGAATTAGGATTGGATGCCTTTACGTACGTGAAAGGTCGATTGTATGCCGCTCGTGAATGCTGAGGGCACCAAAGGGGATCGTGGAAATATTCAACTGGAAATCGTAATCACTCCATTTTCATCTCTGTTCAATCGCATTTGGAACCGGGTTGTTGGGATATTCCAACAGGATTCTCGAGGTTTCACGATTCTAGTCCAGCAAACGTGATATGTTTTAGACCAATTTAAGTTAACCCATATATCTTTTTACTCAAAATTGGGGCCAATCCATGTACAATGAAATGAGCACACTGTACACTTTCGACGACACTTAAACGCTTATATCTTAGTGAACACAGTTTTACTTATGTATAATTTTGGCAGGCCTCGTTACGCAAATTTCCAAATTTACACATATATCTCTTAGCAATAAATTTATGATCTTTAGGTTTTTCTATTATCCGTCTAATTATTTTTCAAGTCTTTGTTGAATGTTGAACGGCAGATTGTTCTTTTATTCTGAAAGGTCCAAGATTACGCCTGTGTTATTGATTTTAGTATATGTACCGCCGAAGCGAGTACGTATACTAAAAGTACGTAAAGAAAGAGAAGCCCACGGCGTACCGAAGAGCCTTAAAGAGGCACTAATGGACAACCTCGACATTACACAACAAATAATTGACTGTTGTAAAATTATAAAATTACAAGTGTAGATAATTTATTGACCTGCCAATGACTCTTCTGACTGCAGAGGCAGGAAGTTAAAATAAAAAAAAAAAAATAAAAATATTGATTTGTTTTATCAAAAATGGTGAGATTATCTTCAAGAAATGCAACGTCTCCTCCTGCCTTACAAAAAAAATTGTGAAGGTGACTGATCTGGGCGTGTCGCAGCAATTAAACGGAGCCCTCCGGGTGCCCCCCGCCCTAGAAAAAAATTCTTCCCCTTCTACAATGGCCATACCTAACTGCTGCCTACGTGCTTCTGCTCTTTCCTACGTGCTTTTCACAGAAGACCCGCCCTTTTTATGGTCACCTGCAGTAACCATGCCGACTCACCGACTTTTAACATCTTTCCCTACATCTCCTATACGGCTCGGAATTTATAATTTTAAACCCCTGTCGTAAATCAGCAAGCGGAAATATTTCATCTTAAAATGTTATTTAAACTTCTATTCATTCGATGCCGCGGAAACAAAAAAAAAGTTGGTAACGTTGCTTAGCTATAGCCGACCATGTCTGCACTGTCTACATCAAAAATACAATACTGATAATGGTTTTACAGGATCTCGCATAGTTGCTAATATAAACATGGAATCTAGAGATGCAGGTGCGCGATATTTCATGAGAAACCATGTATAGCTCATGCTAGATTCGGTCGATTGATGTGAATAGCTGAATATCAGATCGGCTATGTACCAAGCTGAGATTTGGATTAGAAACTAATGCAATTTTCGTTGAATATGATAAATTATATATATATATATATATATATATATATATATATATATATATATATATATATATAAATAAATAAATTTGGTGCAAAAATACTTTGATTTGAAAGGCCTAATAACTTATTATAGGTTTTGTAACTTATATTTGTGTCACCGGTTTCGATAAAAGTGGTTAAATCTCGTTTTCCTAAATAGTATTCTATTTGGGTACACAGAAAAAATGTTGTCAGTTCAACATTTATTCGGAAGTTCGTCATTCGTCCAAAATAAGACATAAATTTGTTGGTTACGTTTGGAGTTAAGGAAATATTGCATTAAAAAAAATGTTATTAATTGACATATTGACGAAGTTGTCGTACAATTTGTTAAATATCTGAAACGGTTGAAAATTCATAGTAACTTAAAAATAAACATTATAAATCTTACTAGATCCCCTTCACGTGCAAAGATGACGCAGTACCGAGTTGAACGTTTTAAAATGTTTTGCAGAGACTAATGAAACTTAAGAAAAGAAACCGAAGTAATCTCGTGCAGAAGATTATGAAACAAATATACACGCGTTGAAAAAGAATATATATATATATATGCGCATAGAAACTGATATTACAACTTTATTAATTTTTGCAGTGATTTACTGTTTGTGAGCTTACAGCTTATTTTTTTATCCCAAGTTTATGCAGTCAAATATTTAATTTATTTATTATTAATTTAATTAATTTATTTTTTTATTTTGAATCTGTATCGAGATCGATAGCGTTTTTTTTTTTTTTTTTTTTTTTTTTTTTTTTTTTTTTTTTTTTTTTTTTTTTTTTTTTTTTTTTTTTTTTTTTTTTTTTTAGACACACAGTAGATTATTTAATTACGTTCTTCCCAGATTTTCATTGAACATTCAGATTATTCTTCACAATGAAGTCATAATTTTCTTTGTAAATTCCAAATTGGTAAGCTTTAAATGACCGAACGGTCCTTGAGTGGAAGAAGACCGCCGAGAAAATGACCCGTTTGGTTCGTTAGTAGAATCTCGATCCTGGCGGTTGGTGATGTACCGGAATCTTTTCAATTGCCGGCAGTAAAACCTCGGAATTCTCTCCTCAAAACCCTTTCACAATTTATGGGTCTTTTTATGTCTGCCAATCATTCTCAGCATCAAAATGAAAAATGTTGGGAAAATGTTATGCATACTGATTCATTTTACAGGTTTTTATATACCCAATGTCGTGAACATTTTTCCATCCCAAGCAGATCATTCAATTTGTTTATATTTCGAAAATTCCTTTCTCTAGATTTATATGATTTTATTATGCGTGGTCTTGTTGCTGCGTTTTAGAGTATGCTGAGAATTTAGGTGCCATCTCTTTCTTTTTCTAACAGTAAACATATTATTCCCAGTGAGTTCTATATATCGATGGCCTAGAATAAAAACCTCGTATCTATTATATAAAAATGAATCGCTAAATGTGTTGGTAAGCGCAAATCTCGAGAACAACTGAACCGATTTCGCTTATTCTTTTTTTATAATATTCCTTGAACTACGAGGATGGTTCTTACGGAGAGAAAAATTAAAAAAATTGCCTGAAAAAGTCTAAAAACAACACTTTTCGGGTCTTTTTCACTTCCTTAAACCATATTCATTTTTATATAAAACATATGTTCTCAATTATAATATTTTTAACAGTTAACGTATTCGGTTATTTGTGTATAAGCTAAAAATTTTAAATAAATAAGAATGTAATCACTAGGTGACATTAGAATCACATGTTAATAATGCAATTTAAATTAATTTATATTTGCATTAACGAAGTAAAAAAGACTCCACTTTTCTATATTCCCATACAAAAGATTCGTAATAATACTTAAAGGTCAATTTGAACTTTAATACCATACCATAAAGTGTTAGTGGAGGGGATCTGGGAAGGCAAAACAATTGAGTGACATTAGTATCGTATAAATATTACTCAAAAACAAATTGACTGTGGTAAAATGTAAATTGTCTGTGGTAAAATGTCACTTGAAATGTAAACATCTCTTTGCTGAGCATCTATAATATTTCTAAATCTAAAAGCCGCAAATTTCTATAAAATTACTAAAGTGTTGTTTGTTTGTGAGTTACTAAATATGCCTCCTATAAAACGGCGGACAAATTTAGGCAGAAGAACCCGAAACGCAACGCATCACATTAATTATCAATCTAATCGTACTGCCCAGGAACGTGAAGATCGCAATGAACGTGAAAGAATTCAGTTAAGACAGACCCGCGAAGCGCGACATTCGACTAATAATGGTGCAAGTTTGAATCGAGCTGCTGTGAATTGATTACAGTGCCTTCAGCTGTGTTGCTATTGGACCTATGAACTCAGTTTGACTATAAACAAATCCCAGGGCAGTCATTAAGTGTTTGTGGTATTAATGTAGAAATCCCATGTTTCTGGCATGGTCAATTGTATGTTGCCTGTTCCCCTGTTGGAAAACCATCTGCTCGGTATATTTACGCGTCAGGTAATGAAACAAAAAATATTGTGTACCATTAAGAACTACAATAAAAATGAAACTTTATTTAGAATAAATACAAATAAAATGAAACATAATAAGTAGGTATCATAATAAGAAATGTGATATTGTAATTTTCATTGTGATTTTTAGTGACTATTAAAAGAATTTTAAGTGTTTTGTAATTTTTATTTTTTGGCATAATGTAATTGTTGACTTATTAACTTTTTTTTATTTTTTTTTATCTTACTGGTTGACCCGGTGTCGCGAATAGCAGAAAAAGTATTAAAAAAAAAAAATAAAGAATCGACTGTAAGGCGGTACGAAGTTCGCCGGTTCAGCTAGTTTAAAATAAAAGTAAATAACTTTTATACGTTACTATATGGTTAAGGTCGTATTTTACAATACTTGAATGTCTAAGGAACTTAATTTTACTCGGTCTGCGCTCTATCGACAAAGAATCAAACCTTGTATCTTTTTGATTTGACATATTTGTTTCTCCTGTAAAGTCTGCATTCTTTTAGTTATGTTGTTCATTGTAGACCATCGATATGTTCCTTTAGCATTCCTTGGCAGGCCGGCTCCAATTTCTCCAATAGCCGCCAACAAAAACGAACTGAATGGAAAATTTCACTCGCACTTTCAAAAATATTTTTCTATGAGCATTTGATGAAGCTGGATGTTTATTGTTACCGAAAATGTATAACATAACTCGTTTATGTATTAGTTGAATTGAAGTTCACTTGTGTACTTCTTTTTATATTTATAGGAGGATGTATAATAGCTGAAAGGAGAGATGACTCAGTAATGAAGGTATTACCTTCGACTATTAGCGAGAAAATGGAACAGATTATTATAGTACTTACTCCACAGAGGTTATTTTGTTATCTTTTTGTTGTTTGGTCGCTTTGTAATTGCGCTTAAAGTTATTACTAAAGTTTAAAATGTTGGGGGTTACCTTTCATTACGCACTTATCTAGATAATTACTCATTTAGCGCAATTTATAACTGACGAATGATAATAATAGCCAGTTTCTGTTTTTAAATATACCCTTAATATTCCATATTGCTGATATAGGGCTTTTTCATGAGGTATTGATTTTGGAAATATATTGACCTTATTTTGTTTATTTTTCACTATATTCTGATTTTTTCCCTTCTTTGTTTGTTAGAAATGGTTGCAATATGTTTTTATGTAATTTTGAGAATTAAATATCTCTAGGTTAGCCATGTTACAATAGAAGAGTTATTGTTCTCCTTCTTGAATGGGACTTTGGAGACAGAGGTTATTATTACATTATAACACAAAGGAAATAGTCCATCACGAGGTGCGTAATCTTTGTAAATTCATCGGGCGTAGTCATAACAAATATAGAAACTCCTATTTTTTTCCTGTTGCTGGACTGTTTAACTGTAAAGATGCTGCTAGAAAAGCATTTAAGGGGTGATAATACCTTGTGCGAGCAAAATCAAAGATATAATTTTCTTGAAATTATAAATAACAAATAAATCAATATTTTGCAATTGTTAACATCAAACGTTTAATACAGGATGTTAAAGTATCCAAAAAAAAAAAAAAATGCGTTTCAGTCCTTCGAACAAAAAAATGGCGGCACTTTGTCCGACAAACGGAAACCCTCTTTTTTCACAGCCGATAGTCTGTAGGTGGCAATTTTTAATTTAGAACGAAAAACTTCTAAATAAGAAGTTTAAATCTAGTAAAGTATGTAGGATTTTTATGAAATATTAATTTTTTTCGAAAATTCATTTTCTATTAAAAAATCTTCATAAAATCGTTATAACTTAATGTATCGAAAAATTCATTGCGTACTTTACTAGCGAATATCGTGAAGAAGCTGCAGTTAAAATTTGAAGTTGATCGGGCAAAAATTGAAAACCCCAGAGTATCGCCTGATTTGAAAAAAAAAAGTCCGTCACGCAGGAGCTGCATAACTAAGCACTTTCCTCAGAATTTGGGTAGCGTAGACTGCTTTCCAGAACAATTTGCTTAAAATATCCTACATAAATAAAATAAAAACATGAATAGTTCTCTTTTAATTTTGTAATGAGTAACTGATAAATTATTAATTTCCTTCCAGAGTTATGTTTACACATGGTACCTACTACACTACGTAATAAATACAAAAAACCTCATATTATCGTATTTTGATCTAACGCAGGAACCGGATACAGTCCCTCTAGCGCTCCTTGCGGCGCCTTTGTGAACCTATGTCTGGCTGGCTTATCTATTGAAATATATTAGAAAGTAAACCCCCCTTTCCGATTGACCGATTCAGCTCATTTTTACAACACTTCTTTCTAATGAGTTACCCACGAAGTATACCGCGTTTCGTTACAATACAGCAGAAATTACGACCAGTATGAGTATATTAGTAATTTGGGTCCGGAGTAAACCCCCCCTCCTAATGAACCGATTTAGTTTATTTTTACAACACATATTTACCTGTAGATTACCACTATGAATACCGAGTTTCGTCGAAACACACCAAAAATCACGGCTGGTAGTGGCGAATTGGTATTGTCGGTCCGGAGTAAACCCCCCCTCCTTATGAACCGATTTAGTTCATTTTTATATCTCACTTTTCTCTCTATATTACCGCTACGAATACCAAGTTTCGTTGAAATATAACAAATATTACGGCTGAAATGGTCAAATTAGTGTTTTGGGTTCGGGGTAAACCCCCCCTTCCGGTGGACCGATTTTGTTGGTTAACGAACTCGTTCAATCGTTTGCTAATTGAATGCTATATACCAAGTTTCGTGACGAAAAAACAAAAACTCTGGCCGCTATCGTGTTAACAGACACATATATATATATATATATATATGCATATATATATATATATATATATATATATATATATATATATATATATAGATATATATAAATTTTAACGGGGGTCATTTTCGCTGTCTACTAGGTAGGATCGATAAAGATTTGAAGAAATTTTTTAAAAATTCCGTCATGAGTCCAACCTCAATAGCTACTTTCCTTCGGAGGAAAGTGCTAAAACAGTTTTGAGAAAACGACTTTAAAGTTTAATGTTCTGAAATGTTAATTTTTTCCTATTTAATTTTTTTTTATACTTTTTTGTAATAAATATTTAAAAAATGGGTTTTTATTTTGTAATGAATTCAAGTAGGACCAAAAAAACTCAACAATTAAAAAGGGACCAATCGAAGCTCGCTCAAACAATCAGCACCGCGTTCTTTCGGCATCTTTATTTCTCGTATTTTTTGCCCATTTAAACATTTTTTCTACACATAAACGCTCTTGGATATAATTTTTGATTAGTTGAGGAAGACTTTTAGACCATAAAAAAAATGGTTACAAGGTAGTATTACCCCTTAAGTTTAATTTACGAATTTAAACTTTGCAGATAACAGGTCTACATCTAATTCGGCGATGTTTAGAATCTATTTCTGATTAGATTCAAATGTTTCATAAAGAGTTATGTCACAGGTACATAGATATTACGGCTGCAAGGGGTATACGTATACATTTTGGTCCGGAGAGAGAATTTTGGTCCGGTGAGTCTTCAAAGAGTCTGCCCAAAGAACAATACAAACGACAATTTCCTGTCAAAGGAACGAACATTTTTTTGTTCCGTCGTTAATAGAATTGATAAACAATTGAAGACACTTTTTACAGAATACTTCTTCAGAACATTCTAAATTGAACGGTCCTTTCCGATTGTAATAAAACAACCTGTATGTTTTACAGCACTTTACATCGGTTTGTCGGGTGGACCTAGGCGTTCCAAAAAGGTGTCACAAAAAAGTGACCGCTGGTGTTCGCCCATGCGCAATGGCCATGTACGAAAAAGAATACTGTATGTTATAGAGTACATTACATAGGTTTGTCGGGTGGACCTAAGTGTTAGAAAAAGGGTCACAAATATGTGTCCACTGGCGTTCGCGCATGCGCGGTGGCCATGTATGAAAAAGAAGACTATATGTTATACAGTACATTAAATAGGTTTGTCGGGTGGACCTATAGCATATTTATGTTCCTGAATTTTAGCAAAAGGCTCTAAACGATTTTTTTTTTCTTTTTTCTTTTACGATACTGATCGAATCGCCATTTGTAAATAATGTTTTTGAGGATGTGGTTATTTGTAAGTAATTTTTTTGGGGATGCCGCTCCTTTCCAGGTAGGCTGGCCGTAAGTGGGCTGTGTATAGGTGGCATGGTATGTTGAAGCGACCGGTAGGGACACTCTTGGCATGAAAAAATAGGGGCCGACTGTTACAGCTTGTAATGCTTTTTACTATAACGCTTTTTATCAAACTACCGTTCCTAGTCCACTCTGAGTCTCTCTCTCTCTTTCTCTCTCTCTCTCTCTCTCTCTCTCTCTCTCTCTCTCTCTCTCTCTCTCTCTCTCTCTCTCTCCCCGTCTCTCTCTCATTCTCTCTGTCTCTTTTTATTTTAAATTCTAATTTTAACAATATTACGCTGACCCAATAGTCTGTAAAAAATGTTTGTCAGGTAAATACCTCTGTCCCGGTAGAGGGCATATATATGAATCTTTAGTTTTCATCTCCTAATCTTAATTCCATTCTACAGGGTCAACTTTCCACCGTTGGATTTGGACCAAAGCCAAGCTCCGACGAGGTTGATCCGGAATTTCCATGTGTTCTTACTTTAGCATTGCTATTCGATAAAAAAATGTTTGTTAACCTCTTTTCTTTGTTCGTTTGTTTGCTCATTATATCTTATATTTTCCCTATGTCATTATGTAGTTGGCTTACTTCTTCTGATACATACGTTGATCATTTATGAGGGAAGTTTTTTTGTGAAAGCACAATTATTGTGCTCCGTAAAAAACGATTTTTTACATTTTTTTTTTTTTTTTTTTTTTTTTAATAATTTATAATTATTCACGATAAATTTCGAGCGTTCCGTAAAAATTGCATACTTTAAAGTAAATTAAAATTTTCCAAATTTTATTTATAAAACTAATTACTATATGATAAATTTTTCAATATATTTCGTAAAATCTGATTGGTTAGCTATTAGGAATATCCTTTTTTGAGAACGCACTCGTTGCGTAATATAAAAGAAGATATAACATCACACACATTAATATACATATGGAAAAATATAGCACAAGTTATAGGTCCATTGCACTATGTTTTGTTGCATCTTTATGTTCTATTGTGACCGATGACGTATGATCGGTTTCCATTACTGGATGTTGGAATCTGCTTTTTTCATGATCGGTTATGGGTAATAATGACGCAAAGGGAAGGACGAGTCGACTACAAACGGTGGTAGACCGAAAAGGCGGATTCTTCTAGTAAAGTTAATTGACTGACCGTTATAGCGGTACTATTCTAGCCAAGAGTCCTGCACTGTCCGGCCAATTGTTTCCGATCTATAGCCTCTATTTATCGCCCTTCTTTATCGGCTATATCGGCGGGCCACCAATCGGCGGAAGGAGATCTCCCGGCGTGACTCTTTATTTTGTCGCCGGTATCAATCTGGGCTACTTCCAGGCTTCTTATTATTAAATATTTCTTACGAGCTTATTGTCGGCCCTTTTAAGCATTACATTACTTTTGTCTATAAATTATTTTAATTGCTCTCATTTAGGGTTTCTCGAATTTATTTAAATATGTGCACTGAAGGTCATCAGAGACTGAGAATGAACATTTTTTTAAACGCTCTTGACCAAAAGAAAATATTCATAAAGACACACACACACACACACATATATATATTATATATATATATATATATATATATATATATATATATATATATGTACAATAATGGTCTATATAGTTATGTAGGCCCTTGCAATTAGGAGAGAATTAAATATTGAGAATTTAATAAGAAACGGTACTGCCATTATCCACGTGCTGTTCACCGTTTAATTTGCGAGCGCCTTTTACATGTGAGAGGGACTTTAACGGTGCACCTCTCGTACACGGTTGCAGTCGTTATTTCAACTCTATTCCCACTGATTGGCCTTTTAATGTGCGCGCTTTTCGCCGCATCAATAGCAGGATCAACTTTCCTCGGGGAATAATTAAACATAAAAGTTGTGGGTCCAGTTACTTTTTAACATGGCTGAATTAATAGTTTTTCTTTAATGTAGATAAATAAAACCCAGAATCGCTTTTGAACGTTTCTTCTTTATTACCTGAAGTTGGAATTTGATATTCCTATCTAGAAAGCCAATTTTGTATTTGTAATAAAATATGAAAAGTACTTTAGACTTATCAGCCTCCTTTTTGCTGTTATTTTATTTTATTACTAATGACAGGAATATATTTTACTTTAAAAAAAATTATTAAACATTTTATAAATTATAATACACTCTCTGAGGCTATTTTCTAATATTTGTTTCTTGTAAAACGAAACTAGATTGCCTTGTTTAAGATACAGTGATTTGATAAATTTACATCCTCGCCTATACGTAGCTAGTCTGCGCTTTTGTTTGGACTTAGGTTAAGTACTGCTTGCATGTTAATGTTTTAGTTTATTTATTTTTGTTCTGGGTAGGAGTTGATAATTGATCATCATTATTGACTACCCAGTCGGTAGTCCCCGAAAAAACTAATTAAAGATTGTGTTAAATACAAAAAATGTATGTGCTTATCAATCCAGGTAAAGAAAGGAAAGAAAGGAACTGGGTATTTGAGAATATCTGCTACAACGCAGATGATTATTCATCATGATTTAATTATTTAAGCGATTTT